>OX453069.1:20699704-21019704 GCA_949699795.1 Spicauda simplicius
AGGGTATTTTATGACTTTACGGGCTCATACCCGTAATAGGGTTCCTTGTAGAAAGGAAACTATAATGGAAATGGGGGTCCGTAAGGAGTTGCCATAAAAAATAATTACACAAAGATGGAATAAAAGAGTGATAGATAATTGTTCATGTTAAGAGCCCTTATAGCATAATGGTTGAAACTTTCCCTCTCGATCGAGAGGTCCGAGATTCAAAACCGAGGCACCATGATTTTTCTGAATTCTGTGCGTATTTGAAATTATTTGTAACTACATTACGGCGAAGGAAAACATCGTGAGAAAACCTACACAGCCGAGAGTTCTTAAAAAAAAGTTCTTGGAGATGTGTGAAGGCCACCAATTCGCACTTGGCCAGCGCGGTGCACTATGGCCTATAACTCTCTCATTCTGAGAGAAGACCCGTGCTCAGCGGTGGGTCAACGACACGACAACATTAGCAGCCCTGTCTTGTTCTGGTCTGAACGTGTTAGGGGAGATGAAATGGAATGTCTTTATTTTGTATAGGCCAACGGGGCACTTACAAATTGTCAGTTACATTTTTTTTTCTTACACTACCACAGGATCGGAAAACGACCTCAACTGAGAAGATCCGGCAAGAAACTCAGCGGGTTTGTCTTTTTTATTATTTATATCCTTTTTTATATAATTACAATCATGTTTTAGCTCCAGTATCTTGCCTTACAGTTCAGTAAAAGAGAACCCTGTTTGGCAAGATACGCTACACTTTGACATTAATTAAATATACTATAATAATGTATATTATTGCTCAGTCCCAAGCTGTTTTGTCTCCTATGTAATCAAAAATTTTATAATAGGCTTTAGGGCAGAGTTTAATCTTAATCAATGCTTTGAACTTATTCATTGACAAATTTCTGATTTCAACAGGAAGTTTATTATAAAAGCGTATACATTGACCCATAAAATAATTATTAATTTTGTGATGACGAGTAACATGTGCAGAGAGATTGTGCTTGTTCCTTGTATTTATGTTATGTGTATCACAATGTTTAGCAAAATTATTAATATTTTTCTTAACATACATCAAATTCTCATATATAAATTGGGATACAACAGTAAGAATATCTATTTCTTTAAATAATTCTTTTAGTGAACATTTTGCACTAAGGTTATAAATGGCTCGTACAGCCCTCTTCTGCAGTATAAAGACAGTATTGAGGTCTGAAGAGCACCCCCACAGCAGTATGCCGTATGACATAATGCTATGAAAGTAACTAAAATAAACTATTCTAGCTGTTTCTACATCGGTGAATGTCTGTTTTTTTTTCACAGCATAAACCGCTGAACTGAGTCTACCCGACAATTCTTCAATATGGGGACCCCATTGCAATTTGGCATCTAAAGTAACGCCTAGGAAGACAGTTGACTCCACAAGGTCCAAAACCGTTCCATTGAGTTGTACATTGATTTCAACCTGCCTAACGTTGGGCAGTGAGAATTTGATGCATTTAGTTTTTTCTCGTTAAGTAAATTATTTACGTATTTAGTAAGTTATTTACGTTAAACCAATGTACGACCCTTGAGAGAGCATTGTTTACTTCGTCAAACTTACTTAATTGTCTTGTACTTGGAGACATAGTTATCAGCTTCCAACTTAGTCCTGAGTTGTCTGTCAGTCGCTCGCAACGAATCTCTGGCTACCTCAAGTAGCAGGAGTGACCACTTACCATCAGGTATAGGTACTGCTTTCTCGTTTTGCTACTTTCATTTTAATAAAAAAAGTAATACATATATTTCTATAGTGTAGAATATGTACTGTGCAATTTATGCTATTTTGCATCGCTAGTGTGTTTGATATAAGACATTGTTATAAGGTCAATAGGAAAAAAATTATATCTGTAGTTTATTTATACTATACATAGGTATACATGTAATGTTTCACGACAGAAAGTAAATTTAACATCATACGATTAAACAAGGTGTAAAAAAAATGACAAATCTACATCCTCCGCCCCGTACACCAAAAAAAAGTGTGTGTGCATTAGATGATATACTTATAAAATCTTTTTGAAACTTCTATTAATCCCCTCGCTTTAATCTACGTTTGTAGAAAAAAAAATCATACTGTAACTTTTGTTTCACAAAAAAAACTACATACTGTGACTTTTGTGTGACGAATCTTAAAATTTCACTCTCATATTTTTTTCATAAGGCGCGTAAAGAATAACTTTAAACAATATTCGCATTCATAAATAATCAAGTATTAGCATTCGTTATGTCACTTTCACGCAGTAATATTTCGTAGCGTGTCACGTTTAGCATTTTATTTCGTCTAGCGGCTCGCAGCTCGCAGGCCGCTAACGACGCTGTAAACAAATATCCCGCCACAGTGAGGGCAATTGCGAATTAACCACAGATCTGATTACGATACGCGGATTTATGGAAATGGCCGCGCCGTGGCCAAATTTTAGTTTTGATAGCGCTATTTCCTTGTTTAGTCGAGGTATTACTCTGCTTTATCGTTAGCAGTCTTAATTTGTTCGAGCATTAAAGACGATGAGGTTTATTATTTGTTTTACTAGGTCATTCCATGGCTTTGCCCGCTTCGGTCACCACGTTAATAAGTATCCTGTGTGCCTTGTATTTTAAAATATGAAGGTGGTAGAACCAGTGTAACGGTCCCTGTAGTTCCGGGATCAGAATAGGGCTACGGCATCCCCTGCCTGTCGTAAGAGGCGACTAAAAGGGGCTTCCGGGGTTGCAGGCGGCTAGAGTGGGAGCTCGAACCGTTCGGTCAGGCGAACCCGGGAAGGACGGTGGTATATGTGGTTGCATACCGTCGTAAAGACTAGACGGAGCGGTGGGCCCAGCCGCCCATCTGGGAGGAGCCCGATGGGGCAACGCGCTCAGAGGATTCCGGTTGCGGTCGGACCGAGTTCCCGGAGTCCTCTTTATAGCACCGAGGACGGCCACCGGGGGGGTTTTAGTGCGGTAAAAACCCCACATAACCCTGCGTCGCTCCCACGGCGTCGGGTACCTTTTGAAGGTTTCCCCCTCGAGAACAAAAAAAAAAATAAAAAAAAAGAACCAGTGTAACGACTGGGGAAATACCACTGCCACACCTATTTCTAGTGTCAAGCATTTCTTGCATTTCGATGCAAGGGTGTGGTTGCCGGCACACATTTATATGAGGCGACCATCATTAGTCCTCGGGAGTAGCAAGGCATCTGTGATTGACTTCAGATACAACTCATGGTCTGTATGAAGTTGATTATAGATGTCCATGAGCGGGAGTGACAACTTACCAGGTGGACACAATGCTCGTTTGCTGCTTCAGTCGGATAAAAAAAATATATATGAACAGTACTTTTCGCATGAAAGAGTTACAACAAACATACAAACATCTTTCAAACTTTCGTAATAATAAGTTCTTTGACGTAACTCTATCTTTTTATAAGGTTAAAGTAGCGGATGGACTACAATCTACATGATATGACGTGATATCTATATAGTCACTGCGGCCTAAAAATATATTTAACAAGGTATGTAAAATACAGCGATTCTACATGAAGAAGATTAACTTGCCTTGAGAGTCTTGTGTACCATCATAATTATGTGTTTTCTTATGAGGTTTTTTATATTTGTTGAATTTCAGCCAACACCAATATCCTTCAAAGAAATAAGAAATGTTTTACGCCAGAAACAGGTAGTGCGCCTTATATTTGTACGTATCTTCCCTGTTGAACCATGTAAAATGTTTTATTTTACAACCTAGAAAGTATCAATAATAGTGCTAACACTTAGACCTCAACATAGTATTGATGCGAAAAATAAACATATTAATAATTAAAACCAAAGATGTCGCGGACACTAAAATATCACTATAAGTATTTTAATAGTTTTTAAGCATTTTCCATCAATTCGGACTTGGCCGGCGCGGTGGACTATGGCCTAAGCTCTCTCATTCTGAGAGAAGACCCGTGCCCAGCAGTGGTTCAATAATGGGTTGACGAGGAAGTATTTTAATATCTCTATATAATTTTCCACTGAATCTCAAATTAATATCCCGTTAAAGTAAAGCATTTGTAATCGACTTCAGTAGATCGGTAGTACTTTTTTTTTTTTTTTTTTAAAGTGGGTAATCCTCATGGATACCCAGCCACCCGGGGCGGCAGCTGGGTTATGCTGGACTCTTACCGGCTAAACCCCCACTGTGTTTTCTCCTCGCACCGTACGGCGGGAACACGGGTAAGCTTTCGCAGTCATCCGCGAACCCGCCGGAGATCGGTAGTACTAGATATTGATTTCCGCTTGATTAAGCACAAATATTAATATAGATTGATAAACAGCATTCAACATAACTATCAACATCCGTGAAACTGCATGTCAGTTAATTTAAATCTAAGTAATAACATAAAGCCTAGCAGCAGCAGTTATAGCGTAATGGTTGAAACTTGCCCTCTCGATCAGGAGGTCCAAGGTTCAAACCCAGGCATCCACAGATTTTTATAAAATTATGTGCGTATTTGAAATTAATTATCACTGTTTTTTTAGTAAAGGAAAACATTCTGAGGAAACCTTCACACCCGGGAGTTTTTTAAAAAAAGTTCTCGGAGGTGTGTGAGGTCCAGCAATTTACAATTGGCCAGCTTGGTGGACTATGGCCTAAACTCTCTCATTCTGAGAAAAGACCCGTGCCCAGCAGTGGGACAATAATGGGTTGACGAGAGATTTTATATAAACGCTACATACATACAATACATGTAAATATATATTTTAGTATTACATGAAATCCAATATAGATTAGAAACAAAGAAGTTTCAGAAAGAAGAAACATAGGACAAAAAGGCTTACCAGATTTTAACATACTCGTATCGATAGTGGTTACATTTGTCTCTAATAGCATAGTTACATGAGCTGTACAATTTATGTTATATGAGTTCAACGAATAAAAAAGAGAAGAAATCTTTAAAACCATAGCCGCGAGTAAAAACTAGTTGTTTAATAAAAACGCTAGAAATTTATGTTTGTGACCGCCTCGTAATGTCTATTTGTTTAACAAATCGAGTTATATGTTTTTTATTAATTTATTTCATTGTTGTAGAATTGCAAACAATTACAATATTTTATTATTTTGTTTGTTTTTGTCTGTATTTAATTAATTTGAGTTTGAATGTTACGTTCGAAATTTATATAAAAGTATAAAATATAGGTTTGTAATATTTATTTAAGAACAGCATGTGGGCTAGACATGCAGAATGCAGAAATGCAGATGGGCCAGAATCGTCACACAATGGGTACCTGAAAACGGTCATCGCCAAAGAGCTAAAACAATATGGTGTGACGATATGGTAAAATATTCAAAAGACTGGCAGGCCCTGGCGAAAGATAGATAGCAGTGGAGGCATATGGGGGAGACCTTTGCGCAGCAGTGGGACAATATAGGTTAATAAAAAAAATGTGTGCGTGTACTAGCGTACACTCGTAAGAAGTGAAACTTCTTTATGACGTTATTTTTCAAAAAATAATTTACTATATGCAACTTTACAGAAATTGGTTATGTAAAGTTAAATTAGACAAAGTTTAATAAATGGCTTTTATTAAACTTTATCCAATAATGTAATCTATAATAATCTATCTAATATCACGCGTGGTAGGGATAAGAAAAAGATGGCGCGTAACGGAAAAAAAAGATGGCGCGTAACAGAAAAAGATGGCGCGTAACAGAAAAAGATGGCGCGTAACGAAAAAATGTTACACTAATTTTTTTTCCAACCCCGATAAAGAAGTTTCACTTCAAAAATAACATGTGACGTGTTCTCTGATGTCCGATATATAAAAATGTTCTGCTGTTATCCCGTAAGGGCCGGGAGGGTCACACCGCAACGCGTGCCCTATTCCCTATCTCACGGCATTTACACCCGGAAGGGACGAATTATACACATTCCGCCGATAATTGCCGAGTAAAACCGCGCGTTACTCCTAGTGTAGTATCACCATTCCCGTTGTATTAGTGTAATGTTAATCAAATTGTAAGTACCAAATTAATTTAATTGAATTGTAGTGTTGCGCTTGAACAATCATTTTGGTGATTAAAATCTTCTTATCATTTTAATCTCTTTTTCATACGTATACGATGTAATTATTTTAAGTTATATGAAGCTTACCTTATCAGATAAACAGTTTGATAATCGTTGTGAAGGAAGGATGGCCATATTGGTCTGACGAGCAAAAAGATTCGGATTTCATCTCCGGTCAGATACTTCATTTTACGCTTGATTTCACTGGCAACTAAACTTAACTTAAAATTGGAAGTCGTTATATCTAATTCTATCGTACTTCTAATGTTCCCATCGAAATTAAAGTCGGTGTATCATCATTGTTTATCAGATGTATGAAATTAATTAGTATCATACCTAATGGATAGGTGGAGTTTCATTATTCTGTGGCTATTAGACGACCCGCGTGGCGGAGCGGTTACCGTACCGGTCTAACGCGCTATTGGTCCCAGGTTTGATTCCCGGCCAGACAAGTATTTGAATGATTAATTTAAATAAATAAATAAATGATAAGTTTAGATTCATGGGTGATTCTTCGATTTGAATTATTGTTAGTACAATTTTTCGTTTTTAAAATAACGGTTACTAAACCATTTTTAATCATGTAAATGCAACCTTCAAGGTGGTAGAACCAGTGTAGTTCGACCGGGGAAGTACCACCGACACACCTATTTCTATCGTGAAGCATTTCTTGCATTTCCATAGAAAGGTGTGGTTGCCGGCACTCTTTTACATGAGGCGACCATCATAGTCCTCGGAAGTAGCAACGCATCTGTGATTGACTTCAGATGGAACCCATGTTCTGTATGAAGTTGATTACAGATATCCATGGGCGGAAGTGACCACTTACCATCAGGTGGACTGCATGCTCGTTTGCTACTCCAGTCAAATAAAAAAAGCACACAATATTTTGATGATGACACAAATAGAAGATGAACAATACTTACTAACTTAATAAAATAACAGAATACAAAACTATCTCAAAATCAATATATATATCAAATATTACTGATTTGCAGGCTTATTAGTGACATCAATAAGTATATCAGAAATAATCTTAATTTTATTTTGATTTGTAAATTTGCGTTTGGTATTTTATTGTAGAAACAAATGATAATGTAATATACCTATGTTATTTTACAGAATTTAGAATGAGATACAAATGACATATTTGATGACAAATTATTAATAACCATGAAAAAATGTTTACCGTTCTCAAACGAACACGTCTTTACTCACGACGACTTCGCCATCGACTGAAGATGCCTCCCGCGCACCTGGGAGCTAACTAGAGTTTTTCATTCGCCATGTAGTTTTTCGCTAAAATATTTTTTTGACATTGTTGCTACGAAAAAAGGTATCAAAATACCTTTTTTTTTATAAAAAAATAATTAGCAAAAAAGCATGCAGTCCACCAGATGGTAAGAAGTCACTGCCGCCCATGGAAACCTGTAAGCCACTTCAAATAGAATATGGGTCCTATCTGAAGTCAACCACAGACGCGTTGTTTCTCCCGAGGACTAGGATGGCCTCATATAAAAGTGTACCGGCAACCACACCCTTCCATCGAAACGCAAGGAATGCTTCACGTTAGAAATTATTACTTTATATTAAAAAAATAACAACAAACGATACATTTAGTAAAAAACGAAGTGACGACATTCATTTTAGCTTTTCTTCCTTAACTTGAAAAACTACGTATAAACGCGGTCTTCCTTCGAACTTAGCATTCGTGGAAAAAATCTCCCGTACTCGACGGCGCTGTCCCGAGGCCATCGTAAATCAGCGTCGCGACGCCGAACCAATCCCATTCGATCGCCCTCACCTGCCGCCGCTCATCGGGAATTCATCCCTCAGCCCCGACTTCCCTTTGTACTCCATTTTTAATAGCATTTATTTCGATATTATGATTTGTATTAAGCATTGATTTTTGGATTTATTTAATTTTGAAGATCTACAATGATATGTAAGTGTAAATTTTATTTTTTTAACTGTATATGTAAATGCTATTTCGTATGTGTAAATGCTATTTTGGGGCTTTAGCATTATTTCCTTTCCACTGACGATATTATTAATAAGATTAATAATATAGGGTATATTGTTGTGCGGTTTGACTGCATGATTACTGCGCTGAAATATTTTCTAACAACTATGAAAACTAATTCGTATTTTTCCTAATTAACCTTAATCAACCGTTCTTAGTTTTTGAAACTAAAACAACATTTCTGGTATTGACCAGAATTTTTATTGAACAATTCTTTTAATTTTCCACAGAAATTATGACTAATTGCTTATTTTATAACATTAAATAATTACATTATTATATTATTATAACAATTATCTTTTTTAAAGCCTTGACCTTTATCAAATTTCAATTTAATTTTATCGGCACCTACAAAGAAATAGTACGCATTGTAAATATTGTTACTTTCATTCCGGATAACCCAGCGTCCCCGCGGCGTCCCGCGACACCCATACATCAGGGACCCGGAACCAATCACAGTAGCACACACCTTCAGGACATACGGTGATCGAGGGTGCCTTCAGACGTGGTACTATGACTACTGACGGTTTTTAAAGAAAATCCGTGTATTGGTCTACTTTCTTTGGGTTAAACCATAGTAGATACTTTATATATACCATACACAAATTACTTATAGAAACAGTAATTCTCACAAAATAAAATAATTGTACATACCTACAAATATGACATAATTAAATACGTAAATGGTGTCAATTAATTTATCCAAATATATGAAAAGATACCCAAACCACCTATGATTATTTTTACATTTTTATTATAATAATGAATAATTGTTTTTTTATGTTATATATAAAGTATCGAATGAGTAATAGGGTCATCGCCAACCCATTATTGTCCCAATGCTGGGCACGGGTCTCCTCTCGGAATGAGAGATTTGAGAAGAAAGAGTTGAGAGAATAGGGTACTTCATATTAATTACAATCTAGCCTTATATGTCTACCCTTAAATATATAGGGCTAATAAGTAATTCTACTCTAACTTAAACTGCTAAATAATAAAAAAAGTATTTGAGACAGACTTATTCACTTAAAAATATTAGCCGCAACATATTAAAATTCTTTGTTAAATAAATATAAAACATTTATATTAAATGCAAAAACAAAAAAGGTAAAAAGTTCACCCCAATATATATAATGGGTTGTTATCGTGTAATGCTCATGATAACGACTCGTCGAACGTTGATTACGTTTAATGGCGTCACAATCTCTACATCTAACGGAAATAAACATTAAACGTGTTAAATCACGAATCAGGAAGTCTAATACACATTATAAATGTCTATTTCACAACAGTACCCTCAGTACGAGTTTAGTGTGTCTGATCGAAACGAGCATTGTTCTTGTTTCCGTTAATACATTGCAATTTACATTGCGCGCTTACGTTTTTATTTTCATCCGTAACTTGCAATGTACTTTGAAATCTGAAAACAACTTTGAAAAACATTGTTTTTGCATATCAACAACATACGCACACATTACCGTGCTTCGGAAGTCACTTCAGACCATCGACGCTGTGTTATCATTGGACAGCATTCAATAAACCTTGTCGGAGACCTCTTTGTATAGTAGAGTAAGAAAAAAAAACATATTATACATTGCAGTATTTGTGGAAAAAAATATTTATCAATTTATTTATACAAACTTACATCTATCCTTACAGGCTGAAAAGCCAATACGATAGTGTAGACAATATAACATTTTTAAAAACATAAACATTCTATTCTGTAATATAGTACATAATCACATATTATAAGCATCGATATAAAAATACACTAGATACACAGTCTCGAACAAAAATGACACCTTAAACTGTCGCCAAATGTACGTAGTTATTTATAGATGGTCATAACGACCATATATTTTCACGTCCATGATCTAAAGTTGTATTTACAACGCTTTAAAAAAAACAATAAAATTTCACTACTTGAAATGAGCGCTCAATTATGAAATTGAGCGCTTTTTTTCTCCGGATAGTTTTGAGACGCTGAATGTGTATCTTGAGTTTTTCTATATCAATGATATAAGACAATATATAAAACAACACCTTTGCGAATTCACAATAAACTAATAAAAACTACTAAGCGAGCTTTGAATACAGGTTATAAAGAGTAGTCAAATATATTGCAGTTAAAGCTCTAAGATTGCTCCCAATTACTAAATTTGAAATAGACACGAGTCCGTTAAAGTCGTTAACAATACGTTGGAGGAGGACGAAGTTGGATCACCTCATTTAAGTAAGTTTACTTTACCACACTGTTCAAACCAGACTACAAGTGTAATATGGATTGTCAGTAGATTTAAGAAGTAGGTAGGTTTAAAAGGTGTTGTAAATACATATTTACAAGTCGACTCTAGTGGTACCATAGTTTAATCTTTTTCTGTCTAATAACAGCAGGTTTAGGCTTTCTTTGTTCAGTTTTGACAGATCTGGTTAATTGAAATAAAAAGTAGAACCCAACAACTGGCCCATTACTGGGTCCTACTATAGCGAAGAATTATCTGACTAACATTTCAGGTATTAAATAATAAAAAAAAAACGCTTCCTACGCTCATAGCCCCATAGTAGGATTTTCTCCTGTGTCGTGGGTACCATGGACATACACAAAGACGAATACACAAACACCCAGACCCAGAACAAGAATCTAAACTAATCATTCAGACACCTGTCTGGCCGAGAATCGAACGCGGGTGAAATTAAACGGATTATGGTAACCGCACTGCCACGCGGGTTGTCAAATAACAACTTTCAACAATATCAGCCGAGCTATTAAAAAGAGAATAGAAATAGAGAAGAATTTTGTACAAAAAGATTTGCATTTAAAAACATTATTATTGCAAATATTCACACGAGTCAATTTACCGTTAGCTGTCACAACTTATTAAACATTTTAATATTAAACAGATTCTCACGATACACTGTGTTAAATATTATTTTTGCCGATATTGTAACTCAGTGGATCATGACAAAAATATAGATAAAAAGATACCATTTTTTCTGATTGATGTAGCAAACGAGCATGCAATCCACCTGATGGTAATCGGTATTTGCCGCTCATGGGCATCATTAAGCAACCTCATAATTATAGAATAGGCGTATTAATAATAATAATAATAATATAAACTTTATTTCAGACGAGGTCCATAGGTGTGTTAGTATTACAAATAATCTTACATCTAATGTTAGTATACAGCATTATAAAAACAATATTACAAACAAAAATTTAAACTTTCGCCTTCTGAAAACGACTGCCCGCCGCTAGACAGTGTGCAGCCGCATCCAGTGGCGCAGTATTGGCGAGTCCCAGCGGTCTACCAACGCACTCAGGATGCCATTCGTGCTGGTTCGCAACCATTGAAGAATTAATTGAAGTCAATTAAAGATTTTTTACTACCCCGTTACGAGGACTAAGATGGTTGCCTCATATAAAAGTAAGCCGACAACCACACACGACCACTGAAATACAAAAACTGTTTATTTATTTATTTATTACGTGCCAGCAGCGATTACACACTATACATATGTCAATATTATTGTAAATAGTACATAGTCGGCACACATACGAGGAAGTGGTGAATGCCTGAGAACATTTGTTCTGCACTTTTTCTAATCCCATCGATTAGAAAAAGTTGGGATATCGCGAGGATACCTGGATGGACTTAAAACTAGACGTCTTTCAGCAAATTGCTAGAGTCTAGATCACCAGTGACGAGTTTCTTAAGAAATATTATGTCATGCAAAAGACGACATTTGTGTAGTGATACCATTTTAAAGTGCTCCAAACGCAAATTGTACGTCGCCTGTTCACTGTTTCATGCTAAAAATAAGTGTGACGTTGATACCTTCCTGGTCGAACTATACTGGTTCTACCAACTAGTTCACTCCTGTTACAATTCAAGTATACACAAGTATATAGTATCTACAATATCTTCATACCTCAAAAGCAGCGTGGTCAACTTCCAAACAGACATTTACGACAGCCAGTTCCTGTGTATTTAGCCCGCCACTAGGTTTGAATAGTGGTCTAAAAATAATAGGCCAGACGCATCCCGCTCGTCTGGATATTATGAACAATAGCCGTCGCAAACCATCTGCCGGTAGTAGATTTGTTTACCCACACTGGCCATTTCAAACATTTTGGTTTATAAAAAATATAGAACGTTTTATACACTTTTCAGCGTTCCGTACCCAAAAGGTAAAGACGAAATCCTATTGCTAAGACTCCGCTCTCGCCTGTACATCTGTCTGTCACCAAGCTGTCTTTTATTAAACTTAATCTCTAGACAGCTGATTTGTTCACAGATAATCCTTTGTTTCTATTGCCGCCATAACATTAAATCTCAAAAACTTAATAATGAACTAAATATTCAAGGGGCTCCGATAAAACAAAAGTGTTTTTAACCGACTTCCCAAAGGAAAGAGGTTATCTATTCGTCACGTATATTTTTTTTGTTTTTTTTTTTTTTTTTTTTTTTTTTTATGTATGTTCCGGCGAAATGGCTAGAAATCGTCGACCTACCGACACGATTCATACGACATTGTATGCGGCTAGTTTCACAGGCAGTCCCATATTGAGGAAAATGAAAACCTTCCGGCGGTTTTCCCGGAAAATTGGAAAATGTCGGTTTCTTAAAATCTTGAATAACTTGGGTGTTTATAAACCGATTTCCATTTTCTTTCTTTCATTTGATAGGAAATTTCGTCACGCAACTTTTTCTCTTGGACATGGGTATGCTGTGATGCTTAACTCTTTGAGTTATGGGGTGGAAACCACCACCACTCCTCAAGTTTTTTAGATAATTTGAGATAACTCGGCTTCTGCCGAATCGATTCTTATGAAACTTGGAATATGTATTATATATCTATGCTTATATAGGTTGACGAAAAATTTGACCTTCAACTCTTCGATCCTGATGATGCAGGGTTACAGCTATCCTAAACTATAACATTAGCTATTTGGTGCTTACATATATGTAACAAGACTACTAAGCAGAGACATGTGATGAAAATTTGACCTTCAACTCCTCAATCCTGATGATGCAGGGTGCTGAAAGCCCAAGCCGTAGGTGATGGCCATTTGGTGCTTACGGATATATAATAAGATTGCAAGGCAAAGATGTACGATGACAAATTTGACCTTCAACTCCTCAACCCTGATGATGCAGGGGTACTGCAGTCTTAAACCATAAAAGTTAGACATTTGTTGCTCACGGATTTGTAATAACATTGCTAAGCAAAGGTATACGACGAAAAATTGGACCTTCAACTCCTCAATCCTGATGATGCAGGGGTATTGAATGCCTAAGCCATAAAACTTAGCTATTTCAATCTTACGCATTCAAAATGATATTAAAAAAAAAGTAAGGTAAAACATTAGAAAAATGGTTGTATACGGTGGAAAATTGGACTTTCAACTCCTCAATCCTGATGATGCTGGGGTGCTTCAAGCTAAAACTATAGGCGTTAGCTACATGATCGCTACGTATATCTGATAAGATTACTAAGCAAAGATATAAGATGAAAAATTTGACCTTCAACTCCTCAACTCTGATGATGCAGGGGTACTTCAGGCTTAAACTATAGGCGTTGGCCATTTGATGCTTATGGGTATGTAATATATTTACAAAGCGAAGACGTATGATAAAAAAGTTGACCTTCAACTCCTCAACCCTGATGATGCAGGGTACTGTAAGCCCAAGCCATAGAAGTTGGGGATCTGTTGCTTACGTGCATGCGATGAGATTACATAGAAAAGATATGACATGATAATTTTGACCTTCAACTCTTCGGCCCTGATGATGCAGGGATACTTCAGGCTTAAACCATAGGCGTTGGCCATTTGATACTTATGGATATGTAATATATTTACAAAGCAAAGACGTATGATAAGAAAATTGACCTTCAACTCCTCAACCCTGATGATGCAGGGTACTGCAAGTTTAAACCATAAGCATCGGCCATATGGTGCTTACGTATATGTAATGAGATTACTAAGCAAAGATATGACATGATAATTTTGACTTTCAACTCCTCAACCCTGATAATGCTGGGGTCCTTCAAGTTTAAACCGTAGGCATCGGCCATATTGTGCTTACGTATACATAATGTTGTTGTTTACAATACCAACAATGAGTTTCGGAGAGGATATAATTATGATCAAAAATTCCACTTTGAATACAATTACCTGAAAGATGCAAGAGTACCACCAACCTTTTTAAATTGGATGGGTTATTTTTATCAGTATCAGTTGAATTATACTCTTAGTTATAAGGTTTATATTACTTTTTCTACTTTAAATATTGATAATTATAGGTCTATTCTTTAAATAAATGTTTACTCAGAAAAAGTTGTTTTATTCGGTTAGGTTAGGTTCGAACAGATTTTTCCAATTCAGAATCTAAGGGAGGGGGCGCGGCAGCGCCCCCGACCGGTTGTGTCAAAGAAGTCTATTTTTATATGATGACGTCAGCACATAATTTTATTCATCCGAAAATCGGACGAATAATTAATTTTATTCATCCGGTTAGCGGACGACTAGCAACAGCCATAACTGATTTTATCGTGACTGAAAAGCGTGAAAAAAAAAAATTTAAAAAAAAAATACAACCGACTTCCATGCCACATAAAAGTAAAAAATAATTTAAATACATGTTGGTTTAGAGCAAACACAGTTCTTAGTACATAGTCCTGAAGTCGGCGCTCATACAAGATACATGTAGTTTCGTCATGATCCAGCAAAATATGGTAAGCGCCGACTTCGGGACTATGTACTAAGAACTGTGTTTGCTCTAAACCAACATGTATTTAAATTATTTTTTACTTTTATGTGGCATGGAAGTCGATTGTATTTTTTGTTTAAATTTTTTTTTATGTTCGATCAATGCGTCAATCACGTGGCAGAGTGCTCCCAAATCATCAAATATTACAGTACTTAACGCTGGTCTTATTAGGCATTTTTTTTTAATTAACAACTTTGACTCCACAGACGGATCGTCCGTGCCTTTTTTTAGTTTATTTTTATTTCTATCTTTATCTGATTGTCACAGCTCCACTATGAGCCTTCGCCGTCGATATCGCCCTCAACTAGGTAACAGTGTAAGCTGGGCCCCAGTTGTGTGTGGTGGCAGCAGCGGCGGCTTTACAGAAAACCTTAACTAAGCTTACTATGTAGGACCATTGTTTTTTTATTATTATTAGGCATTAATACGTTTACCAGTGATGAGTCCAACCACAAAGATATATCTGGATCCGGGGTCTCTTTTCACCAACTTCTTTTCTGGCAACGCTAAAGGAGCTAAAGGAGGTACCAGGGACATAATATATGATAATTTAACAATTCTCGAAAAAATATTCCTAACTGGGTTTTATTTTGCTAAATCTTAAGATATTTAGATATTTAGCATGGTATGGTAGAATGTTACTATGTTCTAACAGAATTTTCAATTAGGTATACGTTAATTATAGACGCAAATATTACGTTTGTTTCATAATCCAGTAAGTAAAATTCAACTAACAATCAATACTATTTCTGTTAGCTCTTTCTCAGCAAAATGATGCTATCCCGCAAAATCATCGTGGACTGAGTCCATCAACACGCTCTGTCGAGCGCGGTAACTAACAGGACCGCCTTGTGCTGTGTGGACTTCAAATGTTCGGACTTATTGGTATCGCATATATTTTTATGAGTTAAGTAGCTTTTACTCATGGCTTCGTTTTCTTTGATCACATTACCATTTGATACGTTAATGAGCCAATCCATTATTGTCCCACTGCTGGGCACGGGTCTTCTCTCAGAACGAGAGAGTTTTTAGGCCTCAGTCCACCGCGCTGGCCATGTGCGAATTGGTGGATAGTGGACAATAATAGGTTGTCACCACGTTAATTAGTATTTAATATGTTAATCCAACCTCAATGTCGAAATACAGACTGCTCAATAAACAGATCTCTCAGAGTAGGCGACGCGATTGGCGTGCTCATAACACCCATCGCGTAAAAGACGCTATTGAGCGAAACCAGGGCTCGAGAGTGTTCGCCAGGGATCTGTGCGTTGGGCAGAGCCTGCTGACGAGGTTGAAGACCGAATCGGGCACCATGGTTTCGTCTAACCCCGATGTTCTGAGAGAAATTGAGAAATACTACGGACAGTTGTATGCTTCCGCACGAGTTCCCGCCCGTAACAAGGCGGACGACAAACGTGCCAAACTGACCCGACACTATACTGAGGACCTCCCGGATGTCAGTCTGTACGAGATTAGAGAGGCTCTCAAACAGCTGAAAAACAACAAGGCACCGGGCGATGACGGAGTCACAACAGAGCTGCTAAAAGCTGGCGGTAAACCCGTACTAGTGGCGCTCCAAAAGTTGTTCGATTCCGTCATTACTAGCGGGACAACCCCGGAAGCGTGGAGCAGAAGCGTAGTGGTGCTGTTCTTCAAAAAGGGCGACAAAACTCTTTTGAAGAACTACAGGCCCATTGCGCTTCTGAGCCACGTGTATAAGCTGTTTTCGAGAGTCCTCACTAACCGCATTGCGCGCAGGCTAGACGACTTCCAGCCTCCCGAACAAGCCGGTTTCCGAAAAGGCTACAGCACCATGGACCACATTCACACGCTGCGGCAGATTATACAGAAGACCGAGGAGTATAATCTGCCGTTATGTGTTGCTTATGTGGACTATGAGAAAGCCTTCGATTCTATCGAGCACTGGGCGGTGCTGGAGTCCCTTCAGCGATGCCAGATCGACTATAGGTACATCGAGGTGCTGAAGTGTGTATACACAGCCGCCACCATGTCAGTCCGAGTACACGACAGAAGCACAAATCCAATCCAACTGCAGCGGGGAGTCAGACAAGGCGATGTTATATCGCCGAAACTGTTCACCGCTGCGTTGGAAGATTTGTTCAAGCTGATGGAGTGGAAAGGTCTTGGCATTAACATCAATGGCGAACACGTCACGCACCTTCGATTTGCCGATGATATAGTCATCTTGGCAGATTCGCTGACGGACCTCAGCACAATGCTAGGCGACCTCAACAGTGCCTCACAGCGGGTGGGTCTTAAGATGAACATGGACAAGACGAAAATCATGTCTAATGTCCATGTCACACCCGTACCGGTAGTTGTTGACGGCACTCCTCTCGAAGTTGTCGACGAGTACATTTACCTGGGACAAACGATCCGGATGGGTAAGTCCAACTTTGAGAGGGAGGTCACTCGTAGAATCCAACTCGGCTGGGCTGCGTTCGGGAAATTACGTAGTATCTTCTCGTCCAAAATTCCTCAGTGCCTGAAGTCGAAATTATTCGAGCAATGTGTGTTGCCAGTGATGACCTACGGCGCCGAAACGTGGTCCTTCACGGTAGGCCTCATTCGGAGGCTCAGGGTCGCTCAGCGTGCTATGGAGAGGGTTATGCTCGGAATTTCGCTACGAGACATGATTCGCAACGATGAAATCCGTAGACGAACGAAGCTTACAGACATAGCTCTCAAAATTAGCAGGCTGAAGTGGCAGTGGGCCGGCCACATCGCTCGTAGGACCGATAACCGATGGGGAAGAAAGGTCCTCGAGTGGCGACCACGTTTAGGCAAAAGGAGTACAGGTCGCCCCCCTACCAGATGGACCGATGACCTGAAGAAGACAGCGGGAAACCGTTGGATTCAGAGGGCACAGGACCGGTTGGAGTGGCGCCATTTAGGGGAGGCCTATGTTCAGCAGTGGACATCAAAAGGCTGATGGATGGATGGATGGATGGATGTTAATCCAGGTATATTTGTGCCAAATTACAGCGATATCTTTTTTTTGAAGTTTTTGTGTAAAAGAGTACCAAATAAATATAAATGCCTGCAAACTTTTACACATATATAACGATTAATAAGATTAACAAATGAATACCTAAACGTCCATGAACATCGGATTTAGGTACAATTAGCAAACTGCAGCCAAATGCGATCGCAGATTCGTTTGTACAACAACCACACCTTTCCATCGAAACGCAAGAAATGCTTCATTCGTTGGAAATAGGTGTGAACTATACTGGTTCTACCACCTGTAGTTTCGACCGCAGAGGTACGATATCCTTAGAGGCGACTAAAAGAGGCTTCCGGGGTTGCGGGCGGGAAGAGTGGGAGCTCGACCCGTCCGGCCAAGCGACCCCGGGAAGGACGGTGGCATGTGTGGTTGCATGCTGCCGTAAAAACCAGCAGGTGCGGTGAGCAGTTCACGCCCACCAGGGAAGAGCCCGACGGGGCACACGCTGAGGACACCGGCGGCGGTCAAGTGGAGTTCCCGGAGTCCTCTTCGCAGCGTCGACGTCGGCCACCGGGGGGGTTTTAGTGCGGTAAGAATCCCACATAACCCGCGTCGCTCCCACGACGTCGGGTACTTTTTGAAAGTTTCCCCCTCGAAAACAAAAAAAAAAAAAAAAAGAGGTACGATATCCTTAGCGTTAAGCAGTTTGTGTTTCGGTATCGGCTATCTTAATCCGCGGGAGTAGCAACATATTTGTCATTGACTTTAGATAGAATTCGTGCAGGAAGAAGTCGCATGTAAATTTTCTATGGGTTGCAATGACAGCTTGACATCAGTACTGCATGCTTGTTTGTTACTTCGTATCGTCAACCCATTATTGTTCCAGTTGCTGGGCAGGAGTCTTCTCTCAGAATGGGAGAGTTTTAGTCCACCGCGCTGGCCAAGAACTCTCGGGTGTGTAGGTTTCCTCGCGATGTTTTCTTTCACCGACAGGCAGTGATAATTAATTTCTAATACGCACATAAATCAGTGGTGCGTGCCTAGGTTTGAACCTCGGACCTCCCGGTTTAGAGGGCAAGTTTTATAGGCTTTCACTTCTCTTGTTTGTTTGTTACTTAAATTCTAAAAATGAGAAACCAAGATAATCGTTGATATGTAGAGTTACTTCCCGCTCTTCCACCTAAATTAAAGAAATAAGTTTGGCGGTAGTTTTAGATTCTTGTTACATATGTGATAGTAAGCTTGAGTGAAGTCCATGGTTGTCACATCACGAAACACTAGTGGCAGTGCACGGCCACTGTTATTTACTGTTATACTACACTAATTTGCGCTTGTCCGTGGTTTATTTGGTCATTTGTTTCCGAAGCAAATATTCACTCTCGCCATGATTAGTCACAGTGCGAGCGTTAGCGTCTGTCTGGTTTGTTAACATTTTCAACATTTGGTGTAGTTAAGTAGTTCGTAGCAAAAACTTATTTACGTTAAAATTTATATACAACTAGCAGAACTAACGCGGCTTCGCTGGCGCTGACTATAATAAAAATAGCCTATGTTACTCAGGAATAATGTAGCATTCTAACGGTGAACGAACTTTTAAAATCGGTTCAGTAGTTTTTAAGTTAATTCATAACAAACATACAAAAATACAAAGTTTTTCTCTTTATTACAGATAAGGTAACATTTTTTTATTAAATCTTATCTTAATGTCTTCTTTACAAAATATTATTACGAGAGTTCGTAAGAATGGATAAATTAATTCATGTTTGTTGCTCTTTTCATTTGGGTAAAGTTTATGTAGTATGACTAATTATGACATAGTAGTCTATTTTTTTACTTTAATTGCGGAGCCACGTGAAAACGCTAGTAAAATACAAAGGTTTGTTCATGATACAAAGGAGATGCATTGCATGCATAGATTGCTCTTGGCAATTGCGCCTTGGAGCAAATTTGTTGCTGTTCGGTACTCCGCGTACGTTTCGTCGGCCGTTGGCCGAGCGTCGTCACCGCGTCCCGGTGTACCGGTGTCAGGCGTGCAGTCAGCCTGCATGCAACCGTGCTCCGACCACCAGTACATGAGGCATCTGCAGCGGGGTCGGAGGCGGCATCGCGGTATCAAAGATGGACTTCATGTCATCCCTCAGTCGGATCGTCTCCTCCTTGGGATCGAGTCCGTAGTCTCCCTCTGTAGCGCTGGATCAGTCCGCATGGGCGGCAGTGACGAGCAAGTCTCCGTCGAGACGCCTCAGTACACATCGTTGAGGATGGTCGTTCGCAGCCGGAGCCCGCAACGCTACGTCTAGCAGAATGTGGCGATTCTCAGACAGCGTGATCAGATCTTTGACCACTCTCCAGCCACCAATCGCTCGGCACGAGTCGCCCACGAAAGGTCTCTACTAATTGACCCTCCCTGCTAGCGAACGCATGTACTAACCCCGCATTTCAGTATTGAGTTTTTATTAACGGCACTTAACTTTGAACTCAAATAGCAGCCGGGAGGTTAATAGTAGGCGTTCTTTGTCATAGTAAAAAATCTCCAGGACATTGTTTCCAATAAGAATCCACTATTGTTATATTCTGGTCGGCACTTTCATTTTTGGGTACGAAGTGAATGATGTCCTTTACCATTTAATTCCGTTATTAGTTTCAAATTTCAGTCAAGAAATGTTGCGCACATACCAATATAATTATACTGTAGTGAAGTAAAGCCCTCTTTTTAACCACTCATGCTATTTCTATAATTGTAATGTAATGAATATCCCATGTGTTAATGCAGATCGTAAACTCTGTGCCAAAAGTTTTAAAAAATGCGATGTGCTGTTTTCGGATAAAGGAATAACAAAGAAACATAATAATCTAATAGGTTATGAATATAATAATTAAAATATATAGCAAAATATTTTGTCTACCCAAATTAAAGCAATAGTTAAAATTATATGAAACACTAATGCGCTAATTGGCGACTGAGAAATGATTGCTTGGACTAATTAGTGGGCGCTCGCTCGTGCGGTTGTCTCAAGTATTCGCTTACTTCTTCAATAAACAATTAGTGTTCCGTCTTGTCTCGGTGTTAATGTACTTGATTTTCTTAACTAGTGGAATGGTAAAACAAAGGTATTTTTCCTAGCTTTAGCATATATAAGTATGTGTCGTTGTAATAGTGTAACTTTTTTTATTTGACGTCGAGGGGAACCCTTCAAAAGGTACCTGACGCCGTGGGAGTGACGCAAGGTTATGTGAGATTCTTACCGCACTAAAACCCCCTCCGTAGCCGTCTTCGGCGTTACGAAGATGACTCCAGAATCTCCAACGGGACGCGACGGAAGTATTTTAAGCACGTTGCCCCATCGGACTCCTCCCAGGTAAGCAGCTATTCTGATCCCGGAACTACAGGGACGAATTGTGTAAGTTTTGGATCACTGATGATAGTTACTCAGCGATAAGATGTTCTATTGAATAGCTGAAGGTTTATGGATGTTTTTTTTACGTTCTCGAGGGGGAAACCTTAAAAAAGTACCCGACGCCGTGGGACTCTAAAACTCCCCGGTAGCCGTCTTCGGCGCTACAAAGAGGACTCGGATATCTCCAAAGGAACGCAACCGAAATCCTCTGAGCGCGTTGCCCCATCGGGCTTCTCCCCTCACCGCTCCGTGTAGTCTTTACGACGTTACGCGACCACACATACCGCCGTCCTTCCCGCGATCGCCTGGCTGGACGGTTCAAGCTCCCACTCTGGTCGCCCGCAACTCCGGAAGCCCCTTTTATTCTCCTTATACGACAGGCAGGGGATACCGTAGCCCTATTCTGATCCCGGAACTACAGGGACGGGCAGGTTTATGGATCTACGGATTTATATATATGTCACTTCGTCGATCTCATCAGAAAAAATGTATCTTTGATCGGCTTTAGATAGCACTCCCATTTCTATATTACAGATGTTCCGTATGTAGACCAGTATGTAGTTCCAGATGTAGACCGTATTTCTATGCTACCTCAAATATAATATCGTATTTAAACTCATAAAATGTAAAGTACATACGAACACAACAGTTAAATTTTATTATTATTAATTCTAGCTGAAAGTTTACACTGATATTTTACATTAAAATAATTTATAAAACAGATGTATCATTACCGGAAGATTTATGCGTTAATTCTATATATACAGAGTGAACCTGTTGTAATAAGCGACCGATAAATGCAATTAAACAAAATGGCGATCCCATTATGCAATTAGCGTCGTTAATGTGCGATTGTTGATAATTGCAGCGGCCACGTGTTGGCTCAATGAGGATTTGGGGCATGAGCATGTCGCTCGAAATTTTTGAACACCTTATTAACGTAATACGTAGGTACTAAATGTTAGGCGTGCATTTTTTTAAATGAAAGCTTCTTTAGGCGTGTTAAATGAATTTCTGTAAGGAATACGTGCTAATAATACTTAGTGGTCAATGTTTTTTTTACAAGATTGAAGTAGCAAACGAGCATGCATCCACCTGATAGTAAGTGGTCACTGCCGCTCATAGACATCTGTAATCAACGTCATACAGAACATGAGTTCCATCTCAAGTCAATCACAGATGCGTTGCTACTCCCGACTATGATGGTCGCCTCATGTGAAAGTGTACCGGCAACCACACCTTTCTATTAAAACGCAAGAAATGCTTCACGCTAGAAATAGGTGTGGCGGTGGTACTTCCTCGGTTGAACTACACTGGTTCTACCACCTGGCAGATGTACTAATAATAATACTTAGTGCACTCATAGCCATAGCTATGGATACATGTACATACATGTATGTACGTAATACTGTATGTATGTAATACCAGCGTTGCCAAACGTCCTGATTTTGGCA
The DNA here is from genome assembly GCA_949699795.1 of Spicauda simplicius. Classification (NCBI taxonomy): domain Eukaryota; kingdom Metazoa; phylum Arthropoda; class Insecta; order Lepidoptera; family Hesperiidae; genus Spicauda; species Spicauda simplicius. Next base: position 20,722,377 of record OX453069.1, read on the forward strand.
GGACGTCTAGCTTTTTAAATGAAAATTAATCCCGCTTTTCGAGAAAGACTAATTTGTTGCATAAAAAGGTCGCCTAATCTATACTAATTTAAGTCGATCTGCAGTTTGTCCACCAAAAAAAGTTTGCCATACTAGATTCTCCGTTAGGCATTAGGTGGCTTGAGAATGGCATACTTTGTTTATTTTCATTTTTTTTATTAAATTATATTTAAGGCGTCACCACTATCAGCAGACATCACGACTGCATCAAATTTATTATACCAAATTTAGAAGTAGCGAACAACTGAAGTTAAAACCTGTGACATCTGTGGATTGATTTAAAGTTGAAGATAACTTAACGACACAATATGTGAGATGAACAGCAGCGTCTTCTTGTACAACATCAACACCTATTGCAGTCACCAGAAAGCAAAACACCCATAACTTACAGTACTCTTTGTACTTATTTGTGTCTTGCAGGGACGCTGTGTCTCTCGAGTTTAAGCCCTCTTACGCATTAGTAACATGAAACTGCCCCAAAATTTTAAACCGCGGCGGTTGAAATTTTGGGGCGGTTTCATATTAAACTGGAAAAGCGGCTAGCCGCGCGGTCTGCCGTGCCCGCGATTAACCGCTAGTGCGTAAAAGGGCTTAGTGTAAGTAACTTGTTTTCTGTCTCTGTATGTACCAACTGTTCCAGAAGTAGGATTGGATGTCCAAAGTTAACGACACATTACGCACAACACTTATATTTTCACGATTTCACACTTATACAATTTCAGAATACATTCAGACAGAGTAACGTCTTACACTTGTAAATTGTTAGAATGATCCATATTACTGTTATACCCTCTCTTTTATACTAAATACGGCAGGCGCTAAGGAAACCGTCACAGATACAAAAATATTACTATTAATCTATTACATTTTACATTCCATAGGAAGGCCAGGAGTCTTCATTACTGTCCATTCTTGAAGATTTCAAGTAAAACACAGGAGTTATTCTTCTTCGATTTATTCACAATTAAGGAGGTCCGATCGCTTCGACGGTAAAACACGAATCTCTTTCTACCGGCAGGCGCTCGCCTTTTTATAACAATGTTTGGTGAGGTGACAATAACAAATTTATGGAGGGTAAACTAAATTACAATTCTTAAAATCACTAAATATTGCTAATTTAAACAACAAACAATTTTCGAACTTTAAATTAACTAAAATAATTATTTTTGACGACGTGTTTTTCATAAATACGCGGTGTCACGCCGACATATATAATCATTTATATTTATTTATATTGTAACTTCTATTGATTTATGATATTTACCTATAATAAATCAATCAATTTAAATACAATCACTATAAAGTAGTGTCCCCAGGCAAGTTACTTGTTAGTTGGTAACACAAACTATGTTTAATGTTTCATATATGTATATTGTGTTGTGTCTTAAGCTATGAAAAAAATGTTTTAACTCTCTTATGTATATATCAATCTATTAATATATTTGTAGAAAAGCCTACAGAAATCTGGGATTTTTTCTAAGACAATCTCAAGGCATTACCAATATTGCTGCGATTAAGGCATTATATGATGCATTGATTAGGAGTAATCTGGAACACAATGCAGTCATATGGGCCCCTTATGAGGCAAAATATACGCTAATGTTAGAACGTGTCCAGAACAAGTTCTTAAGACACCTCTATCAAAAACTATACGGCGTCTACCCGTGTTATCCGTTGATGTATCTCACATTATTTGTATTAGGAATGGTGGGGTATAACGAATTAAGGGTACGTCGAGAGTATGCACTTATCACTTACTTAGTCAAATTACTACGTGGTATAGCTCATAATCCGAGTGTTTTGTTTCGTCTTGAACTCTGTGTCCCAGATGGGTACATATGGAGACGTCGGCGCCCTCCGCTGCTGGTCGTACCGACAGCCAGGACCAACCTTTTAGCTAAGGCACCTTTCACCCAAGCTCTCTGTACACTCAATCAGGTACATGACAAACTAGATATAAATTCATGTAGCTTGAGTGAATTCGCAAAAGTTGTTTTTAATATTTTATCTTACAATAATATATAGTTATATTTAATAATAATAAAAAATAATGTTAACCTTTTAAAAAAATGAATAATTGTCTACGCTATCGTATTGGGTGCTACCTGTAATGATAGACGTAAGTTTGAATAAATAAATAAATAAATAAATAAATAAATAAATAAATAAATAAATAAATAAATTAAGGGTGGCTGCCCAGCAGTGGACCTCAAATTGCAGATGGATGTATAGAATGTTCCTAGTATTTAATTACTTTGTAGCTGTAATTAACATGTATGTCATTAATTACTTCGTGAACATTTTCTTGGCGGATTTTTAAATGCATTTTTAAATTCTCTACAAATGTCGGTTCTGATATTTCCGAGGGATAGCATTTTAATTAACTGAATACACTGCACTTTAATGCTCCACGCTTTCACGAAGTAATATCTCTCGGTTATAATAAGCAATGTCAGAGAGGACTAATACTCAAAATCAAATAACAAACATTGTTATTATTTTACCGATGATACCTACTTATGAATACAATATGATATTTTGATAGCTGTTTTGATAATATTTAAAGAGATTATCATATATTTTTGCTACCGTTGACACCCATATTGGTATAATAAAAAAACATTCCTTTACGACTTCTTCTCCTTTCTCGCATCAAATGTACGCATGTATAAATGTAGATATATGATCGCAATTGTAGCATTTACCAGTTCATCTTCCAGCTTAAAATAATCGCGAATCCCTTCATTTAAATTTATTCCTCCGAAACATAATATGAATACGAGTTGAGGGAGAAAGGAACAATTAAATGTCGCGGGAGAACAATAAATCCTCCGGACGGCGGAAATCAAGCGCGGAGACATCGCGCCACTATTGTGTGCCACTGTGCGTCATTGCTTTATTGTTATAAGAACTAAGATTATTTATTTAACTTTTAGGTGCTTCTTACATTTGGGTACTCGGATTTATCTGGGAGTAGCTGTACCCTGCGCGCGATGCTTCGCCATCACAAGATACACCAGAAACCTTCGCGAGCTCATGAATAACAACTTTGCTAGATCATCACATGATCAAATGAATAGTTTATACACAGACAAACATTCATTTTTATAAAGAAGAAAATAAATGTTTATTAATTTTAAAATAAACGAGATATTCACTGGTGAAATTTTGTCCGATTAAGTAAAAACCATGCAGTCCACCTGATGGTATGTGGTCACTACTGCAACGCAAACAGCTTCAAACAGGAAAAAAGTTCTGTTTAAAGTTGTTTGCGTCCCGAGGACTAAGATTATCACCTAATACAAAAAATGAACCTACCTAACTAAACTTCATATAATTAATAGGCTTAATCTGAAGTCAATCAAAGAAGCTAAATGCGAGAACTGCTTCGCGCTAGAAATATGTGTGGCGGTAGTACCTCCCCGCTCGAACTAAATTGATTCTTCCACCTTTACACTTATATGGAAATCAAAAGATAATACAATAACACATAATATGATTCTTATTACGTGTAGACGTGGCCGATATGGGAGAAGCCGTGGGCATAATCATTGTTTGGATATAATTAGAGGCACATTTTTTTTATAACACTGATGTAGCAAATAAGCATGCAGTCTACCTAATGGTAAGTAAGTAGTCGCTGCCGCCCATGAACTTCTATATAAAACATATAATAACTATATATTCATATAGAACAAGGGACCAATCTGAAGTCAATTACAGATGCGTTGCTACTCCCGAAGACTAAGATGGTCGCCTCATATAAAGGTGTCCCCACGCTATCATCGAAACCCTTAAACTGCTCACGCTTGAAATAAGTGTAGTGGATGTACCTTCCCGGTCGAACCATTGTTCTTCCACCTCTAAAACTACTTACGGGTACATTTCAAATTACTTAAAAATGTTTAAAAAATTAAAGTAATCGATGTCACACAACCTTTCAGTCCAAGACTAATTAGTATAAGGGAAACTGGTTATTTTCACGTCTATATTTAATATGTTCAACAATAAAACTATTTACAAGAAAATAATACAAACTCAAAACATCCTCCCGATACGAAAACTAACAAAACAATAATCATCTTTTCTACAATGTCATAAAATAATATTCTTCTAAATTCGAAATATCAAATTATAAAAATATAGTTTTCTGAAGAGTAAAAAGTATGTACAAAAAGAGGTCGCTACAAGTATTCTGAAAATTGTCTAAAATTTATAAACTAGTAACAGAGTACCATAGAAGGTGTGGATCTAAATTTTAACACCTAAACCCTTCCTCCTGACATATGGCACCTCCCTAGCTGGCTAGAAGTGGGAAGCTAAATGAGGTAATTATAACCAGATCCTACTGTGACCTAAATCAGCCAATTGTAGTTACGTTTAATCTGTGGTGTAATTACATGGCTACATTATATCCATTAAACAACGAAAATAAATTATTAAGGCGACTATCCAACCTTGCTAAGAAAATCCCTCCGCACAGAAGTATAAAAATAGAATGGTCCTTTAAATAAGATAAATGAGGCACCGTTAAGTTCGCGCCTAGTTCCTGATATTTTTTTACAGAAATTTGAGGTACAATATGTATTTAACGTAAGGATTTAGTCAGAAGTAGCTGTATTACATGTAACTGCATTAGTACACCTGAAGTCACCAATAAATTGGAGGTTACGTTGGAAAAGGAGGTTAGTCATAGTTGCTATTAATTAAGGTCATACGTTATATAAGGGTCTCACTTACTATTTGACTAAAACATGCAGTGTTTATCGCTACTCTTTTAAGGCAGAAACATTACCAACTTAGATCATTGTACAGTAGCAATATTTTTGACTTATAACATGACCATGATCCTGTAATTCTGCAATATCAACTACAAAGGTTTTTCTAACCAAAAACATGATGATAAACATTTAAATACATATTTTCTATGTGTAAATTTTAAATCATCGTAGCCTTCTAGAAGTTGAAAACCAATTTGAGGAACTTTGGTTAAGTACCTGGGGCCGTAGGTAAGACTGTAAGTACTTTTTGTACAACAAACGGTCGTCCTAAGCTGACTGCGTAAGTTTGCAACTTGGCTACGAGACCTCGAAGTTCGCTTATAGAGAAGGGATCGGAAATTATAGGTGAACTTATGCAATGGCGTTGGCGGAATCACCGCATCCCGGTTTACGATGGGTCCGGGGGAGACGAGCCGGGGGGACGGGGAGGGGGTCTCGAGGCGCTAAGTCTCGAGTCACGTGACGATCAATTTAGAGTTACGACTGGAAATCGAGTGAACTAAAGCCATCGCGGTGGCACTTTTTACGAGCAACTCGCTTGGCTTCGCTCTTCAGATAATTCATAGCCAGTTACATCGACGCTGCAGATTGGATGCTTAACGGTTTTACTCGCTTTTAAGTTTGTGTTTAGATGTTGAGAATAGTAATGTGTGAACTGACTTTAAAAGGTGCTATTTCCTCAATTGACATCGAAGATTTTGTCAAATACTATCAATTACTGCATAAAGATTAGACGGTCAGGCCAATGGCTTATGTATAAGCCCAATGTGTGTCATTTGTGAAAATATCTTGTGAGAGTTACATTTGTACTTCTTGCAAAATCATCTTCAGTCATTATTACACTAATATTCCGTCTTTTAGGATATAAATATCCTACAGGCATATTAGTGTAATGGCAATATAAAGTTGTTCCTATTAAGTCTCATTGATAGTGCGTATTTATTAATGAACATTAATAAATAAGTCCTAAATTACTGGTTTAGGACTAACCCTGTATTTAGCTTTCGTACAACTTTTGTTGTAATTGTAATTGTTGTAAAAAGCATACTTTGATCTATAATGTTCGCATTTAAGATAAAAGCAATATAACAATGACAAAACTTCACCAAAAATATAGTAGTGGATTAATTTCAAATTATATCGAATTTACTGAGAGCAAACTCACCAAACCGCGTATTGAGCGGCCCACGCCGGACAATTCACTGCCAATTGACAAAAATTCACATTATGAATAATTGAAAGTGAGCACACGGGACCCCAAGCGTATGAATAATAGCCCTAAATCATGGTGTCGTACCCGAGTTAATTAAAAGTCGTTTAATAAAAACGGTAAATTTTCAAAGCGTATCGTTTTTGCGATGCCACGGCAGGCGCCGCTCCCCAATTATTGAGGAACACGTTTTACTTTAATAAAGCAATTTAGAAAAAGGGCCATTTGCATCCGAATGAGGGAAGGGTTGTAGAAATATCGGATTCGGTGTAAGGAACGTAATGCAGGTCGGGGAAAGTTTGTAGCAAATTAGATGCCCGAGAACCGAAGCCACTTTTAACTAAGTATCGACTTTGGAAGTTGGATCATTGTTTAACCCTCTTATTACAGTCATTATTCCCGCATGTAACTCAAAGTGTATTGGGAAATAGAATTTATAAATAGCTTCTAATTTGTGTCTACGAATGGTTTTGTGTTTCTTTTTATTCTGTACAAGTAGTACCCGCGATTTTGTCGCGACAATTATAATATCCATCCATACAGATCATGAGATTCACTGTTCAGCATAGTACAAGGGAGGCCTATGTCCAGTAGTGGTGAATGTTTTAACCAATATAACTGTTTTTTCAATAATATATTGAGAAAATTATTAATTTATATCCTATTTTTTTCACCAGGGGTAGAACAAGTGTAATACGACGGGAAAGGTGCCACAGCCTCACTTATTTCTAGCTGGAAGCAGTTCGATATAAAGGTGTGGTTGCCGGTACACCTTTATACAAGCCAGTCAACTTAATTCTCGAGAATAAGGACGCTTGTGTTAGTAACTTTGGACAATATAAACCATATCCTATATGAAGCTATGATTGCATACAGATGTCTATGGACAGCAGCGACCGTTTATCATCAGGCGGACTTCATCCTCATTTGATACTTCAATCTTATAAAAAATATAGGTACGTTTAATGTTTTTTAGTTTTTATATGTTGCTAATTATATTGTTATTAATTATGAAAATTTTCCCACGTTTTTTCGTATATTTATATAAATGGATAGTGTTGCAGGATTACACCTATACTCGGCGGCAACAGGCAGTACATGACCAGTTGACTGTCTAGCGCCCAGCCACCATGTACTCCGTCATTGTATTTATTGTAGTAGCGTATTTTCTGCATATTTTCGGCAAAAGTGTTAATCGATTCTGCCCGTCAAAGAAGAAATTAAATGGAAAAACGGTACTGGTTACAGGAGGAACAGCCGGTATGGGGTTACAGGCAGCTATTGACTTTGCTAACAGAGGCGCTAGATTAATAATCGCAAGCCCATTTAAAGACGAGGGTGCGAATGCCAAGCAAGAGATTGAAATCATAACCGGTAATGAAAACGTTATTTTTAAATTCCTCGATTTATCATCCCTACAATCTGTGCGTCGATTTGCAGCGGATATTCTTAGAACTGAGAACCGGTTGGACATTCTGATCAACAATGCTGGTGTCGGCATTCCTGGTGATTTCGCGACAGGAGATGGCTTGAATTTCATAATGCAAGTGAACTTCTACGGACATTTTCTCCTAACGCTCTTGCTTCTACCTCTCCTGAAGAAGACTGGAACTCAGATCGAACCGAGTAGAATTGTCAATTTATCATCGGTTGCCCACAGATTTGCTTGTAGCGATGTTACCAAGTATAATCAAACGGGCTATTATTGGACCAGAGCTTCCATTTATTGTAACAGTAAATTCAGTTTAGTGCTATTTGCTCGAGAATTAAGTAAAAAAATAAGTGATTCTAATGTTGTTGTAAACTGTGTCGATCCGGGTGCAGTGGCAACGAGAATCTATTATCAATACAACGTAGCAATTGGATATGCGATACGTTTTTTACTCAACATATTTTTCAAAAATCCTTGGGAAGGCGTTCAGACGACACTCCACGTGGCCCTTGCAGAAGAAGCAGGGAATGTAAGTGGAGAATATTTTTCAAATTGCAAGTTATCTCGTGCAACGAGGCTGGCTTATGATGATAAAAAAGCTAAAGAACTTTGGAATGAGTCAGTGAAATTAGTTAAATTAATTGATGATGAATTAAATTATATTATTAATGTATAATAATTCAATTATTTTATTTTAACTGTTATATTTTTTGTATACAATGTATGAATATGTTTTTAATTGTAATTGCTACTATATTTCGATTAATGTGTTTTACACTTAATTTAAATATGTTGTGTTTAATATACTCGTATTTTTAAATTTAAACTTCAACAGGGACATTAAACAAATTCTATGAAGAAAGTAATTTACTGACTGATATTGAACTTGTTAAATTAAAGTTAAAGTACCTGGATGACCGAGCTTTGCTCGGTGTTTTGTTTACTACGAGTACATCATGTTTTTTTGGAATTATATTTTTATATAACTATGCAAATTTCTTACTGATGATCATATGAATAATACATTTGGATCTTATCGACATTATAACAATAAAAAAATATTAACAACAATAAAATAATAATAATATAATAATAATAAAATATAGTAATAAAATAATACAGAACTCTCGTTTAAATGGATTAAAAAGCAGCAAATATCTACAACTACAGAATCGTCAGTATTCGCCATACAGGATCAATGTATAATGACACGCCAACATAGACGGGACATATTGAAAGAACCAATATGTCCCGTCTATGTTGCAATCTAAGAAAAGCGGCACAATAATCTTGTGCAGTACGTCTACTGGTGTTTAGCTAGAAAGCATAAATTAGAAGTATCTAGCCTTTGGTGGAAGGAAATGATCACACAGCCCCAAGTGAAAGAGAATGAGACTGCTAAAATTCTTTGCGAGATGCCAGTTCAAATCAATGTCACTATTACACACAATAGACCAGATTTAATATATATAGACAAAACTAATAACCGAACCTAGTTAATAGACGTATCTGTACCAACCGATTATAATATAGGACCTAAAGAAATCGAAAAATTAAGTAAATACCACGTTCTCAAAAATGAAATTAGCCGTTTGTGGAAAACGCAAACGGCAATCATCCCAATAATTATTGGTGCAACTGTACATGTACATACATTCATCAATCATAATCAGTAAAGTGCTAGGAGACACTGTCTTCCCCCTCGAAGGGATCTCGACCTTGTCGTCGCTCTGTATGCATCCGAGGGGGCTGTGGAGGTCGGTGTTTTCTGGCCTCTGCAGCCAGGAGGGGTCGCGGGAGGAGACGTGTCTCGGTGTGTCGTTGCCGTACACCCTGTCTCCCGCGACCGAGCGGGGGCGCACCGTCAGATGCGTTGGCGGTGGGGCCGCAGAGGAAGAGGAGATGTGGTGTGTCGTTGCCGTCCTCCCTGTCCTCTGCGGCCGTTTGGTGGTTTGCGGCGGAACCAAAGAACGGATCTACCGCCGGGTGTGGGAGGTCGATGCCTGTAGGGATGCCTTGCGGGTGTCGGCTTGCCATGCCCACGGCCCCTGGGTGGCGGTCTCGGGGTTGGACCGTTGCCCTGCGGATGGGGGCTTTGTAGGTAAGGCGCGCCTTTGTGTTTTCTGGCGCGCCTTGCTGTTGGAGGAGAGCTTTATGCTCCACGCGGGGAGGGGCTGCAGGAGCGGCCGAGCACCGGCGGGTTCGCGGATGACTGCGAAAGCTTACCCGTGTTCCCGCCGTACGGTGCGAGGAGAAAACACAGTCGGGGTTTAGCCGGTATGTGTCCGGCATAACCCAGCTGCCACCCCGGGTGGCTGGGTATCCATGATCCATCCCGTTTTTTTTTTTTTTAAGTGGGTAATCCACCCACTTAAAAAAAAAAACCGGGAGATACTGTCTTTGTAAACAACACACAAAAAGATACCCAGAACACAGAGCAACTAACACATACAGGTCAAGAAACAAACATACAGAATAAATCAGAACAATGATTTACAAGCACAACAGATTCAATCATTCCACATCCAACAAATACAGGAGAATTTAATTGCAATGCGCCGCCGGAGAAATGTAAGAAGAAGAAGTAGATTAAAGTTAGCCTGTATATTATTATATATTACATCCTATAGTTTTATAGTTTATTTACTCTATATAATATACTTAATTAGTAGCGGGGACATAGATACCTTTTTTCTTGTGGGTTACAGGACGGGGTATCTATAAATACCGGCAACAGCAGCCGTGAAGGTGAAAATCACAATTTACTAATATAAAATAAAATATAATAATAAAACAAAAATACCAAAAAAGAACTAAAAAGAAAAAAATGTAGAGCTAAAAAATAGAAAATAGAACTAAAAATAAAAAATAAAACTAACAAAATAAAACTCGAAAAAAAGAGAAAAAATAAAAAAAAAACAATCAGACCGAGATTTGAACCCCGACTTCCTGCGGTCCGATTTCCCAACCGAGCTATTTTAACTTCGTAAATGGTGACAAAATTTCTCTTCGTATTCGGTGTCTTCGATCTTTATGCAATGAAAACACGGACAAAACGACATTTTCTGAAAATGAAAGTTTGCTAGATCGATTTATCGCCCCCTAAACCCCCTAAATACGAAATTTCAAGAAAATCGTTGGAGCCGTTTCCGAGATCGTTGATATATATTTATATATATATATACAAGAATTGCTCGTTTAAAGGTATTAGATTATTTATTATACTTATAGAAAGGTATTTACAACGGTGATGTGATCATTTATTACACAAATAATTGAAGGTAGTGCTGTGTCTGTAACTCGTTTAATTTTCATATTATGTTAATTTTTGTCACCTTTCAACTCTTGTTCATTGAAAGATTTTATTAATGCCAAAATATCCAACCCCTTTTTAACTTTTTCAGTTTGTTAAAAACATAACAGTTGATGGTTTTGATGCAAAGCTTTGCTCAAATTGGAAAATGTAAACTGTTAAAACACATGCTACTTTTATCTACTACTACGTTATTATACTTATGTTAATGTAATGTAATATACAATTTTACTTGTATTTATGTTATAATACTCAAATAATAAATTGTATATTTTTTTTAACGCAACGTCTGTTTGACGCGATATTTCTAGTATTTGAAAAATAAAGAAGAAGTTAGCGTGGTAGGCTTGAACAAAAAGGACATTGGTTAAAAGAAAAGCATAAAGTAATTAAGAAAGAATATAGCAATAACGAAAAAGATATGAATTATAATTGAACTACCACATAGCATAAAGACAATATTTATAAGTTGTATTAAAAGGAAGGCTGTTGTAATATAGTTTTTGATATCCACATACACCATAACATTTACAAAGGTCAATTATAATAAATTTTATGCTAAATTCCGCTGATGCAAGTTTTTGCAATGGACTTCATAGAATTTAGGGTTGCAAAAAGTGTGTTTTACGGATTCATTATCTCTAATATTGAATAAAATTCTTGTCTCACAGTTTTAGACTTTAAACTCCTCCGAACCGGCTTGACCGATTTTGATTAAGTAACAAATGGATATTTAATAGGTATAAAAAAGGTCAACAACAAATTTTTACACCCCTAAGTATTAAGGGTGGTTCACCCAAAATTTTTCATTTTTTTGGTTATGTTTTTATTGTGGAATCAAAAAATACATTTAATCCAAAAAATTTATTTTCTACCACCAACCTCTATTTATTAATAGCATTTTATGTATTTAACCCCGGTCGATAGCTGATCAATGGGGTCCCGTTTTGTGAAATTCCTGTGGCGTTAACCTATTCTCATACCTACTGAATGTACACATATGTCGGCGCGATACCCCGTATTTATGAAAACACGTCGCCGATAATAATTATTTTAGTTACTTTAAAGATCGAAAATTGTTTGTTTATTGAATTAGCAACATTGATTTTTAGAATTGTAATTTAGTTTACCCTCCATAAATTTGTTATTATCACACCACCAAAAATTGTTATACAAAGGCGAGCGAAAGCCGGTAGAAAAGATTCTTGTTTAACCGTCGAAGCGATGAGACCTTCTAAACTGTGAATAAATCGAAGAAGTTTACGCCTGTGTTTTACTTGAAATCTTCAAGAATCAATAATAATCAAGACACTCCTGGCCTTCCTGACGTCACATATCACACATCCACTTCGTTATATAAAACTTAATCAAAATCGGCCAAGCTGTTTTAGAGGAGTTTAAATACTAAAACTGCGTCACAAGAATTTTGTATATTAGATGTAGATTTACAGATTCGCGTTTGTTTTGTTTATTATTCCGTTAAATAAAATATGGCTTAATTAAATACTCGTAAATTAGTTGGAAAGTAACAGAGGTCTTTATCAAAAATTATGCAAGATTACAGAAATATTTTTAAGATTTTAACAAGAATGGCGTTATATCTTGGGAACGGATGGGTATAATTCATAGTCATTTACTAGCCTAAATATAAATAGTTAAGTTCTCCTCAACAACTGATAATGCATTATGTATGACAAAAGTATCTACAAGTTTTTGCGCCGCGCCTATTTTTAGACATCTAAAGTATCTCAGGTAAAACCTAAGATTTACCAAGTGGATACTGGTAAAAGTTTGAATCAAATGATGATCTTATAGTATTTCGAACTTTTATCTTCAAGATATGACAAATTTTAGGTTTTACCAGTAGGTAACCCTTAGGATTTATCGCAGTTTGAGCTAGAAAAGTGGCAAATATTTTTATTCCAAGCTAAATGCTACTAACAAAACTTTCTTTTTTTATCTGACCGAAGTAGCAAACGAGCATGCAGTCCACCTGATGGTAAGTGGTCACTGCCGCCCATGGACATCTGTAATCAACTACATACAGAACATGGGTTCCATCTGAAGTCAATCACAGATGCGTTGCTATTCCCAAAGACAATGATGGTCGCCTCATATAAAAGTGTGCCGCCACATCCTTCTATTGAAACGCTAGAAATAGGTGTGGCGGTGGTACTTCCCCGGTCGAACTACACTGGTTCTACCAACTTAACCACATTGTTTTGGCTAGTTATTTAGAGAAAAGTTTTGACACAATTTTTAAGGTGGTACTTTTGTGTAACTGTAATAAATAGTGTCAAATTAAGACAGCAATTTCCAGTCAGAACAATAGTCTTGTGTTAACTCCGAGAGACACTCGAACGACACTCGAACTTTTCCCAAAAACACTAAAGCAATGACGCACAGTGGCACACAATAGTGGCTGGATGTCTCCGCCGGTTGATTTCCGCGCCGAGGATTTATTGTTCTCCGGCGCGTCATTTAAAACTTCCTTTCTCTTGTTTCCATATTATCCTTGAAGAATAAATCAGCATAAGCCCAAGGCTATATTATATAAATGCATGCGGAATTACAGGTACAAAATATTTTTTTGTATTTTTTATCTATATTTATTATAAATAAAATTTAAGTGTCTGTTTGTAATATCAAAATAACATCTTTTTATCAAATGCATGTGAAAGTATACATGATACTGATAACAAAACAACAATTAGTAATTTTTTGTCTGTCCGGCTAATCTCCGAAACCACTGGACCGGTTGTAACGGAATTTTCACCGTTAGATAGCTGATTTTATAATGCTTAACTTAGGCTTACTTTTCTTTTTAATAAGGCAATTAGGGTACTTCGCAAAAATATAGAAACGCTTGAAATTACTTATGTTTCATACAAAATTCGAGATATATATATATATGTATATTTTATTTGTTTTAGGTACTATAATTAAAACGGATACACCAGTTACATTAATTACAGACACAACCACACTACTACCAGTTATGCTTCTCGTTCACAGAACCTCTTGCATGCGGACAATATTTTCTGCTATTCATCTGCTAGCAAATCGCACTCAGGGTATGTATCCAGAAGAGCGTTAAGTTTGTTAAGAACGCGGGGAATAGGCGAGATTGCTCTCGCAATCGTGTGCGCCGCAGGTGCAGCGAAGAGTTAATGTTTGCGCAATCGGAAGTAGCTAATAGGCGCAAAGAATCGACATAACTCCTCACTGAGGTCTGGAGCATCTATCCTACCATGGAAAAATTTACATCCTGTGATTAGCTGATAATGATCTCGACGAACCTCTAATGAATTATAACCCAAGTAGCCTAGAAGAAAGTTGGTTGGATACAATGATAACTTAAGTTCAGCCGATTTGTTTCCCTTAAAACACCTTCAACTCTTCAAATATCATGATGTTAGGGTCTTCAACCATCAAGGTGCTGCCTGCCTTAACCATAAGAGTTACATATGTTCTGCTTTCAAATTTGTAATAACGTTTTTAAGCAAAAACAAATGCTGAAAAATTTGACTTTCAACTCCTCAACCTTCATGATGCGTGGGTGTTTGTCTTTTGGGTGCTTGCCTTAACTGTAAAAGTTAGAATTATTTTTCTTATATTTATTTAATTAGGTTTTTAAGCAGAAACAAAAAGTGCTGTAAAAAGTGCCCATTACCACCTTATTATTCGAGGATACCTACTGCCTATACTACACAAGTTGGCCATTAGGTGCTTTTATTCATTCAATTATATGTAATTTAAATGTCTTTTTTTGTTAATTCACTTCATTCAGAATTGTTAATTCACCATTTACCTTTTTGTAACAAACCAACTTCGTACAAGCAAATTCATACCTACAAAAAACAAACGAAATATAATTAATTCGAGTTATTTTTGGAGTCGGTAGTAGCCGAGGTGGGAAACTACTTATACGTGAAGTAAACAATATGATTATAACAATAGATATACCTACACACGCACACACATCACGATGTTGCCGCGATTGAGCATTTTCAAGCGTAGTTGGAAAGATTCACTTTGTGTATTGTTTTAATAAGGGATGGCAGATGTCGCTGGATGTATCCTGAGTTACGTCAACGGGTAATTCCTGGAGTTTTTATATAAAAGCGAGTGAATTATCTTGAGCTTAAACCAACCAGAAAGATTAAGTTTAAATTCGATTCCATTTGATTCAATTAATACGATCTGTTTCAAATAGAGTGTTTGTAACGTATCACTGTTAATTATATGCAGCAAATAATATATTTTTTATAAATTCGGTTGGTATGTTTTTTATGTTGTACATCGATTTCTCCGCCAACTGTGGAAAATTTTTCTTTCATTCAATGGAGTGGACTTGCAGTTCGATACTATAGTCATCATTCATAACTTCAGAAATATGTTGAGACTGCGATATATCATCATGTAAGATATTATGACATACTAACTGAATCCCGCAACTTTGCCCGGGATAAAAAAAGACTTACACATATCCGAATTTATACCTTAATATTTCAATTAATTAATATTTTTTCAATGAGGACTGGTAGAAACTTTTTTTCTCCATTAACAAATAACGAGCTAAGTACGGGTCGAACTTGCTTTCGAAGGGTTTCGAACCAATATATAATTTTTTAATTTATTTGGCTGAAGTAGAAAACGGGCATGCACTCCACCTGATGGTAAGTGGTCACTGCCGCTCATAGTCATCTGTAATCAATTTCATACAGAACATGGGTTCCATCTGAAGTCAATCACAGATGCGTTGCTAATCCCGAGGACTATGATGGTCGCCTCATGTGAAAGTGTGCCGGCAACCACACCATTCCATCGAAACGCAAGAACTGCTTCACGCTAGAAATAAGAGTGGCGGTGGTACTTATCCGGGTGAACCACACTGGTTCTTCCACCTTGAAATCGTAAATGTGCTTCGGTTACTGGCAACTATTGAAATTTATTTTCGATAAATGTAACACTTTAGGTTATAACAATAGTTTAGACTGTATAACTAATCTTATTCTATTGTAAAACAACATTACAAATTCTTGTTAATTTAAATAAAATCCTTCCCCAATGTTGACAGTGCTGTACCTCAGAGGTAAATCGCAGGGGATTCACGATTAGGAATCGGTTACAGATAATAGAAGTCTTTAGTTTCAATCCCCGCCTATTGGGCAAATATTTGCCAAACTCATTGAGTTGTGGTAAATTCGAAGATCCTTACTAATATTATAAATGTAAAAGTGTGTTTGTTTGTTCCTCTTTCACGTCGCCACATAGCTATTATATGATATGGTTTATGTGCTGGGAGATAGTTAGGAGGACGGAGAGTGATGTAGGCTACTTTTTACTACGCTCTCTCATTCCCATAAGAATATCGATGGTTTGTTAGTTGATACATATTTAGTAGTTCAAGACGTTGTTACCATCTATTAACAACGTCTTGAACTACTAAATATGTTAGTAGTTAATACTATACTAATAATAAGAACTACTAAATACGTTAGTAAAATTCATTTGCAAGATCTGAATCACGCTATCAAATGCTAATGTTAATTCCCTTTGACGGTGCGGGCGAAGCCGCGAGCAAGAGCTAGTATTTATATAAAACTAACTGAAACTGGACAACTTAAAGGACAATTTACCATAAAAGCCAAAGAAAAACAAGAAAAAATTGAGTAATCTTCTGATTTCAATTAATCAGACCAAACTACTGACGCTCGAACCATTAAAATTCGGACAAAAACCTATTGTTCATTTTATAAAGTATAAAGCATCACCTGGAAAAAGTCCTTGATATTAGACCTGTAAGAATGTTAAATATATATGAAATATTTGTCCTATGGTCTGCGCATGAATATATTTTTGAAGGTGGTAGAACCAGTGTAGTTCGACCGGGGAAGTATCACCGCCACATCAATTTATAGCGTGAAGCATTTCTAGCGTTTCGATGGAACGGTGTGGTTGCCGGCACACTTTTATATGAGGCGACCATCATATTCCTCGGGACTAGCAACGTATCTGTTATTGACTTCAGATAGAATCCATGTTCTGTATGAAGTTGATTACAGTTGTCCATGGGCGGCAGTGACCACTTACCATTAGGTAGATTGCATGCTCGTTTGCTACTTCAGTCATATAAAAAAATAAGGTCACGAAAGTCTGCTAATGTATGTTATACAGTTGGCTCATTTAATTATCATAAAAGGATAATTTGTAAACTTTCCACATACTTCCGTCAACAAACATCAACTACCATAACTACACCCATAAACTCGCGTCCATATTCAACCTTATTCACTGGGAGATAAATAATTTTGCACGTAACCGAATCCATAAACATTTTATAGCATATTGGTAGCAATGGGAATATAAAATTAGGATTTTATGCATCCATTGGGTCCTAAACCAACACTGAGGGCGACGATAGAGGGCGCTGATTGCGCAACTATGAACCACAGGCCATAACCAGCCCTAGCCACTACTACACGCATTACGCTAAATGTTATCGCACACTTAGATAATATTATGCTACATAGATTATGATGGTATGTACGTGCTAAGTGTTTATATATAATGTCGTAAGACGGTTATATTCGCTATAAACAATACAAGACGCGCTAGACGCAATTTGTAGGTCGTGAGACTGACGACATGCTATAAAAGGCACGTATATCCGAAAATAAGTACGTACATACATATTCGGACATAGGTACAGCGTTAAAATACACTTCTTAAAGTGTAAAGGAGTCGTACATCGCAGGATCCACCACCGTGACTAATGTCTATGTAACTATCAACAGTGGCATCTTATAGGTGGTCCTTAGTTCGATCACATATGGTGCATTGGCACCTTCCCAGCAGTAGAACAATAATGGGTTGTCATTATTGTTCCACTGCTGGGAACGGGTCTTCTTTCAGAATGAGAGTTTTAGGCCGTAGTCCACCATGCTGGCCAAGTGCGAATTGGTAGACTTCACACACCTTTGAGAACTTTACTTTTTAAAGAACTCTTGAGTGTGCAGGTTTCCTCAAGGTATTTTCCTTCACCGAAATGCAGTGATAATTATTTTCTAATACGCACATAATTTAGAAAAATCAGTGGTGCGTGCCTGGGTTTGTACCTCGGACCTCCCGATCGAGAGGGCAAGTTTCAACCATTAGGCTATCAATGCTCTCAACTAGTATGATCACACATACAATAAATTTAACTCTCTCTATCAGGCGACCATCTTAGTCTTCGGGAGACTGCACATATAACCTATTCTCTATGAAGTTACTAACAGATTTCCATGTAGCCTGTGTAGTGTGTAAGCCTAAGATAGCACTCTCTCACGCACGGTTTATAAATATAAAGTGATAGCAATATTGCAACACGTTTTGTGGTGCTGCTGGTGTAGTATAACAAGCGTAGGCTTGTCTTCAGTACCATCCATATGTCGATTTTGTTTCGAACATTTTCATCCTCACCAATAATAACGCATCTGAAATCTATTTTAAACTGGAATACATATTTTTGAAGATTCGGTTGAGGATGTCCATGGGCAGTCTTATATAGCGCCAGCCCTACCGTGTAGAGGGAAGTAGTTATTTAAGAAAATTAGATTTCTCGCGCGTTTATGTAATCATAGCACCTATAAAAATATCGCATCAACCCATTATTGGCCCACTGCTGGGCACGGGTCTTCTCCCAGAATGAGAGAGTTTAGGCCATAGTCCACCGCGCTGGCCAAGTGCGAATTGGTGGACTTCACACACCTCCGAGAACTTTTTTTTTTTTTTAAGAACTCTCGGGTGTGTAGGTTTCCTCACGATGTTTTCCTTCACCGAAAAGCAGTGATAATTGTCTGAGTGTCAGGCCCCAGTGTTGGGCTGGGCGTCCCAACTGATGTTTTAAATAAAACTCGTCCTTTTTATTATAATAAACTGTATAATGTATTAAGAGAACGACCGGCGTGTGCACCATTGAAAGTGATCGCGGACGAGTGGTGGATTCGCGGTGCGGGCCCCCCGCCAACCGCGGCTTGCCGCATGTACCGCGCTACGTAGATGACGCAGTAACATAATTAATTTTTAATACGCACATAAATCATTGGTGCGTGCCTGGGTTTGAACCTCGGACCTCCCGATCGAGAGGGCAAGTTTCAACCATTAGGCTATCACTGCTCCGTAAATTATGTATTGTATCATATAAAAATATATGATACAATAAATTTAAACTAGTCACCCGTCGCAACACTCGAAATTAGACCTTAATGCAAGACAAAAACTAAACTTGATACCGTCCAAATTAAATTGTATTAATATTCCCGTTAATTTAAAGACATCCATAGTTAAAAGGAGGTTTAATTAACTAAAATGCATTTAAAACAATAGCGGGTATTTTGACAAAAAAATCTGACATTTTGACGTTGTGTTTTTATAGTAAGACATTGAACGTTT
Organism: Spicauda simplicius; assembly: GCA_949699795.1. Classification (NCBI taxonomy): domain Eukaryota; kingdom Metazoa; phylum Arthropoda; class Insecta; order Lepidoptera; family Hesperiidae; genus Spicauda; species Spicauda simplicius. The sequence goes on from OX453069.1 coordinate 20,741,591, forward strand.
ATATTTCGTTTATTATATATGTGTTTGTGTCAAATTCATGGTATTGTGTGTAATATGTTTTACTTAATTTTATGTATCCTTTACTTTATTTGATAATCATTTAGGTTTCTCTACATAAATTTTAACCGTGCGTAATTTCATATTCCTTCGACCGCGACAAATTTCTTAAAAACGAATCGCAAGTTTTTGCCTCACGTATTATTATATAGAAAAGAATTTATCCCTTAATCATGTGTGTATTCCATTATTGTAACAACTGACTTAATTTAATCATAATTAACTAATCTAACATTACGCTATAAAAATGTATTTTGCACGCCAAATGTGGAAAATGTGAGAAACTTTCCATTCTGTACACCTGTTAACCTATTAACCACATTTATGTAAATAAATAATTATGACTTATGTATGACTTAGATGCTTATTCACTCGTCCTTCGTCCCTTTTGATCACGCTTAACGAGGTAATAAGTATCCCATATATTTCTCAGTTTCCCATAGTATGTTAACTATCTATGCATCAATTTTCATACATACCTACACAAGGGTGTACCCAATAGCAAAATTTGTAAGAACAAATTTTCACATTTATAATATTGATAAGAAATGAGATAATAATTCCATTTTAATTTGATCACATCTTTTTAATATGCACTTTATACATAAAAGAGACCACTTGAGACTCTCCTTTTGTCCCCGTCGTCCTCATCTTCGCTAAAAGCCCCATTAATTGCACAAGTAAACCAAAAAACGACTGCAAATGAGTTTCCTATATTGATTATTCGCAGCGCATCGCTTGTTCCTTATACCTATGGTATTAAGATCGAAGGTCGGTGGAATCACGTGACGATGTCGAATGCAACTTATACAACGGATAATTGTCCTGACGGTGTGTCTCCGGGAAAGTTACGGAAGTGTCTGCGTTGTTAACGATGGCATTACCATATAATAGACGAACTGTTACTAATACAAATTATTATAAAAATTAAAAACATTCGACTGCTTCAACTGAAAAACTAAGCACCTACTGCATGTTACAATGTTACAATAGAACTTACAATATACTGGGTTATTCACGCCGCTTCGCCCGCTTTGCCGACTCGCAATAAATATCCTATGTGCTAATCCATATCATAAAACTAAGTGCAAAATTATAGCGAAAATCTGTAGTTTTTGCGTGAAAGAGTAGCAAACACAAATCATGCTAACAAACTTTAACATTTATATATTAATACGCGAAGCAAAACTTGTGATCCGTTTTATGTTTATGTAGAGCACAATAATTGTGCAATGCTAATATTACACGCACACACTCAAATGCAAGGTATTTGATACAAAGACAAATAATTACCGAAATAAGAACATTCAACGTCTTACTACGAAAATACAACGTCAAAAATGTCAGATGTCTTTGTCAAATTACTCGCTTTTGCTTTTAAATGCAGCTTAGGTAATTATAACTCTTTTTACCATTAACTGGGTGTATTCAAAATAACTTGAAACTCAATACAATTTAATTGTATTTGAGAAATATTCATGCTACTTTGGAAATATGAAATTTAGTTTTTGAGTTAAATTACGGTCGAATTTTGACCGTAAGTTAAGGTTAAGGGTGCTGCAGGGGGGACAATCGTAATAATCTTAGATTGTAATGTTTGCTTGTCCCGCCTGCATCACTCATTATCTTTGTGACGCAGGTCTCGTTATCTACTTGTCTTATCGTATCATTATCAGTAGATAATGATAACTATCACTTGCTATATCAAATGAATATATCCTGTGATTTCTTATGACAACCATATTTCTAAAAGGTGTGTGAGGTCTATAAAACCGCATTTAACCAGTGTGGTGAATGGTCTTATACTAAGCAAGATGACCCAGCCCAATTGCTAGATAGAAATGGATTAACGACAACAATCTGGGTACTACTAGAATTACTATACTAGTATGACGTCTAATGTTATATTATAAGATTGAAGTAGCAAACGAGCATGCTATCCACCTGATGGTAGGTATGTGGTAATTTTGCTCATGGACATCAATATGGCGCTACACTTAGAACATTGGTTTTATCTGAAGTTAATTAGAGAGGTGTTGCTACTCCCGAGGACTGTGATGGTCGCCTCATATAAAAGTGTGCCGACAACCACACCTTTCCACCGAGACGCAAGAACTGTTTCACGCTACGGTAGCGGTACCACCTTGTAATAGAAATGGCATAAACGTAAAACGGTATGAAAGTATTCTCATGAATATCTTGAAAATGTTCACTGCATATAATAGCTTTTTAATTTAATCTCTTCAATATGATTAAGTTGTAAGAAATCTAGACATAAATATAATTTTATACAAAAAATAAAACTGTAGCCTGAATTTTTCCGCTACACATTCCGTACATTATCTGAGTTTGTCTATCCCATTAACAGGAGAAACTCAAAACTCTAGAGGTTATATAATTACGTTGCTACTTCCGATGATTTAGATGGTTGCCTCCTATGAAAGAGAGGTGGCAACCACACCTTTCTTTCGAAAGAAACGAAATACTTCACGCTAGAAATAGGCGACGGTGATAACTACGAGATAAGATACGGGATCCTGATAAAACTATTGTTTTACGTTGTTTATGTATATTTGAGTGAAATGTCAACTACTAAAAAATCAGAAATGGAGTTTGAGTGAAACGAGAAGATTTTTTTATATTTAATCTGGAGAGAATAAATATAAAAAAAAAAACACGCTTTCTACACTCATAGCCCCACAGTAGGATTTTCTCCTGTCTCGTGGGTACCATGGACACACACAAGACGAATACACAAACACCCAGACCCAGAACAAGAATCTAAACTCATCATTCAGATACCTGTCTGGCCGGGAATCGAACCCGGAACCCCTTGCGCGTCAGACCGATATGATAACCGTTGCGCCACGCGGGTCAATGTAAAATCCTGACCAAGGCCGCCCGTATAAAATTGCGAGGACCTTAAAACAGAAAGTACTTACAAAAAATCCTACTTGTCTTTGTCGGCGAGAGGTAAAAAATGTGTACGTGTACTAGCGTACACTCGTAAGAAGTGAAACTTCTTTATGGCGTTATTTTTCAAAAAATAATTTACTATATGCAACTTTACAGAAATTGGTTAAATAAAGTTAAATTAGATAAAGTTTAATGAAAGGCTTTTAATATAATCTAATCTATAATAATCTATCTAATATCACGCATGGTAGGGATAAGAAAAACATGGCGCGTAACAGAAAAAGATAGCGCGTAACGAAAAAATGTTACACTAATTTTTTTTCCAACCCTGATAAAGAAGTTTCACTTTTGTTTTCCAACCCCGATAAAGAAGTTTCACTTCAAAAATGTAAGAAATTACATACATAGCAAGCAAGCAATAGCAAGAAACCTGGACATAAAGTATGTTTTTTGATATGGATAAAACTGTAGCCTGTATGTTTAGCGAGTGCGTTCCACCGCCCCACAATCCGTACATTTTCACCCGCAGCGCTGTTTGTCTATCTGAGTTACCGATCCTGTACAAACACTGTTAAGTGGCTTACGCACCACCCGCCCCGCGATATGCGACCAGACAGTTCGTTTTACAACTTTTATCTCTTTATAGTGGAAATAGATAGCGCTTTACGCTTTTTTATAGGGTTGAAGTCGCAAACGAGCATGCATTCAACGTGATATTGTTTGAACCCTGCCACCCATAGAAATCTGTAAGCAACTTCATATATTATGTCTGATAGAAAAATGGTTTTGTCTGAAGTCAATAATAAGTTCTTGTAAAGATGCTTATGTAGACGCTTTCATGTCTGGCTGGGAATCGAACCCGGGACCCACTGCAGGTCAGACCGGTATGGCAACCGCACCGCCACGTGGGTCGACAATAATAGATGCGTTGCTGCTCGTGAAGGCTAAGGTGCCTCATATAAATGTGAACCGCGGAACATATCTTTTCATCGAATCTCAAGAATAGCTATTGGTCTACGGTGCTGGTTGTCAATATAATAAGACTTTTTTGTTATTTAGTCGTTAAGTAAACCTTGTTGTTAACTGTTTGTTGACCCCAATAAAGTAAAAAAAAAAAACTTGACGTTGCTTGTGTGACGTTGGTACCCGGTCAAACCTTATGCTTTCTACTTGGAAAACGTCTATATTTACCATTTTAGTGTAGCCGTGATACACGTATAAATGTGATATTATATTAAAGCGTAACTAAGCATTGTTTTAAAGATTTTAAGTAAATCAAATCAACTTTAACGTTTTTGTTATTCTAAAAACGAAACTGACTGATTTGTTTCAAATCATACAATAACTTTAAAACTAAACGTAGACCTCATCAAAGTCTGCAAGTAAACCGGAACGTCGGCCAAATACAGTGTCAGTATTCTAAGAATTTAGCTCTGCAGTAACGCTTTCAACAGATACGTCTCTCTACCATTGTGCTCGCTAACCTTCAAAGCTTAGTTGGATACCGTAGTTCTAATTCTACTGCACAAAGTATCGATATTGACTACAATATAGGTATATATGACGTCGACCCATGGATCTCCCAAAGATAGGGAATTTGGGTCATTGTCTACGGCCATAACTAAGGATTAATAGAATTTTTCTACCAATTCGCACTAGGCCAGCGCGGTGGACTATGGCTTAAACTCTCTCATCCTGAGAGAAGACCCGTGCTCAGCAGTGGGACAATAATGGGTTGATGAGAGAATAGAATTTTTGAAAAAGAATTTTCATTTTGCACTTCCTCATACCATTTATATTTACTTTACAAGCTGATAATATACTTTTTATACTTTAATAACATTGACAGAGTTCGATGCTACGGCTCCGATGCCCATATTGAACAACCATGCTTAGTTTAGTGACCCCAAGGATATCACTGTCTGATAAAAACCTAACGTATATAAATATATACATAAATGATTGAAGCAAACATACTTGCACTACATCTAATGATGAGTATTACCGCCGTTCATGGACCATCCATCCACCCAGCCTTTAGATGTCCACTGCTGAACATAGACCTTCCTTAAACGGCGCCATCCAACTGGTCCTGTGCCCTCTGAATCCAACGGTTTACCGCTGTTTTCTTCAGTTCTTCGGTCCATCTGGCAGGTTGGCGAACTGTGCTCCTTTTGCCTAAACGTCCATGGACATCTGTAAGCAACTTCAGACAAAATAAGTCTTTTGTCTAAAGTCAGTCCGTCAAAGCATCAGGCGTTGCTGTTCCAGGTACTAAGACACCGTCCCTGTAGTTCCGGGATCAGAATAGGGCTACGGTATCCTCTGCCTGTCGTAAGAGGCGACTAAAAGGGGCTTCCGGGGTTGCGGGCGGCTAGAGTGGGAGCTTGAACCGTCCAGCCAGGCGATCCCGGGAAGGACGGCGGTATGTGTGGTCGCATATCGTCGTATAGACTAGACGGAGCGGTGGGCCCAGCCGCCCATCTGGGAGGAGCCCGATGGGGCAACACGCTTAGAGGATTCCGGTGGTGTTTGTTGGAGATCCCTGAGTCCTCTTTTTAGCGCCGAGGATGGCCACTGGGGGGGTTTTAGTGCGGTAAAAATCCCACATAACCCTTCGTCGCTCCCACGGCGTCGGGTACCTTTTGAAGGTTTCCCCCTCGAAAACAAAAAAAAAAAAAGGTACTAAGACACACTTCCACGGAAACTCAAGAACTACTACACGCTGGAAATAAGCGTGATGTGGTACCTCCCTGATCGAATTATATAATATATGTTCTACCGTGCGATAATACATCTACGGTATCGAGTAACAAGACCGTAAACAAGTCGAGTAACAAACGATCGTGTTCGGTGTTTGCGACAACCACGCAGTCCGCGGCGCGATGTCGCCCGAGAGAGCCGTTCCGCAGAAAGCGCCACATTAAACAACGCAAGAAGAAGCCATAAAACTGTTTAACATACGGAGCCTCGTGATATCTTATGTTATTCTTGTTAATTCAATTTTCAGAGGTGTACACGGAGAACACTTTCGTACTTATCTCTGACATTAACTTCTCTGCTCCTCTCATTCTCGGAGTTCGTAAATGTAGTTTACAGACATTAAGTCAAACACCGAATTCGAATTCAAAGAAATTTGAAATGGGTGACTGAACCTACTAAAGCTTATTCATGGCTAATGAAAAATTTAATCAGGTTCAAGAACCACTGTAGTTCTAACGGAGAGGCACCATGGCATCTGTTTCTAGCGCAAAGCAGTTCTTGCATTTCGATGGAAGAGTTTGATTGCCGGCACAATTTTATATCTTAGTCCTCAGGCGACTATTTTAGTCCTCGTGGGTAACTCGCATCTGTGATTGATTTTAGGTAGAACCCATGTTCTACTTGAAGTTTCCTACAGAAGTCCATGGACGACAGTTACCATTTGCTTTCAGGCGGACTGTTCAATCTTATAACAACAAATGAGGCTAAAATTCTAGCAATGTGAAACTAAATTAAACGACTAACTTCAGAATAGTTTAAAAGAATGGATACGTCAAAAGATTACATCCGAATGCTCTATGCACATCTTTGCAACATCCTTAAAACCAGAGAAAGTATGACCTTTCAGATTATTTGATATTATTAAGTGCTATATTAAACTACTATAGGAAATGGACGGGAACCAAATTGAAAATTAATTCAAACCACGTTCCATCCGTCCTTCCCAGTCTCTCAGATACAACAAATTCTCTAATCAGCAGCTTAATCCTGCAGCATCTTAGCTAACTTACGTATGTAAGTCGAGTAGCATCACCTTCGATGCGGTAATTAAGAGCAGCGATAAATTCCGACGATACCGGTGTAGAGGAAAGAACGCAGTATTGTATCGGCAACGGTGCGCGGGATCTAGAACCTTCATAAGAGTGGTTATTATAAACTGATAAAAAAAAATGTGTGTGTGTACTAGCGTACACTCATAAGAAGTGAAAATTCTTTATGACGTTATTTTTCAAAAAATAATTTACTATATGCAACTTTACAGAAATTGGTTAAATAAAGTTAAATTAGATAAAGTTTAATAAAAGGCTTTTATTAAACTTTATCTAATAATCTAATCTATAATAATCCATCTAATATCACGCGTGGTAGGGATAAGAAAAAGATGGCGCGTAACGGAAAAAAAAGATGGCGCGTAACAGAAAAAGATGGCGCGTAACGAAAAAATGTTACACAAAAATTTTTTCCAACCCCGATAAAGAAGTTTCACTTCAATACGTGAATATAATTAAGCAAAATGTATTATTTGATTTTGTCTTATATTTTATCATTTTTTCAATAATAGATACGATCCAGGTGATAGAACCAGTGTAGTTTTACCGGCGAAGTACCACCACCACACATATATCTGACGTGAAGCATTTGCTTGCGTTTCGATGGAAGGATGTGGTTGCCGACGGTTTGTGCGGTTTGTGGTTGCCGAAGGATGTGGTTGAGGCGACCATCCTAGTCCTCGGGAGTAGTCGTCTGTGATTGACTTCAAATAGAATCCATGTTCTATTTGAAGCTGCTTACAGGTGTCCATGGGCGGAAGTGACCACTTACCATCAAGCAGATTGCATGCTCGTTTGCTACTTCGATCAGATAAAAAAAAGATAAGATCAAATTCTTATTTGCAATCAGTCGCAGATACATTGCTATGCCCGAGGGCTAAGTCGGAAAACCTCGGATAAGTATATCTCCCTTACCACACTCTTCATAACGAATCTTAGCAACGCCTAACACTGTTGTTATTAAACAAGAACAAGAGTAATGGTGATACTTAAGAAATCGAATTACAAAGGATATATTTTTAAGCGATTGAAATCAAGAAAATCCGTAACGAAAAAAACCTAAAACCCACCACTCCGCCTGCCATGTAGCGCAGCCGAGCGTTCGCTTAACAAGCCGAGCTGCTCGGAAATCAGACGAATATGTAAGCAGCTGTTTATGAGAAAGTCTATAGTATCAAAAAATAAAACTTGAATTAATATGAAAGAAAAATATCCTGAATAAATAAATAAATAATTATAATTGCATAACTTGATAAAAAATGCTATGCAATAGCTTAACAGCGGCAGTCCCCGAGTGCCGCACGTTTTTTTTATAAATCTTAATGATAGCAATGCAAATTATTTGAACATAATTTAGTACGTGTAATAGTAATATCTATGAAAACCACCTTCACTGTGCCATAAATAGAACCGATTGTTTCAAAATGGACTGCATGCAAAATTCTTGGCATTTCCAATTTGATTCTAAGGGGAAATTATGCTCGACGATGTATTTTGGGCTGCCCAGCCGGCCAGCCCGCATTGTGGACGAACGTTCTATTTATCTCCACGGAGCTACGCGAGCCGACTTCTGCTCTACATGCTATACTACAAAGCATATAGACTACAGAGTCACTTATGTGTGGTTTTTGCTTAGATTATACTCAGTGTTAATCACTACAGAGTATAAAACAAAGTCGCTTTCTGCTGTCTGTCCCTATGTATGCTTAGATCTTTAAAACTACGCTACGGATCTAATGCAGTTTTTTTTAATAGATAGAGTGATTCAAAAGGAAGGTTTTATTTTATTTATTTTAATTTTATTTTATTGTATAAAACATGCATAATATAGTGGAGGAAAACTGATGATTTTAAATTTTTGGTCGCCGGATCTAATAGCCCCTACTAATATTATAAATGTGAAAGTGTGTTTGTTTGTTCCTCTTTCACGTCGCCACATAGCTATTATATGATATGATTTATATGCTGGGAGATAGTAAGAAGGGCGGAGAGTGACGTAGGCTACTTTATACCGCGCTCTCTCATTCCCGTGAGAACACCGATGTTTTGTTGTTTGTATTTGTATGTTTAGTAGTTCCAGGCGTTGTCAATAGATGGCGTTAGTAAAATTCATTTGCAAGTTCTGAATCGCGCTGTCAAATGCTAATGTTAATTCCCTTTGACCGTGCGGGCAAAGCCGCGGGTAAGAGCTAGTGAGTTATAAATATCAAAAAATGAGACGTTAATAATTTCTATCGCGAAGTTAAATGCATTAAGTTTTTATTTTAACTTTATAGCTACATCTAGTTTGCTTGAAGGTATGGCATGTTACATTTGATGTTTATAATAAAGAGTTTAGTTTAAATTATCGAATTAAATAAATACCACATTTTATTATTCTTTTTACTTACTTAAAAATGAAAAATAATATTATAATGCAGCATTTTAAAACAGAGGTAAGTAATTAACTCGTTTGAATGCTTATTTTCAGGCAAGCGTTCACGTTGAAAATTTTCGAAAGTCTAACAATTGCCTAATCAGCCGAACTGCAAATAAATCGAAACAAAGCGTCCTAAGCCTATTCTAAGCCGCAATCACCGCCTTTGTACTGTTTTAGCACAGAGCTCCACAGTGTGAACCACACGTAATCATCAAAATGAGGAGCCAAATAACGTGGGGGCTTAACATTGATTCGTACTGACCTAAATAATACTAATTTCCGTATATTAAATAGAATGTTGTATTACTTTAATGAATTCATAAGATTAGTAAATTAGTACTATAGTCACTTACATATTTGAACGCATGTATGTATTAACTAATAGACACAAGTCTGCGCGTTTACCGCTAAAAAAGCCCCATTTATCATGGCGGCAAAGTTCCAAGGGACCTCTCTCACCATTGCCAAAAGCATAGGGATCCTGGGCGTTGACATCTCGTGTGATGTGCAGTTTTGGAGTCATTTGGATGTTAGGCCAAGTTGGCATTCAAAAAGTTGGGCGTTCTGAGCAGGGCCGAGCGGTACTTCATTGCGGGGCAACTCCTTCCTTATAAAGCATTATAAGGCTCAAGTGAGACCCCACATGGAGTACTGCTTGAATCTCTGGGCAGGGGCGCCCAAATACCAACTTAACCCACTTAACTCCGTGCAGAAACGTGCGCACCGAATCGTCAACGACCCAACGATCACCGATCGGTTAGAACCCTTAAGCCTGCGGAGGGACATAGGCTCCCACTGCGTGTTCTACCGGCTTTACAATGGCGAGTGTTCCGAAGAACTTTTTGACCTGGTGCCTTCGTCACCTTTACTTCACCGCACCACTCGCCGAAGGATGAAGTTCCATCCACACCAACTGGACACGTGGCGATCCTCCACAGTTCGGTTTGCACGCTCGTTTTTGCCACGGACGTGCAAGATGTGGAAGGAGCGCTATGACATGGGGTTCTTCAAGAAAGGTGCGAAAAGAGCTCTTCTACAAAGCCGGCGATGCATTGGCGACTCCTCTGGTGTTGCGAATGTCCACAGGCGACGGTGGCTACTTTTCATCAGGTAGCCCGTCTGCCTTATCGTTAGGTTAAAGTATAAAAAAAAGACATAACAGGCTTCAGAGCCACACGATTTAAGAAAGTCGTACCTCAATGATTGCAATTATGACACTAACTTGGTTCTATAGTATCGTTTGATTGCCCCCAGTTAAAATTTATAATTATCTAGTTGATTCGGCGAACTTCGTTCTGCCTAAAAGTCAAAAATCTAAAGTTATCAGTGTTTTCCTACTATATTACACATGTATTATTATACTGTAAATGTGCAATTGTGTTTCTTTGTTCCTCTTTCACGTCGCCACGTAGCTATTATATGATATGGTTTATATGCTAGGAGATAGGAGGGCGGAGAGTGGCGTAGGATATTTTTTACCGTGCTCTCTCATTTCCATGGTAATATCGATGTTTTGTTAGTAGTAGTTGTTAGTAGTACATATTTAGTACTTACATCTTTAATAGATGGCGTTAGTAAAATTCATTTGCAAGTTCTGAATCGCGCTGTCAAATGCTAATGTTTATTCTCTTTGACCGTGCGGGCGAAGCCGCGGGTAAGAGCTAGTAAAGTTATAAACTTTGTTGTATATATCTTTTAGCTCTAACTCTGTTTTCATCCTTGTTGTCTATGTCTCATACATATATAAGCACTTGACTTTTTACTCTGCTTCAGTCATATAGCTTTCTCCCTTTTTATCTTACGACGTCCTCTCCTATTTATTAATTACTATCGCTGTTTTATTTTCTTAAATCATTTTGTTATTCTACTCTTAAAACTTTCTTATTGCACATCACCTATTTTAATATATATATTTTTACACTAACTCCTTACCTTAAGGTTGTCTGGAAGAAATCGCTGTTTAGCGATTAGGCCGCCTTTTGTATCGTTATTTAAATTTGCTACCTTATGTCATTTATTCTTCTTGGGTACAATAAAGAGTATTATTATTAAAAGTTAAGCTTAGTACAAACAATGTGTCATATACACATTACACATAACATTTTGCTATATAACATGTGATTGGTCTTTAATCCAAGTGAGGGCGTTCCGCAGGCAGATTGTGTGCTCAACAGTACAAACAATCTCAAATAGAATTTATCGCTGCTCCTATGTATCCGAATTGGATTGAATAGGACTTAGTGAGTTGCAATTTATTGCTTACATAAATTACAAAGTTATAATACAGTTAAAATTATATTTCTATAATTTTAACTGTTTAAATAAATCTGTACTTTAATAATAGCTTCTTGTGTGCTTAATAATGTTAATGATAAATATAATATGATAATATTATTTTTTACTGTCTTTTAAATGTGAAAAATATAATTAAACGGAAATTTGTGTCTTAATGGATAAGGTGTTCCAGCTCAAGGCTCGAAAGTTAATGTATTTTTGAAGGTGGTAGAACTAGTGTAGTTCGATCGGGGAAGTACCACCGCCACACCTATTTTTATTTGCGTCTTGCGTTTTGATGGAATGGTGTGATTGCCGGCACACCTTCACATGAGGCGACAATCATAATCCTTGGGAGTAGCAACGCATCTGTAATAGATTTCAGAAGGAACCCATGTTCTGTATGAAGTTGCTTAAAGATGTCCATGAGCGGCAGGTACCACTTAGCATCAGGTGGTCTGCATGCTCGTTGGCTTCAGTCAGATAAAAAAAAATCATCTACATAGCTTACATTCTTTTTAGGTCACTTTATATAATTACGAACTAGAGGGTAGGTAAATGGATTATATTCACTAAGATCATTTCACGCTTATAACCTATAAATAAATCAAAATAAGTAAAGATTAGATCCACAACGTGCAAATCACATAATAGTTCACTGTAGACAATCACACTGTGCTAGCAGAGGTCGAGCAGCGTCGCCGAGACAAATAGCGATCTAGCGCCGGCAACGTCGCCGGAATTTATCGCCGCACTTAATTACCGCGTCGACGGCGACGCGACGCGACGTATTCCGACGTTCCTTGGATTAAGTCGCTGATTAGGGAATTTGTTTTATCTCGGCAGCACGCGTGCTTCGTGTGTTGAATTAATTACGAACAATAAGGCACGCATTATTGTTCGTGTCTCCCTCCCCAATGTTTATTAGCTCTGTCTAATTAATGCATTTAAATGCGAGTTTAACTGTTGTGCAATAGTTGTAACTTGAAGTATATTCTAGTGTTTCAAATTTGTTCAACTAAATTTAAGACTTTTAAACAATAGCTCCCCGATACCAATGAGACCAAGCTAAAATACGTTTTACTATTAAACGGATGTTATTCCTTAAGTTCCTTAATTCGAAGCTTCATGTTAAAAATAACCATACGTTTATGTAATCTACATGAGACAGAAGTAAAATTTAAAAATATTCTCGAGTATAAGGGTATTAACAATTTTTTTTAAACACACACCATGATATTTCTGCAGCCATGTCATTTCTGTTATATCAAACCTAAGCTTTTATACAAACTATGAAGTAATTTAATTAGCGTGATTCAGAAAAGGGTACAGTGTCATCTAATAGTAGCAATGACAACTGCTTTCGTTTTATCGAATCTACAAAAGTTTCACACCATTTTTAAATCCTTTAGTCGAAGTAGAAAATATAATTAAAATCGCTCAAACCCTACATAGGAAAATCCAAACAGCATTAAAAGTATATCATAATATATAATGTGTGTATGTGTATACATGGCAGTGGTTACGGCTCTCCCGGGCGACACAACTGCGTGTATTTGTCAGCAAACAGGCGCTGGATGCGACCGTTTGTTACTCTCCACTCGTTTGCCTACATGTTACTCGACACTGTACCGACAGAGTTTAATATGGGAGAGGTGCGTACTTAATCACAGATGTACTTGTTTCATTTTAAAATGTAACGGGTACTAACGATAAACGTTACAAATGTTTTTCTAACGTGAGGAAGTTAAATCGTTAGCGCGATTTACAAAGGGATACAGCGCCATCTAGTTTTAGTCCTGACAACTGTTTTGTAGCGCATTTTCATTTCATGGATACAAAAGTTTTATTTAAAACATTTTCAAATTCTTTAATAAAATCTGAAACATAATTAAAAGCACCAAACCCTATAGAACAAAATCCAACCAGCATTAAAAATATTACGTAATATATAGTCTGCAAGTATTGTGTATACATGGCAGTGGTTACGGCTCTCCCGGGCGACACAACTGCGTGTATTTGTCAGCAAACAGGCGCTGGATGCGACCGTTTGTTACTCTCAACCCGTTTGCCTACATGTTACACGATGCTGTACCGACATTTACTTTAATATGGGGAGGTCCGTATTAATGACAGATGTGCTTGTAAGTATATAGTTTTAATACGTAATGGATACTCATGATAAGCGTTTTTTTAGATATTTCAACCCAGTTGCATACATCGCGGATACAGCGAAACTTTATATATTCCATATATTTATTATATAATTTACTTGTATGTGATAAGGGTTTTATCACTTATATTCTATACTGACTCTCTTATATTTTCTGTATCACCACCAAGCTTATACTACAGAAGCAGGCAGAAAATCAAAGTCTAGAAGTACATTTGAATAAATCAAATTTAAGCGGAACGTGTTCAATGTAAAGCAAGTTTTAACATAGATATAACTAGTTGACCCGGCGAACTTAGCTCTGCCTAAAAGTTAAAAATCTAAAATATTCAGTGTTTCTCCACTGTATTTATTGAAGTGAAACTTCTTTATCGGAGTTGGAAAAAAAATTAGTGTAACATTTTTTCGTTACGCGCCATCTTTTTCTGTTACGCGCCATCTTTTTTTTCCGTTACGCGCCATCCTTTTCTTATCCCTACCACGCGTGATATTAGATAGATTTAACCAATTTCTGTAAAGTTGCATAGTAAATTATTTTTTGAAAAATAACGTCATAAAGAAGTTTCACTTCTTACGAGTGTACGCTAGTACACGCACACATTTTTTTATACATAAAAACCTTCCTCTTCAATCACTCTATCTATTAAAAAACTACATTAAAATCCGTGGCGTAGTTTTAAAGATTTAAGCATACATAGGGACAGACAACGGGAAGCACGTTTGTTCTATACTATGTAGTGATAATTGAGTAACAAATGAGTACGCTATCCACCTCATGGTAAATGGTCACTGCCGCCATGGTCATCTGTAAGTAACTTCATCTTCAACCGAAACGCAAGAACTACTTCCGCTACAAAAAGTGTGGCGGTGGCATCAGGCCCTGTCGAACCATGCTCGTTTTGTCTTGCAAATTCACATTGTTGTTTCAATAAAACATATTTTATTTTACCGCTATAGGTAAATCACAGCGTGAAATACAACCAGTTTAAGTACAATCTTAATTAATTGTTAGTTATTAACTTGTTTGCCATGTATGTAAAGGGTGCAAAACTTTTTTGATTAATGTAGATAAATGGTTCAAGTGAGCCTCATGTGATGTCACGGCAGGGTACGATTAACGACCGGTTTATATCTAATCCGAAGTCTGAAATAATAACTGTCTGCGGTAACTTGATCTGTACGGCTTAACTTTCATCGATAATAGGAATTTTGAGTAGAACAGTTGTCGTTTTGTAGTTATTTATGTATATATTATTGAATTTTGGAGATGGTAGAACCAGTGTAGTTCAAACAAGGAAGTACGTACCACCGCCATACCTATTTCTAGCGTGAAGCATTTTTGAAGTGTGTGGTTGCCGGCACACTTTCACATGAGGCGACCGTCATAGTCCTCGGGAGCAGCATCGCATCTGTGATTGACTTCAGATGGAACCCATGTTCTGTATGTAGTTGATTACACGTGTCCATGGGGGGCAGTGACCACTTACCATCAGGTAGACTGCATGCTCGTTTTCTAATTCAGTCAGATAAATAAAACACAGATGCGTTGCTACTCCGTACTAAGATGGCCTCATTAAACTAAGCCGACAACCACGCTCGACTAACCGTATCACTAAAATATCTTTAAAGGTTAACGTGACATTACATTTGGCATTAATAATTCCGCACAGCCATACTTGAGATGTAATCCCGCAGGCCATAAAGGAGCCGTCCTCAGCCGTGCGTCGTTCCGGCAATTTCGCCGGCATCCGATCATCCCGCATAATTCCCGGATACGTGTATGCATATTCTGCATATTAATACCAGGACCATAAGGACTTGGTTATATAAATGTATGAAATTTAGGAGCTCGTTAACTAAAAATTTGTTGAATTAGCACCTATTGTAGGTTTTAAGCGACTATTTTGAAAGACTCGTTAGGTACACTTTTCTTGTCAACCCATTATTGTACCACTGCTGGGCACAGGTCGTCTTTCAAAATGAGAGAGTTTAGGCTATAGCCCACCGCGCTGGCCAAGTGCGAATTGGTGGACAGGTAGGTATACTTATTAGGATAATATCTAAAATACGTAACGAAAAGATAACCTCTTTTCTTATAGAATAAAAGAATATATATAGCTTTTGTTTATCCAATTGTTTTGTTGATAGATTACAAAATCTTCTCAAAAAAAAAACTGGGATGAAACATAAAATGTATGGAATGACATTTTTTTTTTCTGCTTTAATGCTTAAAAATAAAATAATACCTACCTGGCATTTCTATTACAATTAATACCTAATATGCTTTAAAACAATTATATACATTATATTATTATGATTTTAATTTATGTTATATGTCTGTTTTTGGTGTACAATAAGTAGAGCAAGTAAGTACGATTTTTTGCATTGTACTCTAATTTATTGCACGAATTTATCTCATTAAACTCGCTATAAAACCTTCGAGTAGTTGAAAACTTCCGTCAGATAAGCTTACCGCTAACCCGTGTGTTTAACAACCAACATTGAAGTCCTGTAATGAAGTGTACATTGCTTACTCATTTGCAACGATGTTCTCTTCTTGTACAGAATATTAGGTAAGATAAATGACTAATAAATAATAATAATAATAGCAATCGAATTATCTTTTGTTTATTGAGGATATGTGCCCAATATAAATAAGGTGTCCACGAATTCGCACTTAGCCAGTGCGGGTCTTTTCTCAGAATGGGTGAGCAGTGAGAGAGAGAGAGAGAAGACCCGTGCCCAGCAGTCGGACATTAATGGGTTGGAACCACCACAACCATAAATAAGGTTACAGAAAAGTGCCAGAACAATTGTATTTCAAACAGGGAGATCCTAATTCTAGTAAGAAATAGTTTTTGCGTTTGGGTGGCAAGCTTTGGATGTCAGCTCAATATATGAAGCGACCATAGTAGTCCTTGAGAATAGCAAAGCGTCTGTGATGAAATTTATTTAAAACCTCTGATCTATATGATATGATGCCCAACCATTTCCCATCAAGTAGACCGCGCACTCGTTTGTTAATTTAATCGAATAAAAACCTTTATGTATAATAGAGCAATTATATGTAAAGGTTATTTTTTATTATTTCAGTTTTTTTAATGACACAGCAGTCGCTAATTTTTTTGCCTGCTAAATGGTCAGCAGCTACTATTAGCTGTGTCTATACACCTGTAATCAATTCCGAGCAGAATAGGAGTCGTAAGTCAGATTTGTCACAAATACTTCGCTATCCCTTAGAACTAAGTTGATTTTTTTTTGTAATGAAATTTTGTATTAAATATATTTAAGTTAGTAATAAAAATAACAATTCAAGCCCTAAACAGCTCCGACGATATGCTGAATACAAAAATCTAACTAGTCATTAGTTAGAGTTCCTTAATGTTGCAATGAACAATTATAACCTACTAGCTTTTACATGCGGCTTCGCTTGCGTTGAAAGCTAGATCTTCAAAATTTTGGCAAACAATCATGCCAGGTTAAAATTTAAAAGAAAATAATAAAAAGTACCCTATGTTTTTTCTAATACCTCTATGAATATATGTACAAAGTTTCATGATATTAGGTAGAGAAGTTTTGAGGAAAAAGCGTAACAAACAAACCTACGAGTACATTCACATTTATAATATAAAGTAGGAACACCTCAAATCAATCAATAATGTTAATTCCAATCTACTATTAATATAATATACTATTATTATAATCATGATGATAAATCATTATTAGTGGCAGTTCGATGTTGGCGAGCGGTAAACAAACAGTCCGATAACCGCTAATATTCGGTCGCGGATTATGCCTCGCTCGGTGACAAAGAAATTTGTATTTAGCTTAGTTGTAAGCAGTAATGCAAATGCGTGAATGTACTATGCGTTTAGTATGCTGACAGATATACTGTATATAATAGCAAGTATTGCTTAATGTTGCAGTGAACAATTATAACCTTCTAGTATTTACGCGCGGCTTCGCTCGCGTGGTCAGCTAGTTTTTCAAATTTTATGACAATTATGTTAGCTTAAAAAATAATAAATAGTACCCTATGTTTTTTCTAACACCTCTATGTATATGTGTACAAAGTTTCAAGATAATCGGTTGAGTAGTTATGGCGTGAAATCGTAACAAACAAACTTACACTCCCATTTATAATATAAGTAGGACTTTATATTTGTACCTCCCATACACTTCTAGTCCCAATAATGTCGACTAATTTAACCAGAAAGTATATAGAATCACGTAAATTCCGCCTCTATAATGTCAAGTACAATCTACTATTAATATTATATACTAATAATATGGCCATGATCCGGATTAGTGGCGGGTCGGTGTTGGTGAGCGGCAAGCAAACAGTCCGATAACCGCTAATGTTCGGTCGCGGATTATTCCTCGCTCGGTGACAAAGGAATTTGTACTAAGTGCTTAGTACGCGGTAATGCGAAGGCGTGGCTTTGATTTGGTTGCCTTTGAGTATACTCGTATGCGATGCCGATAGATATAGATGTATGTTTCAAGTATTGCTTTATGTTATAAACAATTTTAGCCATTGAAAAAGTGGGTAAATATATCGCTTTCTACACTTCAAGCTCCCCTTTAAAATATTGTGTATATTTTGAGTTTTAGGGATGCAAAAAGAAACGAATACACAAACAACTAGGCCCAAAATAGATACCTAAATTGATCATTAATTATAAATAATGACTCTTTATTTTTATCTAGCCGGGCATCAAACCCAGGAATATGGTCTGATTTCGCTCCACCACGCGGATCGTCCTGTTAGCAGCACAGCAGGTAAGAGTTGCGATCGTGTTGTGGCGCTACACCTCTGAAAACAAATACTTTACATAGTAAAACTTTTATATATGGTGAAATACACTGTTATGGGCTTGATTTACGCGAGGGACAGTTACGGCCCCTGGACATTTGTCACGTCCGTTCGACCGTCCCATTTTACATCGAGTGGATTACCCATATGATTGTTTTTACTTCTACAAAAGCGTGGGAAATGCGACCAAAATTTAAATTTATTTCTCCAGATAGAACCAGTGAAGTTTGACCGGGGAAGTACTACCACCTGTTTCTAGCGTAAAGCAGTTCTTGCGTTTCGGTGAAAGGGTGTGATTGTTGCCTTACTTTAATACAAGTTTACACCTTAATCCTCAAAAGCAGCAACACATTTGATATTGACTTCAGATTAAAGCACTGTTCTGTATCAAGTTGCTTACAAATGTTCATGGACGGCAGTGACCATTTACTATCAGGTGGATACAGTCGAACTGATGATAAGTGATCTGATCGCCTGGTATGCTCGTTTGCGACTTCAATCGGAGGAATAATAAAATAATTCGATTTAGACAAGCATATATTTCAGTAACCAGTCCAGTCATTGAGCGCGGCACCGTCTTCAGTATGAAAGTATTGAGCATCGTGCGGCGTCCTGGCCGCGCGCCAGCCTCGGGAAAAACCGTTACCTATTTGATTTATAGACCGGTTCCTTGGCTTAAACACCCGATGCAGATTCCTGCTAGGGCTGTGCTATGTCTTCCATGTATAAATACCACCCTGTAGTAAACTGCCTCCGATAGTCCTACCAGGTGATAGGACCATTGTACCGACCGGGGACCACTGACATACTCACATATTTCTAGCGTGAGCGTGAGCAGTCTTTGGGTTTCGCTGGAAGGACGTGGTTGCCGGGTTTCTTTCATACGAGGCGACTAACTCTGACTGAGTTGATCAGCTCGTTCGGCTTCCGGAGAAGCAACCTGCAACCAACATCTGATTGACTTTAGACAGAATTTCTATTTCATATGAAGTTGCTTGCGGATGTCCATAGGTGACAGTTTCCAATTACTATCAGGTAAACTGCATGTCAAAAGTTTAAAAGGCGTGAGCAGAGACAAAGCGGAGGAAACAATGCTTGAATGAACCAAAAGGGGAATCGTTTGCAGTCCACCAGTAAAATAACTACATGTTGAAAATTGGTGAAAACAGCCGATGATAAAAATACGTCGATTTGCACTAAGCCAGCGGATATATACAATACAATACAATACAAAATTTCTTTATTGTACACTAATTTATATGTAACAAAAACAAAAGATACATAATGTTATGTACAAAAGGCGGTCTTATCACTTAGATAGTGATCTCTTCCAGACAACCTTTGTGGCTAAAGGAAACATTTAAAATGCAAGAGAGGGTAGGGGTGTACAGAAGAATACATATCGACTTAATAGAAACATAAATATATCAGCAGCTAGACGTTAAAGAAATAAAGGATAGAAATAAAAGAAGAAGTGCAGGGACAGGGGAGATACAATAAAATAAAGAAACGCGAAGATCAATAAAATAAGAAGCAGATTATAAGGAAAGATAGAAGTCCTTTACTTGTTTTTTAAAAGAATCAAGTGACATATATTTCGGTAACTTTAATATTTAGAATTTTCAATTTCTGAAAATTTTGGGTTTTTGTGGGTGGTTATTGTCTCAACATAATTTTCGTTTAGCTTTGTTAAAATAAATGAACTTTAACAATTTATTGTTAAAGTTAAATGAACTTTAACAATTTATTGTTAAAGTTCATTGACTAACAACAATGCAATCTATTTATAGACAATGTTCAAACAATTTTATAAGGGAGCAACTTTTTCGTAATTCCAAACTTCCGGATATTCATATAATTTACTGAAATTAATTTTGACAAATCTTTATAAGCAAACTAGCTCTTAACCGCAGCTTCGCCTGCACGGTCAAAAGGAATTCACATTAGCATTTGATAGCGTCATTCAGAACTTGCAAATGAATTTTACTAACTCCATCTATTAACAACGTCTGGAACTACTAAATATGTATCAACTAACAAAACATCGATATTCTCATGGGAATGAAAGAGTAGTAAAATGTAGCCTATGTCATTCTCCGCCCTCCTATCTCTGGGAGATAAAATATAAACCATATCATATAATAGCTATGTGGCGACGTGAAAGAGGAACAAACAAACACACTTTCACGTTTATAATATTAGTATGGATAAAATACAAGCATGTAACTGAATTAGACAGTTTATATGTCGTTTTACATTTTAATTTCAACTTTAGTTAATTATGAAAAAAAAAAATTAAACATACAAAACTGGATTTGTAGCTGAAATGCAAACTTTATTTCCTAGCGGACTGTCTGTAATACTTTTTCCTTTAAGCTAGAGTAAAATTAATCCTCAGTCAAACTTTTCACATAAATTACTAAGTTCCGAAGGAAACTTTTGTTAAACTAAAAATCTAATCAATAAGTCCATCGTTTCTGGCAACATGAATAAAAAGAAAATATCTTCAGACAAGACGATTCAGTTTGTTCCTATCCGTACGCATAGGAGTGGAATACCCGGACTGAGTGTGTGTTCCCCCATGCGGATGACCTAGAACTTTTCAAGAACAGGGTGACTATTTATTTAGGCAAGCTTGACTTGTTTTAAACTACAGTCTTGCGACCATTACTGAGTCTACTTTTTAATAAAATATTATTAAATTAAATGACATGAAATGTATTTATTTAGAATAGGTCTACGCAGCGACTTACAAATTGTCAGTTACCATTTGTTTTCTTTTACTACCACTGGATCGGAACATGATGTCAACTGGGAAGATCCGGCAAGAAACTCAGCGGGTATGGCGTTTTTCTTTGTATAATATATTTATTGTAAAAATAAGTGTGATTTACTTCCTTGTTTTTTACATGGGCAATATAAGTTGGCTCCAATATTAGCTGACTAACATAACAAGAGAAATAAACCCTTTGTCATTCTTAACACAGCGAAGAATACCACTAAAAAACATTTAAAAAATACCCCTTAAAGAGCTATAAATGGTAATGAAAAAATATTACAAAATAAAAGCATCAGCGTTATTAATTTGTACTTACTTCCCCTTCAACTG
The DNA here is from genome assembly GCA_949699795.1 of Spicauda simplicius. Lineage (NCBI taxonomy): Eukaryota > Metazoa > Arthropoda > Insecta > Lepidoptera > Hesperiidae > Spicauda > Spicauda simplicius. The sequence goes on from OX453069.1 coordinate 20,763,167, forward strand.
AATACCATCATATCACTGAAATCGACTTTTCTCAATCTACTTCCCACCATTTATTGTTGATGGTATTTCAAAGACGAGTAAACCAACGTGTTTGCTAATAAAGCATTAAATATTCATGTATTTCTCACTAATAACATAGAAATTTCACCAAATAATAACGGTCTAATCGAGTACTTAACGGTATAAATGCAATATTAACATGATTTTGGCGAGCGCATCGAAACACAATAATGATTATTGTGTTCAATGGGGGGCATCCGAAACTTATCCATGCTATGCCACATCGCGTATCGATGCAGGCAGTCAAATGGTTTGCTTATTAAAACTCTAACTACACTGGCATTCGGTTTTCAGGGCCCACTAGCAGCAAAGCTCACCCGAAGACCATGGTAAATTCTCTTAGCGCTGCAAGCAGCTGCGTTAAGCGAATTCCTGTACGCTGTTGATTACCAAATTCCACTGTAAACTACAATTTACAGTGAAATTTAGTAGCCTTTCAAAATTGGACTCAAATTTTATCATTTTGAAGTAGGCAATCCACCTGATGGTAAGTGATTATCTATAAACAATAAAGTGTTCTTACAAGCCGTACAGAACAAACTGAACCTGCAAACACACCCTTCCACCAAAACACAGAAACTGCGTCACACTAAAATGGGTATAGCGATAGTATCTTCCTTGTCGCACCTTATACATTGTGCCAATTGCTTCAACCACGTAACGCATTAATCGGTTAAACAATGCAACATGTAACGACACCCAACGTGTCACAGAATATAAAAACTATTAAATTGTAATCATGTACGATTAAATATAGGAACTCCCTAAGCCAATACAAGCGTACAGTGCCATCTAGTGTACAACTTAATGCAATTTTGATAAGCTGTGTTTAGTGATGTTGCATTAACCACAAAGCCCGTTGCGATATTCCTCACTTGCCAATTGTGTTCCTAATGCAACTGTGATTACGTTCCAATTAGTGTAAACATGGGGCCGGCTTCAATGTCAGGCCAATATTATGTTTATTGTATTGTTTGCATGCATGCATTTGTTTAACTATTATTAAAACGAAGTCAAGTAGCAATACAATATGTGAACTATATGTTAAATATGTCTATTAGTATCGAATATTTTACTGTAATCGATTTACCGACATACAAGGTAACTTTTTTTATTTTTTCGAATAGATACAGTATTAACAGATATTATTAAAGTTACTGAGGCGTTAATGATCCTAGTTCAAAATAATAAATAATAACTTACGAACAAAGACTATTAAAAACATGTCAAAATCGAAAACTTTAATACGCAAGGTGGTAGAACCAGTGTAGTTCGACCGGGGAAGTACCACCACCACTCCTTTTTCTAGCGTGAAGCATTTCTTGCGTTTCGATAGTAGGGTGTGGTTGTCGGCACACTTTCACATGAGGCGACCATCATAGTCCTCGGGAGTAGCAACGCATCTGTGATAGACTTCAGATGGAACTCATGTTCTGTATGAAGTTGATTACAGATGTCCATGGGCGGCAGTGACCACTTACCATCAGGTGGACTGTATGCTCGTTTGCTACTTCAGCCAAATAAAAAAAAAAAGTAACCGGTACTCACTATATACGGCTTCACGTATTAAAATCTATAAATTCCGCGAAAACATTAGACTAAGATGAATTAAAAATTTAAATATACAATTTTATAGTAATTTATCGTATGTACAACCCTAAAAGCAAGTAAGTGCATATTGGAGTGTGGCCTAAGGAGCAGGGGCAAAAACAGGCGCTAATTATATTACAGAGGGCCTTAGAGGGGCGCTGCAAGAACTTCCCGCTCTCCCATAGTAATTCTATTAGTGGAGTCTTGAAAGCTTTTTCTAGCCAATAAACTTTTTTGGTAATATCTAGCTTATCTATTATAATTTTCATATCACAGTAGTTCAATACATTGTAGTCGTATGCCTACTTTTTGGTACAGTTAAACAGAAAACTCCTTAATTTTCAAATCAATGGGAGTTATGGGATTTTTTTGTTATAATAAACACAAATATTATAGTTTATTTAATACATAAATGTCTATCTGAATTGATGATTTAAACTGATCTTGTCAAAATCTAACTTCAGTTCAATAAAATTTTGTCTAAAACCTGTATTTTACGAGAAGAAAATGCGTGCTCATAACGTAATTCGTGATAGTTAACCTCGTGTAATATCTATATTCGTTAATATAAACATATTAGGTATTATACGATAAAAATTTTACTGTATTAGTGCTTACATATATTATGTACCGCCATAGATAATTGTGTTGCGTTACTACAAGTGGTTTTGACATGAAACCTGTCTCTACATTTCAACTTAATTTGTCGCTGCGGTCTCTAGCGAGAGAAATGGCTGCCGGCGAGATAGAGCGGCATTACGGGAATATTCTAAGGAATTTATAATGTCGGACCCAAAATAAAAACATAATCCCGGCCCTACAGCCGCATAATTAAGCACTTACGTATTTCATACTGGCGATACTTTTACACTGCTGTTTTTATGCGGCTGAACATTTTCTTCTTACGATGAAGATGATTATTGTGGTTGTCGGTTATAAGACAAAAATAAAGCACCTCTTTAATTTGGAGAAGTAATAGTGTTAAAATAAAATACTTTTTCTCACCCATATTTTATCGTTTTACAAATTTAATAAAGTATCTGAATATACAATTTAGTGTGGGATTGAACCATTTTCGACAACAAAGTAAATATAATAAAACCAGAGTAATAAATTTTCATAGCACTCAGAAGACGCAGATCCGAATACAGGATATGCAATCCTGCAAAACAATTTCATTATACGCAATTACATTTTGTTGTCAATAAAAATAGAGCATCTGTGAATCTTTCTGTGTTACGTACAAACGTGATAACGCCGTGCACTGGGGACAAAATCACAACTTCCAGGAGTTTGTCACTCGCGTACTCGCTCATAAACCGTTCCACTGTAAATGCGTCCATAAATCGCTACTATAAAAGAGCTGTTAGTCGGCAGTCGTGGATTACGGGTTGACAACTATTGTTTTCAGCGCACACGGCGTTGTTGCCGTGCCATAAGGTTTCAAATAGTGGTATTGTGGGTGAATTATATTTGCGTTATACCGTTGTCCGTCGGCATTATAATTTTTCAACCTGTCGCGCGATCCCGCTGCGGACTCGCGTATTGTTCGCCAAATCCCGTTCATTACTATTTATTTATCCATTCGCACTAAATACTATGGTAGTGAGATTAACTATGTCCACGAATACATTATTTTGCTCTGTTTTCGTAGCTATACGGAAAAGTGCGGACAATTTATCGCAGTGAATGCATGTGCAAACATTGTTCACAATCACATTTGATGTTTAATCGAAATTTAATAGTGCGACTGTGAATGTCTTGTGGAATATCTTTCAAAATTTGGATTTGACGGATACTATAATAACATAATTTGATTAGTTTAATTTTTAATTAAAATCTATGTATAAATATTCATCTTTTTCAATTTTGTATAAATGTTATGATGAAATGTTTCAAACTTTAGTTCTATATTAGATTTGAAGTCAATTTGACGGTAATAAGTCTGCAAAAAACATAAGTAGGAAAATGAAAGTTAACGACATAGCTCTTGAAATGAAATGCAGTGGGCAGCTTACATTGTTCGTAAAACAGTTAACTGGACTATGAGACTCCTCGGAGATAGTCTAGTGGACTTATTACACAAAGACGACGGCGGGTAACCGCTAGATCCAGGCGGCTTAGGCCTGGTCGGAGTGGCGTCTATTAGGGGAGACCAGTGTTTCCAGATGTCCCGGTTTTGGCGGGACGTCCTGATTTTTTAATTAAAATTAAATGTCCCGCTCGAAACAGGCTCAGTCCCGCTTTTCAGGAAGGATTAGATTTTTGCAAAAAAAAAAATCGCCAAATCCGTCGCCAAATTGTCTGTGTGTCTGTGAGGTCCACGCCGCCCATGCCTTATGACATCTCTGCTTTTCTACTTTTCTTTGCTTTCTGTGCATCTTTTTTGCTTTTGACTCTAAAATCCCGCTTTCTCCACTTAAAAAGTTTCTAAATCCCAACTTAATCAAAAAATGTGGCAACGCTGGGGGAGACCCATGTCCAACAGTAGACTATAAAAGACTGAAATGTACAAAGACAGATTTTAATCTTGGACTTAAGTCCATGTGTATTTTTGTCGTAAATAAAACGTGTTTTATAATTTGAATAAGTACTTGTTAAATTATATTTTCATTAAAACAGTGAAGGGATACGTCTGTTCTCTACCAGATTGATTAGCAAAGTAAGGAAAAGGAAATGAGACGAGTGGTTTTATAAACTTCGTTTGCACGTGCTGTTTTCAGGTATAAAAAGGTTCAAAACAATTTAATGAGTGCCACCTGCACTACTCATAAATTTAAATTAATTTTTGCAAGACAATAGAAATAAACCAACAAATATACTACCAGATATACTATATACCCTGTAATATCTTTAACGACAATTTCGTCGTCAACCCATTACTGTCCCACTGCTGGGCACGGGTCTTCTCTCGGAATGAGAGAGCTTAGGCCATAGTCCACCGCGCTGGCCAAGTGCGAATTGGTGGAACGACAATTTAATAGTGCAAAAATGCAAAAATGTAAATATGCAAATGCATATAATGACAGTTATTAAGCGTTATTGCATTTTTTGGCACTTTTTCATTCGTTTTGGACAAAATAGTTCGTTTGACGATTATAAAGAAAAGGTCGTCAAATGTAGGTATACTGATTGAAGTTTGATAATTAAAGAAAAAAAAGGTGTCAAATGTATACCGATTAAAGTTTGACGAACAAAAAAAAGTTCATCAAATCTATACCGACTTCAGTTTGACGACCAAAAATGAGATAAATGTTTCTATCATAGTGCATATTTTGGTGCATGTAATCCGATGTCTATTTATGACATTTTTAGCTAAGCAAATGTAGGGCAGGATACTGGTGCTAACTTTTGTTACCCATATAAAAACAAGATGGCAAATAAAAAAAAAGATATACAAAGAAAAAGACAAACTCACTGAGTTTCTTGCCAGATCTTCTTAGTTGAGGTCGTGTTCCGATCCGGTGTTAACGTAAATATATATATGTAACTGACAATCTGTAAGCGCCCCCGAAGGCCTATGCAAAATAAAGATATTTCATTTCATTAGTTTGTTGCGTCATAAGTTTTGTTACGAGCATGAGGCAAAGCTTAATCACTCACCCCCTGTTCAGCTACAAACGTCGCTCAGCGCAGCGCGGACAGCGCCGCTGGAGCGCCGCCAACGCACACGTGCTACAGACAAAACAACATTTGTTTTACACTTTTTTGAAGGTGATTGAACTTTTATAGTTACGCAGTAACGGTATATATGCCTTTGTTTATTCTCGAAGGGAAACCTTCAAAAGGTACCCATCGCTGTGGGAGCGATACAGGGTTATGTGGGATTTTTACCGCACTAAAATCCCCCCCGGGGCCGACCTCGGCGCTACAAAGAGGACTCCGGGATCTCCAAAGGAACGCAACCGGAATCCTATGAGCGTTGCCCCATTGGGCTCCTCCCAGATGGGCTGCTGGGCCCACCGCTCCGCTCCATCTAGTCTTTACGACGGTATGGCTTGACGGTTCAAGCTCCCACTCTAGCCGCCCGCAACCCCAGAAGCCCCTTTTAGTCGCTTCTTACGACAGGGGATACCGTAGCTGTATTCTGATCCCGGAACTACAGGGGCATATATGCCTTACCAATGTCGGTCAGCAGAGTTTCTTCTGTTATATCCTATCGTAGACACCTTGAAAACGTACAGAGACCAATAAACGAGCCCAAAACGACCCAGAACAATCTGTCCGTGAATCGAACCTGGATTCCACTACGTATCAACACGGTCTGCTAGCTCTACCACGCGGGTCATCATCAAAGTTATGTGTAAGATAGTTACGCGAATCTATAAAAGGAATTGTTTACTGAATAATAGAGTAGGCTGAAAGGAAGACCGCGATTTAATTTTAGGAGTCCTATTTAGAGATAAGGTACCAGATAAAGCGATCATGAGCGATAAGGTGATGGATTATGAAGATTTTGACGCACTTTAACAGCACTTGAACAGTGCAATGAGCTATGTTGGATTCACGTTCTGAGAGAGGACCCAAGCCCAACAATGGAATATTAATGCATTGTCGACGAAAGTATGTCACGGATTATATTATGTATGTATTTTTTTTATTCGATTTAAATAGCAAAGGAGCAAGCAGTAAAGTAAGAGATACCTGCAAAGGTGGGACTTCTTTAAGCAACTCCATAAGGAACATGGGTTCTATCTGAAGTCAATCACAGATGCGTTGCTACTTCCTATTATTAATGGTCTCCTCATATAGAAGTAGCAGGAGCAGTGATAGCCTAATGGTTGAAACTTGCCCTCTCGATCGGGAGGTCAGAGGTTCAAACCCAGGCACGCACCACTGATTTATGTGCGTATTATAAATTAATTATCACTGTTTTTCGGTGAAGGAAAACATCGTGAGGAAACCTACACACCCGAGAGTTCTTAAAAAAAAAAAGTTCTCGGAGGCGTGTGAAGTCCACCAATTCGCACTTGGCCAGCGCGGTGGACTATGGCCTAAACTCTCTCATTCTGAAAGAAGACCCGTGCCCAGCAGTGGGACAAGAATGGGTTGACGTGACGTGACATATAGAAGTAAGTGAACTGTATTAGCTATTTTTAGTAAAATGTGTGGAGTAAGTCAACGTGCGGCGCGGACAGGCAGCCGCCGCGCGCTGGCCTCGCGCCAGCCACTTATCCAGACTGCCACAAAGCTAAGCTGTAATTACATCTGCACCACCTTTGCTTAATGTGTACACATGTATACGAATATTTAATTGTACACTGAAATAAGTCTGTTCGATTGTAACTGTTCCTTCAGGAGCTGTGTAACTTGACTTAACTTATTATTTTTAAACTTATTTTGCAAAATGATGACATTTTTAAGTAAATGATTACCTTAAAACTTAGTGTAAACATTACAATAAATGTTTTATTTAGCTGAATATATTGGATAGATTGGCTTATATACTAGAGATATCGGATTATTTACACGGTCCTCAAAATAGTACGTGTCTCAGGCTGAAGGATAATGGATGATAACTTTATTTTTACTTCTTGTAATATCTATACATAAATATGGTAAGAACAACTTTTGCAAGGTTGTAATTTTTTTTTGTTACATATAAAGTACCGACTGAATAGTAGGGTACTCCATATCAATTACAATCTAGCCTTATATAAGGCTAATGAGTAATTCTAATCTAACTTAAACTGCTAAATAATTGTATATTGAAGGAGGCGTCCACTGACACTGCACTTCTTTGTTCTAACATAAAGGGGTAGACACATTGTTCTTGTGTTCTATAATTTAAATTAACTATCACTATTTCACTAACACTACACTTTGTTATATCACTAGCTCAAAGGGCTTAGTCCGTTTGAGTCTTCTCACTAGGTCCGTCGTATCGAGGAGCTGGATGGCCTCGATATTAACATGATGATGAAGTCTTTTTTGATGACATTCCGCATATTTATAAATTACTTTTTTGACAAGGTCTACTTGAAGATCCCGATGTAGATCTTCGTTTCTTACATACCAAGGTGCATTAGCAATACCCCTCAATACTTTGTTCTGAAATCTTTGAATGATTTCTACATTACTTTTTTTGGTACAACCCCAGAGTTGAATACCATATGTCCATACTGGCATTAGGACTTGTTTATATAATAATATTTTATTATATGTAGACAGAGAGGAATGATTCCCCAGCAGCCAATGCATAGCTCTGTATTTGAGCTCTAACTCGTCCCGTTTTTTGTTGACGTGAGCTCTCCAGCGCAGCTTCGCGTCAAGAGTCATGCCAAGATATTTGGCTGTATTTGCGTATGGTATAGGTGTATTATTTATGTATATAGGTTGGTAATTATGACGCCTATTTGTAAAATCAATATGTACTGATTTGTTTTCATTGAGCTTCACTCGCCACTTCCTTGTCCAATTTATTACTTTGTTGATAGCCATTTGACATTTCTGCGCTGCTTCAGCGTGATCATCCCCCACGGCTATGATAGCAGTATCATCAGCAAAAGTTGCGAAGATGTTATTTTCAGTTTCTGGGATATCACAGGTGTATAAAAGGTACAGGACCGGCCCCAATACACTACCTTGTGGCACTCCAGCTTTTATTTCCTTGAGATCAGAGTATGCTCCTCCTTGTCTCACTCGGAAAGCTCTGTTTGAAATATAAGATATTAATATTTCTGAGTATTGCTTCGGTAATAATGCTCTTAGCTTTAATATCAAGCCTTCGTGCCAGACTTTATCAAAAGCTTGTGCTACATCTAAAAACACTGCAGAGCAGACTTTCTTCTCTTCTAGGGATTTCTCTATGGTATTGGTAATCCTATGAATTTGATCTATTGTGGAGTGTTTTTCTCTGAACCCAAATTGGTGATCAGGTATTATTTTTTTGTGTTCTAATATGGGTTTGAGTCGCTTTAACAAGAGCTTCTCAAATACCTTAGACAATATAGGTAACAAGGAGATAGGCCGGTATGATGCAGCTTCATGTGGCGGTTTCCCCGGTTTAGGAATCATAATTACTTCTGCAATTTTCCATAAGTCTGGTACATATTGGATTCTAAGAGAAGCATTAATTAAAGTAGTTAATTTAACTATCGCTTTTTTAGGGAGATTTTTCATAATTTCACCTGTGATTAGGTCGAATCCAGGAGCTTTTTTAGGGTTGATGTTGAGTTGTATTTCTGTATATACTTCTTTCGGTGTCACAAGTTTAATTTTTTGCTCTATTTGTTCTATTTGGTTAGTATTTTGATGGATACATTCTCCTTCATTTGGCTGAAAGATTTTTTCTAGGTGAACGGCAAATTCTGAAGCTTTTTACGCATCATTTATAACCCATTTACCATCGTTATCCTTAATTGGGTAAATTTGCTTGGTTGGGCGTTTTAATCCTTTGGTTGCTTTCCAAAGTGAGTATTCTGTGCTGCGATCATTTGTTAAGCCTGATAAATAGCTTTTCAGGGTATCGTTGTTGTATTGTGTGATTTTTCTCCTCAGAGTTTTTGTGAGGTTATTCAGATGTTTCTTATCTTCAGGTGACCTAGTTTGGTGCCACTTTTTTCTTTGTCTCCGTTTTTCCCCTACAAGGATGAGTATTTCCCTTCGATAGGTCGGACGTGTGACTCGCTTTCTAACTTGCGGGGTATTTTTCCAGGCTGAGCGTTGGAAACTTTTAACGAATTCATCAACTTCTTTGTCTATATGTTCTGGCGTTTTAAGTGGAACATTCAAATTTAAATCACATGTAAGATCCATTTTAAAACTTTCCCAATCGGTATGCTTATTTACAAGGCTTGGCTGGCTATTTTTGTGTATAAAGCTTTGATTTAGAGTCAGTATGATTGGTGAATGGTCCGAGTTCATATCGTATGAACCCTCAATGCTCATATAACTTCTTGATATTTTTTTATATATAAAAAAATCTATCAAGTCAGGAATTTTGTTAGGATCAGTGGGCCAATATGTGGGTTGTCCTGTTGATATAACTTCACATTGTATGTCTTTCAAGGCATTGAATAGTTCTTTGCCTTTGGGATTTGTCAACCTCGAACCCCAATAAGTATTCTTGGCGTTAAAATCACCACCTAGGATGAATTTGTCATTAAGTTTGTTTAAAAATCGTACATACTGTTCTTTTTTTAGGGAGTATCTGGGTGGGCAATAGATTGCTGCAAAAGTCATATGATAGTCTTTAGTTTCAATACAAATAGCCACTGATTGTATATCTGGTTCTTGATGTTTAAATTGCTCATAGTGATAGAGATTTTCTTTAACAAAAACAGCACTTCCCCCTCTAGCACAATTATCTGGATGGATTGCGTGATATACCGCATATCCTTTAAATTTTATGTGTGTCTGAAGGGTAAAGTGTGTTTCCGAGATTAAGCAGATATCTATATCTTTTGTGTCTAGGACTACTTGAAGTTCGCGCTGATGTTGCTGTAGGCCGTTTGAGTTCCATGCCATTATCTTTAGTGTGCGATACATTATTGCTTATTAGTTTGTGTAATTATATTTTTTTCGAGTTTATTGAGCCGTTCATTGAACGTTGCCATGAACTTAAGAATTTGGTTTAACTTGTTATCAGTTTCTTTATTGTTTGTGTTTGGGTTGGGTTGTTGTTGTTGTACCTTTTTGTTAGCTGCTGCTGCTGCTTGAGCGTAAGATTTGTTTACGACTCTTTGATTAACTTCCTGGTTGTTAATACAACTACTTTTTTTGTCAATAGTTTTTGAAATTTCTTGTACCGATATCGGTTGACGATTATCTGGTTTTCTTGTTTTACTTTGGTTTTTTGCTTTCATTTTTTGCATCTCTTTCGCTACAATACATCCTCTATAGTTCGCAGGATGTGATTCACCACAGTGGATGCATTTAGCTTTTACATCTGACGGTTTCTGACAATCTGTAGTAAGATGTTTACCAGTGCATTTGACGCATCTTGGTTCTCTTGCGCAATATTTCTGAGTATGACCATAGTTTTGGCATCTCTTACACTGAGGAATTAATTTAGAGGTTTTCAATGGGTGAATTTCTACCTTACACCCTTGAATTGATTTTATATTATACACCTTATTTATGTCTTCTTCGTTATTAAAAGTAAGCATAAACATGTTAAGTGGCTCTTTGTTCTTCCACCTTAACTTGTTTGTAGCCTCTATGATCTTATAACCTTTATCTACTAGATCTTCCACGATTCTTTTAGGTTCACACGTATGGTGCAATTTTTTCACAACAACTCGTATTGGCCTCTCACGTTTGTTTTCGTACGAGTGCCACAATAACTTTTTATCTGACAGGCTTTTACTAAGAATCCTATAGCTGTCTTCATTTATAGTATTAATTTTAACGGTTTCTTTACTCACCATTTTAACGTTGAAGGTGTCACCAACCACATGTTGAGTCAGAAAATCGTAAAAATTCTGGTAGTTTTTTATACCATCTACTATTATGGGGGGAGGCTGAGGTACCTTTTTAGGTTTTGTCTTCTCAGATACCTTTTGAGGACAGGCATCTTGCTCAACTGAAGTGGGCGATGTAGCTAATTTCCTTTTCTTCCTACTTTTCTGTCTAATCCATTCAGTCTCTTTGGCTAGTTCTTCCTCGTCGGTAGTGTATGTTACCGAGTGAGTAGGCTGCTCATTGGGGTCATTCCTCTCGGTGTTTTTCTGGGCTTTAAGTTCTGTTATTTCTTGCTGCAATTTAGCAATTTGACTCTTGAAGTTATTTATTATGCTTTCAAGATTTTCTCTCTCTGCCTTTTCCTTTCTGTATGCTTCATAAAGCATATGTTCCGTCTCTGTTTTTAGTTTTAAGGGGGATTGCTTAGCCATACTTACGGTAAGTGTAGCTGCACCTTAATATTATAAATTAATCGGTTATAAGACCTTGCACTTTATTTGGGTCATCGCAACAAGCACGGCGCGGCCGGCAGCGCGGCGACAATGTTTTGCTTCGTATGCACTTTCTGCTCTAACTAGAGCACGCGCGCGACACGACTGATTTTAGCGGAAATCAGGCAATGACTGAAAGGTTGTAAATGATGGTTCTACTTTAAGGTTCCGAGGAACTTTTTGACCTGGTGCCTTCGTCACCTTTTCTTCACCGCACCACTCGCCGAAGGATGAAGTTCCATCCACACCAACTGGACTCGTGGCGGTCCTCCACGGTTCGGTTTGCACGCTCGTTTTTGCCACGGACGTGCAAGTTGTGGAATGAGCTTCCTTCTGAGGTATTCCCGGAGCGCTATGACATGGGGTTCTTCAAGAAAGGTGCGAAAAGAGCTCTCCTGCAAAGCCGGCGATGCATTGGCGACTCCTCTGGTGTTGCGAATGTCCACAGGCGACGGTGACTACTTTCCATAAGGTAGCCTGTCTGCCTTATCGTTAGGTTAAAGTATAAAAAAAAAAAAAACAAAAAAAAAAAGGTACCAGCGTCACATCCATTCCTAGCGTTGAAGCAGCTTGCGTTTCGGTTAAAGGGTAGTTGCGCCGGTTCACTAATAAATAAGGTGACCCTGTTAGTCCTCAGAAATAGCAACGCATCTGTGATCTACTTCAGGTGGAACTCCTATTCTATAGGAAGTTGCTTACAGATGTGTATAGGTGACGGTACATACCATCAGATGGACAATACTCGCTTGCTACTTCAATGTGACAAAAAATACAATATAGTTGTTACTCATTGCAATTTCAAACTATTTCACGAACGAAAGTGTAAAATGTTCTTTCAATGTAGTAAATCGGAAATCGTATCTCTGCTCAGGTGTTGAAAACACAGTTCCAATCAATTCCAGTAATATTCGTTGTTGGCAGCCGAATGGAAAATAATCTAGCTAGCTTCGGCTTACACTGCCAATGCTATCTAGGATAACTTTCTTATCTTAAATACTCCCACTATTTACTTGCACCTATCTTACAAACCAAATAAATATTTACACACATATGAATAATTTTATAAGACTTTTTCAACTACAGTCTTTTGCCTTGCTATTGCATAGCTTTTATTGCAGGCTTAGAGCGCGGCGATCGAATCAAGAAATTCCGTAACGAATAAAACCTAACACCACTCAGTCCGCCTACCATGAGCGCTGCCGAGCGTTCGCTTAACGTGTATGTATATGGTACGACAGTAGGTATGAAGCTCGCATCGAGACGAACTGCTCTAAAATCTGTTTGTGAGAAAGTATTAGTATCAAAGAACAAAACTTGAATTAATATCAAAGAAAAATATACTGCATGAATAAATAAATAATTATAATTGTATTTGTTGATAAAAAATGTTATGCAATAGCTTTACCCCGGCAGTCCCCGTGTGCCGGACGTTTTTTTTTATCTCATTCCAGTACCTAACGTTCATCAATGACCACTTACTATACAGTTAACTGGATAGGTCATTGCCGCCCATGGACACGGACCAGAGAACAGATTTTCTATCTGAAGTCGGTCACAGATACGTTGCTACTTTCGCGGACTAACATGCTCGCCTCACTTCATGAGCCGGCACCCACACTATCGACACTCAAGAATTGCTTCACCCTAAAAAAATGATACCGTATTACCTCCCCGGTCAAACTACACTCTGAAGATTTGACCATGAATCTTGTAAAATAGATTTAATTGCGACCCGCGTGCCTCCCCGGCCAGACAGGTATCTGAACGATGTGTTTAGATTCATGTTCTGGGTCTGGGTGTTTGTGTATTCGTCTTGTGCATGTCCATGGTACACACGATACAGAAAATCCTAGTGTGAGGCTATGAGTGTAGAAAGCGTGTATATCAAAAAAAAATACTTTAAAAACAAAATAAAGAAACTGAATAGAATTTTGCATGATTTTTGTTTAAATACCGTCATCCTAAATACAATTTGGTGGGCCGGCTTTACCTTAACTACGTAGTTACTGTTTTCGCCCTTTCATGACATGGGTATGAAAAGAACATGTTTTCAGACGACTTGGCCGTTATTGGGTACTAAAAATGTTGTGACTATTATTTTTTATACCTTTTTTCAATAGAAGCTTATATTCAGTGCTTAAATAAAATTTCATGAAAACAATTATTATCCTAAAGACTCTAATGATTAGTTTCTCTTGTACTTAAATTAATTATCCGAGGAATTAGGTGAAATTTCAACCGACCAATTTAGTAGATAATTGTTGTTAGTCTTGTTCTAGTGCCTAATTAATAATAATTAATGATACTAAAAATGTTCTAGTATTTTTTATGTTTTTTGTATACCTATATTTATTGATTTGAATTTTAAATCCGTACTCCTACTGAAAATGGGGAGAAGTCTGATTTTTAACAATTTGATACTATATATCAAAATTGTTAGAAAAACGGAGATCTGTCAATAGATCCTTTAGTGTTTCTTAGCATTGGCAAAATGTGACTTAGACCCGTTTTCACTAGGACACAGAAATAATTGTTTTTTTTTAATATCTGTTCGGGCTGGCCAGGAGTTCCTCAATCTCGACGTTTTTAAGGATTCTCCAGCTTCCATCACTTCTCTGTCCGAAGATTTTGCATAATAGGAGAGACGAAAACACAGACTCCGATGGCTTGGACACCTTGAGAGAATGGGAGGAGATCGTGGCGTAAAAAGAGCCTATAGGTCAACCAACGGGTCGTCGGCCAGTCGGGCGCCCCAGATTACGTTGGGGCGATGTGGTTGCCGCAGATCCCCGCGAGCTTCGGGCTGGCGAATGGCATGAAACCGCACAAGACCGGGACCAGTGGCGAGTTCTCGTATCGGAGGCCTAGACTCACTTTGGGTGTCCCTGTAGCCTCGGGGTCAGAATATGGCTATCCCCTGCCTGTCGTAAGAGGCGACTAAAAGGGGCTTCCGGGGTTGCAGACGGCTAGAGTGGGAGCTCGAACCGTTCGGTCAGGCAATCCCGGGAAGGACGGCGGTATGTGTGGTCGTATACCGTTGTAAAGATTAGACGGAGCGGTGGGCCCAGCCGCCCATCTGGGAGGCAGGATGGGGCAGCGCGCTCGAGGATTCCGGTTGAAGTCGTTTCGAGATCCCGGAGTCCTCCTTTTCAGCGCCGAGGACGGCCACCGGGGGGGTTTTGGTGCGGTAAAAATCCCACATAACCCTGCGTCGCTCCCACGGCGTCGGGTACCTTTGGAAGGTTTCCCCCTCGAAAACAAAAAAAAAAAAAAAAAGACTCACTTTGGGTCGCTGAGCCAGCGGAGTAAGTAAGTAAGTATAAAGTCTGTTCCATAAATGTCATATTTAAGAAATCTTTTACAACAGTGAAAGTTGAGCACCAAGGGACATCGCCATTACATATTGGTATGTAATTCCCAGTGCCATATCGTCTATGTTTGCACGAGCAATGTCCATAGATCGTATCATTACTTTGATTGACAATCACGTTATGTTTGCGTGTTTGCGTTCCATTAACGGCCTGCTTCAGGCGCGCGCCAGCGCTGTGGTATTGAGCGTGTAATGTAAACAAATGTGCAAAGATTTTCTCTTTGATAATGTAGCGTTTAAAATTTACCTCCCTTTACATACAAGTTTTGTACACAAATATTAATACAACTTACGTATCTGTCCGCCTATAATATTAAAAATATCAAAATATCTCAAATATTTTTTCACTCATACAGAGGTAGTACGTTCAAAATTAGAATAATCTAGTCACTTGTACCTACATTCAAGCAATGCTAAGCTGAAATCTTCATTCTTAATTAGTTTCATTCTTATGGGAAACGTAATCTTCACCAAAAGACACGTACTTTTAAAAAATAAGTAACATATATATAAAGTAACAATAATATATTATTAAAATCGTTTTAACATTATATGTTCAATTTGATTCTTTTCAGTTTCTGCAAAACGTATAAACAGGGATACTGAAACACACGAAAGTAAAATATATTAAAATAAATCATACCTCTTTCTAATTTGTTACAGAAATGAAATGAAAAATAGCAATAAAATATGTGTCATGTTTGCCCGAGCAGTGTTTGCGACGGCATCACCCGTGATTGGCAAACATCGTGTTTGCGTGTTTGCGTTCCATTAACGCCTCCATTAAAGCGCACGCTGCCGCGTCGCAATCGCTCCTCACATGGAAACAAATATGTGTGCAGTATTAAACATACACGTTAGGAGCGAAATTGAAGATTTACCTATATTTATTTTTCACATTTTTAGAAAATAAATATAAGTATATAAGTAGTATAGTATGGTGGTAGCAAGTTTATTTTCATTTTATGAAAGTGCTGGACTGTAAAAGGTTTGACAGCGAAGCTACTACCGCCACACCTATACCTAGCGAGAAGCGTTTCGGTGTAAGAGTTTTACATTTCGTTATATCTAATCTATTCATTTTGGTTTATTGGTTTTCAAAACTTACTATCAATATCGCTGAATCATGCAATAATGAAATATTTGTTAAAATAAATCGTACCTCTTTCTTAGTTGTTACGACCACAAATACATTTCCAAGAATAAAATATAAAATAAGATATACAATATGCGTCATGTTTGCCCGAGCAGTGTTAGCGACGGCGCATCACCCGTGATAGGCAAACATCGTGTTTGCGTTCCATTAACGCCTCCATTGGAGCGCGCGCCATCGCGGCGCAACCGCCCGGCACATGGAAACAAATACGTGTGCATTGGTAAAGATATGTGCTAGGTTCTAATTTTATATTTATTTATATATTTTTACATTAGCAACATAGCAGTAGTATTATATAGTAGTAGTAAGTTAATATTTTAAGCTATTGTATAGCTTTTACCCCGGGCTTTTGAGCGCGGTGACCGAATCAAGAAAATCCGTAACAAAAAAACCTAACACCCCCCACTCCACCTACCATGTAGCGCGGCCTTTTTTTTTGTTCTCGAGGGGGAAACCTTCAAAAGGTACCCCACCGTCCTCGGCGCTATAAAAAGGACTCCGGGATCTCGAAACGACCGCAACCGGAATCCTCAGAGCGCGCTGCCCCATCGGGCTCCTCTCAGATGAGAGGCTAGGCCCACCGCTCCGTCTAGTCTTTACGACGGTATGCTGCCACACATACCGCCGTCCTTCCTGGGATTGCCTGACCGAACGGTTCGAGCACCACTCTAGCCGTCTGCAACCCCGGAAGCCCCTTTTAGTCGCCTCTTACGACAGATTCACAGACTTATCACATAATTAAGTTCGTTTATTTTTCCAGAGCTAACCAAAACCCGTGTTTCCCGAAATTTTAAATTACTGCTTCATACATATTTTCCTCTACTGTACAAATTTTTGTATGGTTTTTAGATCAAGTCTCGATAACATCATTTAATCTTAAAATACAACTTTATAAGTTATAAAAAACATGTTGTTGTGTGCTGGCATGAAGTGAATCCGAACTACGTTGATATAAATTCCTTTATTTTCAAGCAGGAGGACTAGGGAGCTCTTACGTTTATTAACTTTGAAAATGGGGAACGGGATTTTCGAGAAAATAAACCGAAAAACATACAATAACCCAACTCGGGCTACATTTCGTGTCACATGTATTGTGCAGAACCCAAATAAAGTAACTTTGTAACTATTTATTTAAACCTAACTTTGTTTTGTTGTAAATAACCCTATTGGGAATTGTGAAATTAATGAAATATATTTACGTACCTTACATAATAATATGCAATGTTCTTACTGTAATACCTAAACATCTATCTACAGTTCAATAAATCAAATTTAAATAAAAGTTAAATATCGTATTATCAGAAATGACGTGCACGATACGAAAAGTTAAAAATAATTTTCCTGTCTGACTATCTAATCTTGGAAGCAATTAAAACTATTCTGACGGTACTTTCATAGAAAGTTAGAAAACTTTACAGACAGAGATTAAAACAATTTTTACTTCTTGAATAATCTGAAGTGTACTTAAATTGTTTTACCTACACGTACTTAGTAACAACAATGCAAACCTACGTTTTTTTATCTAATAGAAGTAGCAAATGAGCATGCAGTCCACCTAATGGTAAGTGGTCACAGCCGCCCATGGGCATCTGTAATCAACTTCATACAGAACATGGGTGCCATCTGAAGTCAATCACAGATGCGTTGCTACTCCCGAGGACTATGATGGTCGCCTCATGTGAAAGTGTGCCGGCAACCACAACCTTCTATCGAAATGCAAGAAATGTTCACGCTAGAAATAGGCGTGGCGGTGGTACTAGTACTACCTTAGAAGTTACATGATATTTGTAATCGTCCTAATTCTAATTTGACTCAATTAGGCTTTACAGCAAATTTCCACAGGCAGCAAAGACTGCTAAAACCAATTATTTCCTTTATGAGTGGTCAACCAATTATTTTTGCGCATTAATGGGAAAAACTTCTCTCAGAAGTGACAGACTTGTAGGCCACAGTTTACCGCGCTTTCAGAACTTTTTTTTGTATGATCTCTAGGGTCTACACGATTTTTTTTTTCCTTGAATCAGTCCTAAATAATATCTAAAACGCATATCACTTTAAACAAACCAGAGGTGCATACCTGGGTTCGAATCCCAAACCTTCGATTAATACGCCTGGTTCCAACTATTGTGACTTTCACTGTTTCCATTATATAAAAAATAATAATGGCACATGCATGGTACGCAGGGTGTTGTGAAGGAACTCAATCAAAAGACTTAACTACGTGCCAAGTTTCCGTAATCAGAGCCGGCTACACGCCTATTGATAAACAGGACTCCGATAACTGGTTAAGGTGGAGTTTTCTCGAAATTGTACAGCCACTAATAAACGACCTGTTTTAAGGTAATGTAAGGGGTAGCATTTGGAATTAAGTTTTATAATTCCTACTTAGGTTTGATATGTAGCGGCAGTGCAAGTGCCGCACATAACATTTATTAAGTAGTAGTAGCGAGTAGCCGGGGGTAGCGATATAATAAATGTTATGTGCGGTAGGTACTTGCAGTGCCGCTACAAGTGTTACAAGTGTGCGTAAAGTTTAATGAAAAGTTGTGTACTTTAAACTTAGCTTTTTTAAGTGTCAATACTGACTGGTAGAAACAAATTGCTAGTATTTGCACTCATTAATATGCTATGGGGTATTATATTGTAATTTACATACAATTTTATTTTTGAAAACATATTTTCGTTTTAACTTTATGCAGTTCTTAAATACTCACTATGGTAACCAACAGTTCCTTTCAATTTCTTACATTTATAATCACTATAATCAAATATCGGTGAACCATTCTTAAACAGCATAAATGTGTGAGATTTATTCGCACTAAGACCATTAAACGTGAATACGTATGTAAGTAAATTGAACATAAGCGCGATTTAAAGTCGCAAAGTCGCACCGACCAAAGTCTTCATTAAAGATCGTTCAGTGCACAGTCAATTAATGCGTGATAGATGGCAGCGGCGTGACTGGCCGAACCTTCCACCTTCCCGACCGCGATAACTTGGACTATTTCGGAAAACTTACACCAGGGATTGAAAAAACACGCCCGAATTATGACATGACGCCTATGATTGCTAAGGAAATATCTACTTTTTTATAAGATCGGGTAAGTCGTCACTGCCGCCCTAGAAATTAATTTACTGAAAGAACTTGATGCAGAGCAGGCGTTTTATCTGAATTCAATCAAAAGTGCATTGCAACTTTCGAAATTAAATGAAATGTCTTTATTTTGCATAGGCCTTCGGGGGCGCTTACAAATTGTCAGTTACCGGATCGGAACACGACCTCAACTGAGAAGATTCGGCAAGAAACTCAGTGGGTTTGTCTTTTTTCTTTGTATCTTTTTTTTTTATTTGTCATCTTGTTTTTACATGGGTAACAAAAGTTAGCTCCAGTATCGAGGTCTAAGATAGCCGCTTTATATAAAGTTAGCCAGCAACCATAACCTTTACCCTAGAAATATGTGTGTACACCACCAAAACGTGTGTATTAAGCTAAATGCATTAAAAATAATACAATATAGAAAACAATAGACTTTCAACTAATCTATCGCAAAAAGAACAAAAAATGTGAATAAAACATTTAAAGTAAGCTTACGTTCAGTACTCAGATAATTAACAAAATAGTTTAAAAAGCGTTAAAATAGATGCAAATAATTAGCCAAAGCCCGGCGGCACCGCAAGCACCGCAAAAGGGAACGCTTGTAACATATTTATCGGAAGCCGAATCCTTAAGCTTCTGATCCGCGGGGCTAATTGCCCGAAGTGGCCGGAAAAATTCACTTCGCCGATAGCCGGCCATTACGTCCGTAATCTCTTAATCTCTAAATATGCGAGCCAGTTTAGACCGCATATTTGGCGAGCAGTTTACCTAGAAAGTTAAATAAAGACTTTCAAAAATCGATGGTTTAAGAAACTCATAATACCTTTTAAATACTTAATAATATAAGTATAAGTATATCTGTTTAGAAGAAATCATCTTAAGACTCGTATCTTACGCACGCAGGCTCACACAACTTGACCGTATATTTCTGGGACCAGAATACCGTATTCTCTGCCGGTCGTACGAGGCGACTAAAAGGGAGTTTTAAATGGTGCTGGCGGTAAGAGTTCGAGCTCGAACTGTCCAGCCAAGCTAACCTAGAAAGTGTGGCATGTGTATCTAGTCGCATGTCGTCGTATGAGCCTGAAAGACGCATTGCGATCGAACAACTCCGGTTGTGTTCCTTTAGAGATCCAACTCAGCGCTGATATCAGCCACTGGGGAGTTTGGTGCTGTAAAAATCCCGCATAACCCGGCTTTCTTTTTATCATTTATTTAATTTTAACATAACATTTTTATATTACATTTATTATTATTTTTTCGTTTAATTAACATTGTCACAAGATTTATAGTATATTATTCTAATAAGTGACGCGTTTTCACAATTCTAAAACTAAGAATATATCTTCAACCCACTATTGTCCCAATGCGGGGCACGGGAGAGTTTTACCCCATAGTCCACCGCGCTGGCCAAGTGTTGGCCAAGAATTGGTGCACTTCACACACCTCTGAGAACTTTTTTTACAAAACTCTCGGGTGTGTTTGTTTCCTAACGACGTTTTCCTTCACCGAAAAGCAGTGATAATGAATTTCTAATACGCACATAAATCAGTGGTGCGTGCCTGGGTTTGAACCTCAGACTTCCCGATTGAGAGGGAAAGTTTCAACCATTAGGCTCACAGCGCACAGCTCTCTAAACTAAAAATATCTATTGTATTATCCACTAGATTCTACTCAACTCACACCTTAAATTCCTTGCGCCGCTGCCACACAGCTACAAGCATCGCTTACGTACATTAAGTACTGTAGTATATCTTGTTTTCTATAGGAATATTTTCTCCATTTCGGAGGCTGCGTCTTCTCAGCGGAGCCTTTTGCATAATATCAAGTCGGCGTTATCGACGGCTCGGAATTTACGTGCGATTACGCGCCGCCTTCGTAAGAATTGACAGGTATATTGCACGAAACCCCGAATTTACCTCCTGAATAACCATTATGAAACCTCTATTACAGGTCTCTTCAAAAAATTCATATAATTTCGCTTAAATCTTGTTTATGCCAAGGTTAATGCTATTCATAAGTTTGTAGAAATCGTACGAATTTGAAGGAGTAGCAATGTTATTTCGTAATTTGCGGCTTTGCCCGCTTTAATCATGTTTAACATAATAATGAGTATCATTTGTAAATTTAGGACATAAACTAACTGTGCGTCAAATTTCAGCGAAATCCGATTAATAGTTTTGACGAGAAAGAGTAACAAACACATACAACCTCACCAATTTGCAAATTTCACAATATCAATGACATGCAATTATCACTTGGTCTTAAAATCATGATCAAAATAATTTTAAATATAATCAACTCTGACTGGAGGATCATAGCTGAAGACGATTACATTGCGTAGATATCCTCGAAATCGTTTAAACGTTACCGCGTAACGTAACGTTACCATATCCTTCAAAACTGGAACACACTTAAAAATTCTTACTATTATGTAGAAATTGTACATATACTATTATACTAAACAAAATAATATAGAGCACTGTTTGTCTAATGGTTGAAACTCGACTTCTCAGACCAGGATCCGAGGTTCGCACAACACATGCGCACCGCAGATATTACTAAAATTATGTGC
The DNA here is from genome assembly GCA_949699795.1 of Spicauda simplicius. Lineage (NCBI taxonomy): Eukaryota > Metazoa > Arthropoda > Insecta > Lepidoptera > Hesperiidae > Spicauda > Spicauda simplicius. The sequence continues at coordinate 20,784,911 of OX453069.1, forward strand.
CTATTAACCTTTGACTATCACTGTTTTACCGTACAGAAAATATTGTGAAGAATACCTACACATATGAAAGTTCTTTACAAATCTCATAGGTGTGTGAAGTCTGTCAATTCGCACTTCGTCAGCGCGGTGAACTTGCCCTACGTCTATCTCATTCTGGGAAAATAATCCAGCCAAGCGATTGCACAATAATGGATTGCCGAGGTCTACCACTATCGAACTATAATAACTTCAATAAACTTGGATAATCGCTTTTGTGATATATATACTCGTAATTTTTCATTATATTTTTTTAACGAAAATAATTTAGCAGTAATTAAACACATTGACCCGAATAATTACCAAAATTCGCAAGCTAATAATCTTTAACGCCGTTGCTTCGTAATTTGGTTTTAATAGCGAAAGCACACCTCTGACCGACGAAGGTGAAAGTTCAGAAAGTTGACGAAACTTGAAAGTTCGTCTAAGTTACTGAAAACTTAAACTCCAACTGAAAGTTCACTAAACTAATTTTGTGCGAAAAGTAATATGCGGTGTTTTATTTGACTAAATGTTAGTCGTAATTCCATGTCGTTAAGTAATGCCCTTGCAATAAAATTCCTGAAGTAGCAGTAAAGAAAACGGAATTCTAAATACATTTCTTATCATATAATAGTAAAAAAAACATTTTTTAAATTATTACTACCAAAAAATCCGATTGCTAAAACTGAAAGCATTCGGGTTTTTCATTATATATTTTATTTAATTAATATATTTAATTCATCGCTTTTTAGAAGTCTGTTTCCAAATAATAGCATAAAAGTGTCACAATATATACCTACATATTTATAATGCTCTATTTACTAGCTTTTATTTAATATCCTAAATGCTTTAAATGGAAAAAGTCATCCTTTAACTCCTTTGTCTCTAATACATACGTACATGCGCTTGAAAAACACTACCCTGCTGACGCAGTCGAAAAAAAACCTTCCAAGCTTAAGCAACTATTTGCATACGAAGCGTGTACAGCGCCTTCACTAGGTCTGTACGCACCTTGCACCTTGACTTTAAAGAGAAGGGGGTTGCTCAGCCAGCAAATACGAGAAGGACGGCGGCATATTTAGCCGCATGTCATCGTAGACACCAGAAGGTGTAGGGGGTCAACTACACGTCCCCCCTAGAGACGAGCCCATGAGGGGCGCCGCGCTAGGAGGCACCGGTGCGTTCCATTGGAGATCCCGGGGTCCTCTGTTGGCGCCGAGGTAGGCCACTGAGGAGGTTTTAGTGGGTAAAAGTCCCACATAACCCGGAGTTTCTCCCAAGGCTTCGGCATACCTTTTGAAGGTTTTCTCCCCGTCAACAAAAAACGGTCTGTACGCACCTTAGGAATTCAACCTTGATCTTTAAACGTTTGAATATCTTGATATTTCGTTGAATAAACGTTATTTTAAACTTTTGTGTAAAAGTTGTTTCGGGGTTGTTAGAATTGTTTATATAAATTTATTATTAATCTTCAGGAGCCTTAATTTGCATGAATCCGAAGAATACAAAAAAATCACGGACCATTTTAGCGTTCAATCATAAGACAGTAATATAAAAAGAAAACTGCTTTATAGCTATTTTTATTAAACTTTTTTTATGCTAAAATTATATAGGTATGACTTTTTAGTATGAAAGGATTTTCAAGAAAACCTATGTACCTCTGAGATTGCCACAAAGTTTCAAAGGTGGATGATTAAAACACGCTTTCTACACTCATAGCCACACTAGTGTTTTCTCCTGTGTCGTGTGCATCATGGATACACACAAGACGAATACACAAACATCCAGACCCTGAACACGAATCCATTGCGCGTCAGACCGGTATGGTAACCGCTCCGACACGCAGGTCGTCTAAAAGATTACCTCTATGTATAACTTAGACTTCATCAACCATTAAGGTGTACCAAATTTCTTGAGAAATACATTGCTCAACAAAAGCCTCCCCTAAAAAAAAACAGATTTACACTAAGAAAAGTACTTTTCGCATACGATACACGAGTATGCTATCTTGCCGTCTCAAGAATCACTGTTGAAACAATATTATAATCCGCACCCAAACGGAGCTACGCTATATAATTTAGCGCAATTTGCCCAGATTTTTCCTGCAAAATATTTATAACAAAGTCGGCGGATTACATCCAATTATCCCCTATTTAGTTCTAATTTGGAACAAAGCCTCGCTTTTCGCCTCGTTATTGAGAAGATTATTAAAACATTTCCCGGTGTAAAAAGACAGATTACGCAAAAATTACAAATCTTAAAAAGTCAAATGTCTGTGTGTTTTCATAAAAGTGTGATAGGCATTTCTCGTTTGGTTATCAAACAGAATATTAATTCTCGAATTTGCGTGGTCGTATTTGCATTGAGTTGTTTAGCTTTTCATCCGTCCATCAACCCTTTGAAGTCTACTGCTGGAAAACTTCTGTGTAACTTCTGATTTTTGTCCATAAATTGCCTCCTACGACACCCATGAAAAGAGAGTGGTGCTGTTCACAACACTGCACTACACGGAGAGAAGCTTTAATAAAATATACTTAGAATTGTCAAAAATGCATCTATGATCTACTTTTAATAGAGTACTATTATTGTCTCTTTGCAAGGACCAGTTTGCGCCTAGTCGTCGATAGAGATATACATATGTACACTAGCTGTCCCGACAAACGTTGTTTTGCCATATAAAAAATAAAAATTAATGTTAAGGGTGGACAACCTTTAAGGGGTATGAAAAATAGATGTTGGCCGATTCTCAGACCTACTGAATAAGCATATAAAATTTGGTAAAAATCGGTCAAACCGTTACCGAGGAGTTTGGCAACAAAAACTGTGACACGAGAATTTTATATATTACATATTTACATGTAAGGGAGTGTAACGGTAATTAATGTAAAGTATATGCATAGACCGCTCGTTATAAAATAAAAGAATAATATAAACATATACATATACACACACACACATATTACAAATATATATCACTTCTTTATGGTGAAAGAAAATATCATGAGTAAATCTACAGACAAAAGCGTTTACACAAAATCTCAAAAGTGTGTAAAGTCTTCCAATTAGCACTTGGACAGCTAAAACTCTTTTATTCTGAGTGAAGACCCCAGCAAAGGGCCAATAATTGGTTGACTATGATGACATTTATATCACATACATTTATACAGACGATTATAAAGACATAATATTTTGAAATTCAAACCACCACCTGATGTTAAGTGGTCACTGCCGCCCAACTTCAAATACAGAAGTCAATCACAGATGTGTTGCTACTCCCGATGACTATGATGGTCGCCTCATATAAAAATGCGCCGGCAACCACACCCTTCCATAAATCCAAACGCAAGAACTGTTTCACTCTAGAAATAGTTGTGACGATGGTACCTCGGTCGAACTACACTGGTTTTACCACCTATTATACCACCCTAATGGAACGGAATGAAATTTAATATACGTGATATAAACGTGTTAATATTCGAAACTTTACTTATAAAGGCGCAATCTCGTCCATAATTCGTTAAGGTTAATCAAATTTGGTAGTCAGTATTGTACCAGTGAATGCCTGCCGGCCGGCGGCGATAGTGCCTGAGATCGGCTTTATTGGAGGCTTCATTCATATCAATGTAAATGACGCTTGGAACTAATTCAATACCATAATGAACATATTCATGTTGCGATATTGCAACGCTTTAAGCTTTTGGAAATACAAATTTGAGTTGATTTTACGTATAATCTATATAAAACGTATGTATTTCACAGACTGAGAAAAACGACCACCCAAAATACCTTGCTTACAGCTTACCATGGCTATACAGCGTCGAATTTAAGATATGGACTCCTTATCTGGGGGAACTCCTCTGAAATACACAGAGCATTTATAAGCCAAAAAAAATGCATAAGAGCGATTTGTGGAAAGGCACCATGGGATTCATGTAGACCACTTTTTAAAAAACTAAGGCTCCTTACTCTACCCTGCCTGTATATCTTGGAAGTTGCATGCTTTACTAAAGTTAACCAAAACTTGTTTGTAAAAGCAGCTGACATATACCCTAGAAACACTAGAAATCCGGAACGACTAGTGCTTCCTAAAAAACCAAGAACAGCTTTCTACCATCGAAGTTGTGTCGCGATGTGTGGTAAAATATTTAATGCTATTCCTAAGGACATTAAAGAATTACCTATCAGAAAATTTAAACAAAAACTAAAAGCCTGGTTGACTGAGAAATGCTTCTATACTATTCAAGAATTTCTTGACATTTCTAATTAATTTTTATTTCTTGTATACCGTTGATATTGTATTCTAATGTAACACCTGATATTAATATATTAATAATTTTGACATCTTATAATTAAAATTCGTAATTGTTGTAACATTTGGATTTAATATGTTAAATTATATTATAAGTATTAGTTTATATGCTACTTATATAAATTTGTATGTCAGTGATGACAAAAAAAAATGAGTAATATTTGATGTTAACTGTAAAACAATTAATATTAAGCATTTTTTTACAAATAAATAAATATTATTATTATTATTATAAAAGCGAAAGGTCACTTACTCACTCTCTCTCTCTCTCTCAGAAACTATAAGTGCTAGGAGTTTCAAATTTCGCATGCGGGTTCTTTTAAAGACGTAAGTTTTTTTTTTTTTATGTTATATATAAAGTACCAAATAATAATATGGTACTTCATATTAATTACAATCTAGCCTTATATAAGGCTAATGAGTAATTCTAATCTGACTTAAACTGCTAAATAATTGTTTATTGAAGGAAGCGTCCACTGACACTGCACTTCTTTGTTCTAACATAAAGGGGTAGACACATTGTTCTTGTGTTCTATAATTTAAATTAATTCACTATTTCACTAACACTACACTATGTTATATCACTAACTCAAAGGGCTTAGTCCGTTTGAGTCTTCTCACTAGGTCCGTCGTATCGAGGAGCTGGATGGCCTCGATATTAACGTGATGATGAAGTCTTTTTTGATGACATTCTGCATATTTATAAATTACATTTTTGACAAGGTCTACTTGAAGGTCCCGATGTAGATCTTCGTTTCTTACATACCAAGGTGCATTAGCAATACCCCTCAATACTTTGTTTTGAAATCTTTGAATGATTTCTACATTACTTTTTTTGGTACAACCCCAGAGTTGAATACCATATGTCCATACTGGCATTAGGACTTGTTTATATAATAATATTTTATTATATGTAGACAGGGAGGAATGATTCCCCAGCAGCCAATGCATAGCTCTGTATTTGAGCTCCAACTCATCCCGTTTTTTTTTGACGTGAGCTCTCCAGCGCAGCTTCGCGTCAAGAGTCATGCCAAGATATTTGGCTGTATTTGCGTGTGGTATAGGTGTATTATTTATGTATATAGGTTGGTAATTATTACGCCTATTTGTAAAATCAACATGTACTGATTTGTTTTCGTTGAGCTTCACTCGCCACTTCCTCGTCCAATTGATTACTTTGTTGATAGAGATTTGACATTTCTGCGCAGCTTCAGCGTGATTATCCCCCACAGCTACGATGGCAGTATCATCAGCAAAAGTTGCGAAGATATTATTTTCAGATTCTGGGATATCACAGGTATATAAAAGGTACAGGACCGGCCCCAATACGCTACCTTGTGGCACTCCAGCTTTTATTTCTTTGAGATCAGAGTATGCTTCTCCTTGTCTCACTCTGAAAGCTCTGTTTGAAATATATGATATTAATATTTCTGAGAATTGCTTTGGTAACAATGCTCTTAGCTTTAATATCAAGCCTTCATGCCAGACTTTATCAAAAGCTTGCGCTACATCTAAAAACACTGCAGAGCAGACTTTATTCTCTTCTAAGGATTTCTCTATGGTATTGGTAATCCTATGAATTTGATCAATTGTGGAGTGTTTTTCTCTAAAACCAAACTGGTGATCAGGTATTATGTTTTTGTGTTCTAATATAGGTTTAAGTCGCTTTAACAAGAGCTTCTCAAAGACCTTAGACATTATAGGTAACAAGGAGATAGGCCTGTACGATGCAGCTTCATGCGGCGGTTTCCCCGGTTTTGGAATCATAATTACTTCTGCAACTTTCCATAAGTCTGGTACATATTGGATTACTGGATCTGGTACTAAGAAGGGATTTTATGAAATTCAACCCCTAAGGGGGTGAAATGGGTAAAACTCTGTGATACATTGATTTGAACTCGGGCGGAGCCGCGGGTACGGCTAGTCTAGGTATAAATGTTCCGATCCGGTGGTAGTGTAAAAAAACGTGTAACTGACAAATTGTAAGTGCCCTCGTAGGCCTATACAAAATAAAGACATTTCATTTCATATCTTAGATTGAAATTGTTAATTTGGTTTTGATTATCAGTAACAGTATATTCGGTGATAGTGTAGGAAAAAAATGTAGTTGATATTTGTATGTGCCTCTGTAGCTTTATTACAAAATAAAGACGTTTCAATTTACAAATGTTATTGTGTTGTGATCAGCCAGAATTTAATGGGGCGTTATATCCTAGTCTTCGAGAATAATTAACATATTTGTGGACTATCTCAAGTTGTATAGTACTAAAATATCAATAATATAATCAAGTATTATAATAAGTAAAATACTTGTATCGCTTACATTCGCTCATTTATTTGTTCACTAGTCACCCGCCACCTCGGTCGAAATGCGACCGTAATTCAACTCAAAAACTAAACTTGATATTGTCCAAAGTACCACGAATATTTGCCAAATTCAAATAAATTTTCAAGGTATTTTAAATACACCTGTTGCAGATAAAAAAGGTTTAATTTACTAATCTGTATTTAAAAGTAATAGCGGGTATTTTGACAAAAATATCTGACATTTTTGACGTTATATGTTTTCAAAGTGAGACATTGAATGTTTTATTTCGTTTATTATATATTAGTCTATTATATAAAAGTTAGGACTAGTTTGCACATTTTATAATATCTTTCCTCATCCGTTTTGATCGTTTACTTTCGTTTACCATGGTCATTAGTATCACATGTGTTCAAGTCTGATGAATCCGGATCATGACCTATCTGTGCGCCAAATTCCACCGAATTGCAATCTGTAGTTTTTGTGTTAAAGAGTAGCAAACACATTCCCACAAACTTTCACATTTATAATTGATAAGAGTTTAGATATCCTAGTTAATATGATGATGAAGAGTTTAGATATCCACTTGAGTAATTGTTTAATTTCTTCTAGACAAAAATACAGGCAACAAGTGCCTAAACATCATTAAAATCCCAATAAAGTATTTATTTTCCCGTAAACTTGAAGCAAACAGTTGAGTTCACAAGGCACTCGTCTCAAAGCGCCTAGTTAAAACTTTTCCAACCTCGTTAAAATTAGTTCGTACGTAAAAAGACAAACATATCACCATTCCAATTTAGCGTTCACCTTTGCAGATGTAAGGCTACGTACTCACGGAGCGGTTTTCACCCGCGGCCGCTGCGGTTGCGGGCCCGCAGCTTCTGTAGGATGCAGATATAAATGTAAAAAATTAATGCAATACTCACACGCTCTGCGGTCAGTTGGCGGGCGAGTGCAGTAGTCAGGACCTCGACTGATGGTAAACCGCCCGTCCGTCTTGCGGTTTTCGCCCGCCACGTTTGCGGTCGATAATCGCAACCGCGACGGCAGCGGAACCGCAAAAATAGGCCGTCTCGTGAGTTTCGCACAAAAGCTGCGGGCCCGCAACCGCGGCGGCCGCGGGTGAAAACCGCTCCGTGAGTACGTAGCCTAAGTCAGAACCGCCAATAGCTCGGGAGAAATGTAATTTAATATAATTATAATGATATAATTTAAAATCTTCGATAACAAATTTCGCTACGAGAAATGATTCGTAACGATAAAATCTGTAGGCGAACAAAGCTTACCGACATATCTCTCAAAATTAGCAAGCTGAAGTGGCAATGAGCCGGCCACATCGTTCGTAAGACCAAAAACCGATGGGGAAGGAAGGTAGGTTGTCGAGTGGCGACCACGTTTAGGCAAAAGGAGCACAGGTCGCCCCCCACCAGAAGAACAGATGACCTGAAGAGGACAGCGGGAAACCGTTGGATTCAGAAGGCATGGGACCGGTTAGAGTGGCGTCATTTAGGGGAGGCCTATGTCCAGCAGTGGACTTAAAAGAGCTGACGGATGGATGGATAACAAATTTTATTTAAAATTTTACTACATATTTATACGACAGTAGCTGTGTGATAGTAACACAGTAGGTACTTGTTATGCTTGTGGTGAACTCCCACAACATATTTATCAGATGGCGACATTGTATCGTAAGTTCATGTAGGGATTCTATCTGAAAACAGTTATTATTGGTAAATTCCTACTCCCTTTTTTTCCCGATCTGACGCAGGAAGCAACGCCAGGTTACGTGGGATTATTACCTCACTAAAACCCCGTCGGTGGCTATCCTCAGCGCTGCGTGGAGGACTCCGGGATCTCCACTGCGCCTCCTGGTGATTAAGACGGCGTACAGTCGCATGCCGTCGTAAACCCAGAAGCCGCATTTACTCGCCTCTTACGAGAGGCAGGGGATATCGTAGCCCTATTTTGGTCCCGGAACTATAGGGACAAGGCATGATCACCGAGCCTAGCCGGAGATCCTTTGCCAAAATTAAAATTTTGTGGTATGAATTAACGTTTCTTTAAATCCTTAACTTTGGAATATTCAATTAAATAACTTGTTAGTATTTAATATATATATTCACCCGTTATATTAACCAACTTAAATAATATACACATCAATGTAATATTACGTACCTAAAAAAAAGCGTGCGGCACTCGGGTACTGCCGCGGTAAAGCTATTGCATAGCATTTTTATGGACTTATGTAATTATAATTATTTATTTATTTACGCAGTACTTTTTTATTTGATGTTAATTCACGTTTTGTTAACACTATATACTTTCTCACAAACAGCTACTTACATATTCGTCCGATTTCAGAGCACCTCGTCTCGATCCGTGCGAGCTTCGTACTGTCGTACCATATACATACATGTTAAGCGAACGCTCGGCCACGCTACATGGTGGGAGTGGGGAGTGTTAGGTTTTTTCGTTACAGAATTTCTTGATTCGGTCGTCGCACTCAAAGCCCGCGATAAAAGCTATGCAATAGCTTAAAAACCCATGTTCGAGTCCTATTCAAGTATGATGTACTCAAGGTCGTAGTCGTGGTCGTAGATTATAAATGCGACCTCTGCAGAGGCAGGACATTACCTGTAGCAAGGCACCTCTGCGGCCCCTAATCGTTCAAGTTCCGCCGTTACATCTGTCGTCCAGCCGGTTACCATTTACTTTTACTCTCTAACTTCTAACGATTCCGTACTTTCTTCTTAAAATTACATTAAAGTCAGCACACTGATATTAAGGAATAAAGTTAAACGAGTTGTAATATCAATATTAAGATCATTAAAATAGCTCTATAGATGACAATTAATGGCAATAAATTAATTATTATAAATTGCACGCAAGATCAATAATAATCATAATTCCTCTAACCAATGCTGTTTTCACGATCATATAGGAATTACAAATATATCCACATGAATATTTTATACCTTTATACCTTCACGCATTATAATAGTAGGTAGTACATTTAGAACTGAAACAAATATGCCTTCTATTCATAATCTGTAACTTATTATATTGGCTAAACTACAAAACTGTTGTTAGGTCATAAGTCGCCAGTGCTTAGGACCAATTCTTCCGTAACTATTACAGATATCAAAAAGCTTTTAACTGATATCAAAAGTACTTTACCTAATGAGTAAAATGACAATTATAACTTCTTAAAAATAAAACTAGAAATATCTAAAAACTTTACATTAAACACTCCCATACATTTAGTATGAGATAGTAGAAAGTAGAGTAGTAGAAGTTATTACATTATTAACATGTCCCTCTTTTTTGTATTGGAATATACCTTTTTTCAATCAATAATGCAACAATCATGATTTATTACGCAAATTGAAAAAAACACAATTTATTATTGTACAATGTTCTACTACTCTACTTTCTACTATCTCATACCAAATGTATGGGAGCGTTTATTGTAAAGTTTTAAGTAAAGTTTTTTGGATATTTCAAGTTATATTTTTAAAAAGTTACCTATTATTGTAATTTTACTCATTACGTAAAGTATTTTTGATATAAGTTTAAAGTTTTTTTTTTTTATACCTGTAATAGTTACGGAATAATTGCCTGTGCACACTTAAAGATTACACTTACAGAGTGTAATTAAAACTCGCTATTATATTTTGTTATTATCTGAATAATGCCGTATGCAACATTTGCTGATTGACGTTTGTTGTACCTCTGGATGAGGCCCGGACTCCGCCAAAGCCGACACGAGACAAGCGGACCGGGAGGTGTCGTTTAAACAACCAATAGAATTTCATTATTTATGCATCTCGACTCCACTTATCTTGAGTGGATACTGAGCGGCGATGTGAGCTGTGCCCCGCAAGCTGGCAAGCTGCAAGTGACGCTCATTGAGCGGCGTCGCTAATTCGATATCAGTCTCAATTCCACCATAGCCAGCGCAAACCCGCGTCCCAGCTCTCTGCTGCAGTCAAACCTACAAGAATGTTCAAGGTGGTAGAACCAGTGTAGTTCGACCAGGGAAGTACCACCGCCACACCTATTTCTAGCGTGAAGCATTTCTTGCGTTTCGATGGAGGGGTGTGGTTGCCGGCACATTTTCACATGAGGCTACCAGCATAGGCCTCTGGAGTAGCAACGCATCTGTGATTGACTTTTGATTTAATTTTGAGGTTTATTACAGATGTTTATGAGCGGCAGTGATCACTTACCATCAGGTGGACTGCATGCTCGTTTGCTACTTCAGTCAGATAAAAAAAATCGCCGCACAGTATTCATTGCATAAGAGAAATAGCGTCTATGTTTTTTATCTGAAGTGTGGCAATAACTACTGTCCTTGAGTCAGTTATAAAGGACATGGTCACATTTTGTGGCGTTTTGCCTAGTATCTTCTGTATATCTTCTGTCATAACGAGCATACTTAAACAATAATAGCTTATTAGAATAAAACATATAAGTAATAATGATAATAATGATGTAAGATATAAGTTTGTATAAATAAATAAATATACACATAATTATTATTAAATACGATTCCATGCTAAATATATTTTGTATTTTTAAACATATCTTCACAGACATCGGTAGATACGTTGACTTATAGAATATTATACAACATAGTCTTTTCAATGACTCAACATATTGGACACGTACTATAAATAACAATTTTATGAGAAGAAACAATAAAATTCGTATTTCGAAAACAAGGGCTGGAACCGATTCCCCGCAAAAAATAATGTAAAAGATATCAGAGAAGTGGCAGAAACCAGCTGCCTCCATTTGTATAAACAATAAAGGTTTGTGGCCCAAATTAGGGGTTGCACCGGAACCCCGAACTTGCTCCATATCAATAACAATAATAATAGAAATTTATGTAGCGCTTTCGACTTACAAAAAACAGCTTTGTTACTCAAAAGAAAAAGGCAAGTGGAAGATGTAGTCAGTAATATCTTGTGGGAAAGCAACAAGTGTTTTAAAACTTGATTTATAAGGCATCTTTCACTAGCTTTAGAAGAAAATAGAAAAGAGGTACTTTGTTTTTAGATAAAAGCGTCTGATGGAAGTTGGAAAGTCATACATTCTAAGGAAGGTTGGGTTTGTTACAGCCTTTGTAGAGTTATGTAGAATTCTCATTTTTTTTATCTCGTTATAGGCCAACGTTTGGCCGCAATAAGATGCAGCCTAGGATTACACGCTTGCCTAGATAAAGCCTGTTCACCCTTGTCTTGAAAACTTCTCAATTATAAGTGTCGGAGAACAACGAAAGCGGGAGTGAGTTCCACTCCTTGGCAGTTCGCAGCAAGTAAGAATTACTAAAACTTCATAACTCCCTTTTTATAATCACCGTCGATCTACGAAATTGAGCAACGTTTGCAGTTGTATAGGCCACCGCTTCTATCAGTCCTTTGAAGTCCACTGCTGGATAAAGACCTAATGATGATTTTGCGTACAGTTGCCACCTGACATCCGTGTTGTCGACAGCTGTGGGTTTGTTTTTTAATAGGACGCTGCTGCTTATATCCCGAATTTTGAGCTTTACTTGCCTCCTACGACATTCACGAGAAAAGAGCGAGTGTTGCTATATAAATCTGCACCCCACGGCACAACGATCGCTAGAGAAAAGAAATTCTTATGCAAATTATACTACATTTCTAAGAATTTTAATTGTAGATACTAATTAGACTACCTCGGATTAACACCTGCACGGTGTCGTAGCAGCTTATGTAATGACCATACGGTTAATATTGTTATAGCTAACCTTATAACATTGAAAATACGCTTATAAAATTAATAAATAATTAAGTTATTAGTTGTCGCTAATTGAAACTGAAACCTTTTTGTACTTGTAAGCCTCAGAGCGCTTGCAGCCGCCCGGGGAGCGTGTTCATAGGGGCTTACGATGTCACGATTTAATTAATACACTCATTTATCGTAGTACAAAATATAACGAGCCTACACGTTAAATATATTAGGCACGGTGCGTCAGGAGACTTGCCAATTCCAGATATAGCAACGATACAAGTGTTCCAAATGGGAATGTCGACAAACTGTTTATAACTGGATAATCTCTCTTTCTTACGATGACACTGAGTCCCTTTTACAACGCACAAAATAAATCCTACGCATACTCCCTTTTACATGCATGTGCACGTTTTCTACATACATACACACACACTTACTCACACACACACGCACACACACACACTCACACACACACATACAGATTTATACACATTTATAATTAATATGTTATTTGTTTGTTTATTTCTTTTAACTAATAATAAGCAGTTACGGAAGAGCGGAGCAGCCTAACACAAACATTTTGTTTACTAGGCGTCTCCAAACCACTAAATTGTAAAAAACAACAAAAATTTGTTAAATAAATAAATATTTTGATTTCTGATTTTGAACGATATTTAAATTCTGGAGCTAAAAGAAACGTCTGCGAAATCAAAAGAGAAAATATTCCTCTTTCAGTTTCTATTATTACTCCGCTCTCATCGCTGTATGGCACGAATTACAACTACCTTTTTAATACAACACAAGTTTAAAGTACGCTTTTCTCTGCGGAGGGCTTATCTAGGTAATAGCTGTACAGATTCTAACAAGACTATTTAATGTAAAAGTGAAAAGTTTACAGATAATGAATAAGCTATTTTTTATGGCTTTATATAAAACGTTGAGCAGTGATAGCTTAATGGTTAAAACTTGCCCCCTCGATCGGGTGGTGCGAGGTTCAAACCCAGGCACGCACCACTGATTTATGTGCGTATTATACGTTAATTATCACTGCTTTTCGGTGAAGGAAAACGTCGTGAGGAAACCTACACACCCCAGAGTTCTTAAAAAAAAAAAGTTCTCGGGGGTGCGTGAGGTCCACCAATTCGCACTTGGCCAGCGCGGTGCACTAGGGCCTAAGCTCTCTCATTCCGAGAGAAGCTGTGCCCAGCTGTGGGACAGTAATGGGTTGACGACGATATAAAACGTTATCCACAAATCTCACGACGTCATTGACGACCGGCGTGCGCAGCGGTTACCATACCGGTGTGACGCGCAATGGGTTCCGGGTTCGATTCCCGGCCAGACAGGTACCTTCAGAATACAGGTACCATCTGAATGATGAGTTTAGATTCATGTTCTGGGTCTGGGTATTTGTGTATTCGTCTTGTGTGTGTTCATGGTACTCACGACACAGGTGAAAAACCTAGTGTGGGGCTATGAGTGTAGAAAGCGTGTGTTTTTTTAGTCTCATGAGTAGTACCAGAAGTATTTATGTACTCATTCGCATCCTCACGACATTTCACAAAAGATTACTGTAAAACAATTTTTCGAAATATTCAAGAGTGAAATTGTGAAAGCAAACATAATAGATGTAACGTAACAGATAGTTACAACAGACTATTAATATTTTTTCCTCTTGAATATTGTATTTCAGTGCAATAGTGATTGAATCTATCGTTAAAATTAAAATCAAATAGAATTATGGCAGTTCAGTAATCATTATTAAATCGATAACACGTATATCAAGCCCAATAAAATGAAAATTAATTGAAATTGATACAATGTAAATTGTTCAGCCGGGTAGGCATCACCGCCACAGTTTGATGGTGGTGGTATGTATGCCAGCTGACATATGAAGCCATCACCATAGGCATCAGGAAATTCAAGATTTTTAAGGTGGTAGAACCAGTGTAGTTCGACCGGGGAAGTACCACCGCCACACCTATTTCTAGCGTGAAGCATTTCTTGCTCGAGATGAAAGGGTGTGGTTGCCGGCACACTTTTATATGAGGCGACCATCATTTTCCTCGGGAATAGCAACGCATCTGTGATTGACTTCAGATGGAACCCATGTTCTGTATGAAGTTGAGTACAGACGTCCATGGGCGGTAGTGACCACTTACCATCAGGTGGACTGCATGCTCGTTTGCTACTTCGTTTAGATAAAAAAAAACAGGTACGACTCCTGTTCTACATGAACGTTTTTACAGATGTCCATGGGCAACAGGGACCATGTACCTTCAGGGAAACTGCATATTAGTTTGCTACTTCAATATCGTATATAAAAAAACAAAGGCCAAAAATCATATGTGTTGAGTGGTATGGATACTCACAAAGTCAAATAAATTCTCTAAATGTTTAATTACAATTGCAGTCATTAGAACCGGTAATTAAACACAAACATACAAATAAACTCATTATACAGTCATTGCACGACAGATGCCTGAATAAACACGTAACATACTTATGACCAACATATGATCACGCAACATTCACACGACAATAAGTACGTACAACCTCATCTTAGAATTCATAAGAAAACTTGTGTCAACGACGTCTCTTGAATATAAAAAATCGGCTAAGTGCGAGTCGGACTCCGGACGGGTTCTGTATCATCACTACATAGTATAAAACAAAGTCGCTTCCCGCCATCTGTCCCTATGTATGCTTAGATCTTTAATATAAGGCTACGGATTTTAATGCAGTTTTTTTAATAGATAGAGTGATTCAAGCGGACGAAGTTCGCCGGGTCAAGTAGTTATATATAAAATACGGCAAAAAGTTCACGTTTATTGTATTGGAGCCCCCCTTAAAATAAATTGATTTTAATCTGTTTTCAGTATTTTTATAGTTGTGCTTTACGATAAATATATATTTTAAAACGGCACAAAAATACATCATCTGAGAATTTTTTTACTGTCACGGTTAATTACAGCCTGGTGACAGACAGCCAGACGGACGGACAAACGGACAGCAGAGTCTTAATAATATGGTTCCATTTTTACCCATTTGGTACGGAACCTTACAAAAGCACCGGGATTGTAGTGAGGAAACTAATAAGAGTCGGTTACCGTAAACTTGTTCGCGCCGCGCTTAATCCCGGGTTATGAATCCCGGGATTGCGCCCGGCGCCGGGATCGCCGGGGTTGCGGGATCATGCTGTGTATCTGCTAGCTTTACTTGTCAATGCATTCACAGAGATTGCCGATGATCCACGAGATTAAATTGAATATCAAGTGAAAATACGAAGAATTTTCACTAAAGACTAAAAGTTAGCGAAATAAAAGAAAATCTGACTGTAGATCTGAAGAAAATTTGTCGGAATTCATATTGTAAGAAGCCATTTAGATATCCAGGAATCGAAACTGAAAACCTCTAGCTTCTTCCTGGAAGATGTTGATGTAGAATTTTTATATTCTTTCATTAGACTCGTGCCAAAATAAAATAAACAGGATAAACTTCCGAGAATCCATTGCCACGCTTTTTGTTAATTTTGCGTAAGTTAATTTTAATAAACAATACATTATATTCGAATAAAAATGTATTTCATTTTAACATTATAGGTAGAAATTAGCATTATAGGACGCCTCCGGTGACCCGAGAGCTGGAACTTACCTCGGCCAACAAATAAGTATAGCAATACAGCGAAGTAATGCTGCTAGTGTCTTGGGTACATTTCCACGGGGCAGCGATTTGGCTCATTTATTCTATTTATAATTGTATATTTAAGTAAATAAATTGTAAATATGTAGAATATCATGATAGATTCAAATCAACTTAGGTGTATACTATAATTTGTCCTAACATTTTAAAACATGCAAACAAACTTACATACTATAAGCAAATCATTTTCAAGATACACTTTTATATTCTTTGTATATTATTATGTTGTCCTCATTTTATCTTTATTCATAAATATTATAACATAATATCAAAATTAAATAAGGTCAAATATCAAACCGATAAAATAAAGTCAAACGGGTCAAAATAAAACTCAATCTTTGTAATATCCTTAAGGAGTAAATTAGATTCGGAGGGTGGCTTTGGTTTTTTGTCGGGAATAAATAAAACATTCATTGGTGTTTTAATGAAGCGTTCGAATTAAAATGGACGAAGGGTTGTTTGTTTGAAAGAAAAAAGCAATTAATGTAATTGCGAATCTACAGCGACAATAAATGGAAAGCCAATTATGCAAATCATTAGAATTACTGCAGCAATAAATTGATAGGAAATGAGCGTAAATGTACGCTAACGGAGTTTTATCGTGTTCACAACTGCGATCCGGCTATACGAGTACATCTATTGCACAGAATAGGATAGAAAGATCTATTTGCCGATAATTATACGTCGTCACCAATTCGCAATTGGCCAGCGCGGTGGACTATGGCCTGAAACTCTCTCATTCTGAGACCCATGCCCAGCAGTGGGACAATAATGGGTTGTACCCGATACGTCGTCAACCCATTATTGCCCCACTGCTGGGTCTTCTCTCAGAATGAGAGAGTTATTCTCTCGTCAACCCATTATTGTCCCACAGCTGGGCACGGGTCTTTTCTCAGAATGAGAGAGTTTAGGCCATAGTCCACCGCGCTGGCCAAGTGCGAATTGGTGGACGTTATTATGATCATGAGAGAGTTATTATGATCATACAAATAACATCTGTCTGTCTGTTCGTTTGTGCGAACGAAGGTTGCAGTATCGCACCTTTGGTAACATTTACATGATTATTGACATTATTTTCAAATTAATTTTGTCGGTTTAGTAATGAGAACAGTGACACATAAAATTACTTTCTATTTACTCAGTATTTCACGTTGATTAAACATTTGATGAGTTACATACAAATAAAGTAAACCAATATCCAAGTATTCTACGCTCAGATTAGAGTTTGAATTATTGAATATCTAAAAGTGTCGAACATTGTGTAGATATTAATCTTTTACTGTCTCAACGTATTAGAAAAATAACCGCTAGCAAAAATTCAACGCCTCTAGTACCTCTACGCCTAACGCCTCTACAAGGTGGTAGAACCAGTGTTGTTCGCCCGTGGAAGTACCACCGACACACCTATTTCTAGCGTGAAGCATTTCTTGCGTTTCGATAGATTGGTATTGATGCCGGCACCCTTTCACGTGAGGCGACATCATAGTCCTCGGGAGTAGCAATGCATCTGTGATTTACTTCAGATGGAACCCATGTTCTATATGAAGTTGATTACAGATGTCCATGAGCGGCAGTGATCGCTTACCATCAGGTGGACTGCAAGCTTGTTTGCTATTTCATAATTAGATAAAAAAGTACCTGATAAATTTAAATAAATATATATAACGTGGGTGCGTGAAGTGTGACGTCAGGAAGGCCAGGAGTCTTCATTATTATTCATTCTTGAAGATTTCAAGTAAAACACAGAATAAACTTCTTCGATTTATTCACAATTGAGGAGGTCCGATCGCTTCGACGGTTAAACAAGAATCTTTCTCTACCGGCAGGCGCTCGCCTTTTTATAATAATGTTTGGTGAGGTGACAATAACAAATTTATGGAGGGTAAACTAAATTACAATTCTAAAAATCATTAAATGTTGCTAATTCAATAAACAAACAATTTCGATCTTTAAACTAACTTAAATAATTATTATCGGCGACACCGCGTATTTTTTCATAAATACGCGGTGTCGCGCCGGCATATATTTTATTTATATTCTTCCTATTAAATTTCTATACTTAAAAATATTTGAATAATGAGAACAATCTCAACAGAAAATATGAGAAAACAATGTAAAAGAACTTCAAATTATATTAAAATATCCAATATTAATCCAAAGGAGCTAAAAGGGCATGTTGCGTTCAAATAGTGTCACTTACACTAAGTAATTATAATAGTCTTGGAATATTAAAGATAATATAGATCCTACTTAAATAGAATGGTTTCGAGAATTAATTTTCATCTGTCTGAAAATACAAAATAAAATAAAATAATAGGTAGCAAACAATTAGGAGCCCAGTATATGATTTAAAAAATCAAGATTTTTTTATTATATTTCTATAATTTAAAATATCTGGAATGGTAAAAGTAGTCTCAATAGCTTAAAAGAGAGTGAAAAAACACTTTAGATGATATTCAAATATGCATTATTAATCTAAGGCACAGTAGACATATTAGGAACAGTATGCAAAACTGCCTACAAGCGTTCGAAAACGGCACACTCACGCAACCATACGCATTGACGAGGCCTCTAAGGGATTTTTGCAGTGCTTCCGATCTATGTGCAACTTAAAATCAGATGAACCATGCAAGGAATATTTTCAGCAATTAAAAATTTTGACTCTCCCTTCTATATATATTTATGAAGTAGCGTTGCTAATAAAATATGACATTGAGAATTATGATAAAATGACGATTAATCGACGTAAAAATCAGCTTAAAAATATTTACTCTAGGACCAAACTGTTCCAGGATAGCATATTTTGTATGGGTCCTAAAATATATAACGCTCTACCTGATCATATCAAAAGGAAAAATGGATATGATTTTAAAAAAACACTTAAGATGTATTTAATTCAAAGAGCCTATTACTCTCTAAAAGACTTTCTTAATGACAACAAATAACAATAATGACTATTTATGACTACGACTACAGATATATGAATATTGACTATAGATAAAAGTACATTGTAATATTTAACTAAATTTGAATTGAACCATGATTATTTACTGAATTTATTTAGATATTAAGTTATTGACATTTTATATTGTTATTAATTATTGGAATTGTCTTGTTATAAATGAAATTAATGAATAATTGTATAATAATAATTGTATCTAATCGTTTCTAATTAATATAATAATGACTCTGTAATATTAAATACTTATAAATTGCATGCCTTATCAGGTGGAATTTGGCGAATCCATAAATTTTACTGTTGACCATCTGTACTTACCCATTTTCAGGCAATAAATGATTTTGATTTGATTTGATTTCAGTAGCGAGTTTCGCGTCAAGATGAGTGATCATGTTGATATTTGTTTCCGCGATCTTTTTAAAAATGCCACCAGTGTATTGCGTGGTATACAGCGGTTTGAATTTACACTATAAAATTTAATGAATTTCTCAACATCTACATCTAAGTATAATAATAAATATCGTCATGCTGGGATTAAAATGCGAAGCCGTGAAATTACCTACTTATTATTTGTAAACTGCATAGCTATTGCAATTCGATTGATCGATGACTACATCAAAGTAAATTCTAAAATAAAAATTCATAACAATATTATTAAAAAAAATATAGAGACAATACTATTGCTTCAACAGAGTGTAGGTCGTTATTTTATTAACTAGGCTTAGTTTCCATACTTTAGATATTTGTACTGTGTCCAAGGGTACTAAGACGGGGATGTCATGTTCAAATAGTTTCACTTACACTAATTAATTCTAATAGACTTGAAAGATTCAAGATAGTAAAGATCCAATACTTACATAGATTGGTTTCGTAATATTCTAATTGCGTGTTAAATTTGAAGATGCTCAAAATTAAAGCTCCGTCTTTTGCAACGCTTCTGAGAGAAAAGTTTACAATTCAAGCGATAAATTGCTTTTGAATATGTGATAATTATAAACAAGATGTGTTTACGCAAAGTTATAATTAATCCTTAAGCAATCAGAACATTTCAGTCAAATTAAGACTGAGCTGATATGTTGCTCTTTGGTTAATAAGAACTTGGATTTGAACATGGTCTTTCGTTAAACGTATATGGTTCAACCCGGTTCACACTGCCACCACACTCATTTCTAGCTTCAAGCGGTTCTTGCATTTTGGTGGAAGGTTGTGATTGCCGGCTCACTTGTACAAGGTGGTAGAACCAGTGTAGTTCAACCAAATAAGTACCGTCCACCACAACACCTATTTCTAGCGTGAAGCATTTCTTGCGTTTAGATAGAAGGGTGTGGTGCCGGCACACTTTCACAGTGTCCGTCAGGATGGCCGGTCACTACTCATATTTTACATCGAAATAGTTACTAAGAGTTGCTACCTAGTTGCTACCAGTTGCTACCAATCTTCAAATAATTGCTACCTTCGTATTTAAAAAAATAAACTGCTTTTTAAGGTGACCGGCCATTCTGACGTCGGGATGGCCGGTCACCATTCCAGTTAGAACAATCTGCGCAAATGATTAGAGTTTTTTTTTTACCAAGAGTTGCTACCAAATTGCTACCTTTTTTATACATCGTAATTGACCTCATAGCTGTTAAGGATAAAAAGATATTACAGATTTAATATTAAACGCCTGTACAACTAAATTAGCAAATCCGAAGTTAAATACAATATTCGTATTTTACACAGGCGCCACTTGCACTTTATATTTATATTAGGGTTGTAACGGAGGTCTCTTAGCGGAGGCCGAGGCGGATGCGGAGGTTTAACATAGGCGGAGATGAAATTTTAAGTAGAAAAAAAGAATAGCATTGATTTATTACAGTAATAGATATAAACCAAAGATAATTCAAACAGATACATTGTACAGTTCTTAGCAAAAATTGAGTAATTACTAATAACAAAAAATTAAAAACATTTTTTTATGGCATAACAGCTTTGCGGCCTTCCAAACGTTTAATGTAGTCGGTGAGATTCCTCTATAGCCGGGGAGTAGAATACGGCCTGCTCTGCTTGTCGTAAGAGGCGACTTTTGGGGTTGGGTTTGGCTAGAGTGGGAGCTCAAACCGACCAGACAGCTATACCGAAAAGACGGCGGCATGTGTGGTTTCATGTCGTCGTAGAAACCGTATGGTGCAGGGGGATGGTGACACGTCCCCAAGAGATGTGCCAGGTGGCACCGGTGGGTTCCTATGTTGGACCCCGGGGACCCCTGCAAGCACTGAGGAAAGCCACCGAGGAGGTTTGAGTGGGTAAAAATCCCACATAACCCGGAGTCTTTCCCAAAGCTTTGGTACACCTTTTGAAGGTTGCATTCCCTCACAAAAAAAAGTTCAACCAGCTGCACTAAATAGTAGTTCATCTGGCACTGAACTTCACGACACCAACAAGTAAATGCGAACTATTTAGTTAACGTTCTAATTTATATGGCATCTTATATATCAGGATAAAATACAGTTGAATCAGTTTTTTTATACTATTCATTAATTCATAATTTTCATATAACAAGGTTTCTTTTGATAAGTTATCAAAAGAAACCTTGTTATATGAAAATTATATAACAAGGTAACTCATATAAATTTGATTTTGATGCCATATAAATTAGAACGTTAACTAAATAGTTCGCATTTACTTGTTGGTGTCCTGAAGTTCAGTGCCAGATGAACTACTATTTAGTGCAGCTGGTTGAACTTTTTTTTGTGAGGGAATGCAACCTTCAAAAGGTGTACCAAAGCTTTGGGAAAGACTCCGGGTTATGTGGGATTTTTATCCACTCAAACCTCCTCGGTGGCTTTCCTCAGTGCTTGCAGGAATCCCCGGGGTCCACATAGGAACGCACCGGTGCCACCTGGCACATCTCTTGGGGACGTGTCACCATCCCCCTGCACCATACGGTTTCTACGACGAAATGAAACCACACATGCCACCGTCTTTTCGGTATAGCTGTCTGGTCGGTTTGAGCTCCCACTCTAGCCAAACCCAACCCCAAAAGTCGCCTCTTACGACAAGCAGAGCAGGCCGTATTCTACTCCCCGGCTATAGAGGAATCTCACCGACTACATTAAACGTTTGGAAGGCCGCAAAGCTGTTATGCCATAAAAAAATTATTGTTATTTTTTATTATTATTAGTAATTACTCAATTTTTGCTAAGAACTGTACAATGTATCTGTTTGAATTATTTTTGGTTTATATCTATTACTGTAATAAATCAATGCTATTCTTTTTTTCTACTTAAAATTTCATCTCCGCCTATGTTAAACCTCCGCATCCGCCTCGGCCTCCGCTAAGAGACCTCCGTTACAACCCTAATATAAATATAAAGTGCAAGTGGCGCCTGTGTAAAATACGAATATTGTATTTAACTTCGGATTTGCTAATTTAGTTGTACAGGCGTTTAATATTAAATCTGTAATATCTTTTTATCCTTAACAGCTATGAGGTCAATTACGATGTATAAAAAAGGTAGCAATTTGGTAGCAACTCTTGGTAAAAAAAGAACTCTAATCATTTGCGCAGATTGTTCTAACTGGAATGGTGACCGGCCATCCTGACGTCAGAAAGGCCGGTCACCTTAAAAAACAGTTTATTTTTTTAAATACGAAGGTAGCAATTATTTTAAGATTGGTAGCAACTGGTAGCAACTAGGTAGCAACTCTTAGTAACTATTTCGATGTAAAATATGGGTAGTGACCGGCCATCCTGACGGACACCTTTCACATGAGGCGACCATCATAGTCCTCGGGAGCAGCAATGCATCTGTGATTGACTTCAGATGGAACCCATGTTCTGTATATTTACAGATGTCCATGGGCGGCAGTGACCCCTTACCATCAGGTAATCTTTTTCAAAATAAAAAGGTGCTCTCATCTTAATCCTACCTGCAATACTAGCTGCCTACTAGCAATGCACGTGTAATTTACTTCTGATATCTTATTATCTTATCTGTATGTATATGATTTTAGTCTAATATTATCGCGAAATTGATACATTTTAATAATTAACAGGTACTCACATTATGCGGTTTTTGAATTGAGAATTCTTTTTGCCGATATTTCGACCCAGTTATATGGAGAGATATGGTCGCCGTACGGCGAAACTAATTACTTCTAAGTAATTAAAACTTAACCAATAAACCCATGTAACTGGGTCGAAATATCGGCAGAAACAATTCTTAAAAAAATCAAAAACCGCGTATTAAAAGAGCAAATTTCAAACATTATATATCTATCACTGCTCTATATTGATTGAACTACATACTAGTATACTAAGTTAATTATTTCCGTTCAATTAACAGGAATATGCATAGACAGTTAAATTTGTTGACCCTGACACTATCCCCGTCAGTTTGGACGGAGCCTTACTTCGAACATAGAGTCACTAGACTTATAATTTTAAGACGTTACCTGAAGCACAGCTTAGATATAATCTGGGAATATACGCGGCTAAGCAAATATCTGCGTATAAGAGCTTGCTAAGCGTTTAAGTTTGTAGGATCTTAATCTGAAGCAGGAATATATTATGAGGTCGACAAATATTTGCTTCAGTATAAACCTACGTTTATGCAAACTTAATTAAGTTGATAAAACTATTGTTTCAAAGAAATTCTAATTACAGCACAACGAAGTATAGCATATTTTAAATTATTTATCTAATGTAATTATGAAAGACAGTAAAATAAATACAACTGATGATAAAACATAATATAATTAGACTAGTGACTTATATATTAATATTATTGTATTAACTTGATATGATTTAATATGCGTTTTTAGACTAATGTTATCGCGGAATTGACACATTTTAATACTTAACGGGTACTCATAACATGCGATTTTTGAATCCTTTTCGAATTCTTTTTGCAAAAAGAATTTGAAGAGGATTCAAAAACCGCTTAACGTGAGTACCCGTTAAGTATTATAAAGTTTAATATGGAAATGTTGATAATTAATCAGCCGTCTTTTAAATTTTTACCCCATTGCCTTATCATTGGAATAGATTTAGCTTGCAGAGTGATATAGGCCATAAATTTAAAAAATGGCTCCACTTTTATATTTGGAAACCACCTTAGTCCTCTGGCGTAGCAACGCATCTGTTATTTATGAGAGATAGAACCCTTGTCCTATTTAAAGTTGTCCACTAATTCGCACTTGGCCAGCGAGGTGGACTATGGCCAAAAACTCTCTCATTCTGAAAGGAGACCCGTGCCCAGCAGTGGTACAATAATGGGTTGTACCCCCTATTTAAAGTTGCTAACAAATGCAGATAAACTGCATGTTCGTTTGCTACTTTAATGTAACAAAAAACATAAAAATTAAAATCGTGTACCACGTGAATTTTGCAAATGATATAACACAATTATTATGCAATAGAATAATGCAACACTTTATCATGCAATACAATAAATTGTGCTGTAGGATTTCCTGTCCACCTGTTGTTAAGCGAATTACAGCTTAACGTATATTTATTGCTAGATAAGATAATAATTTATTTTTATATGATAACGCATAGATTTTCATTTGAGGGGAATCTTCGAAGAGGCAGGTCAGCTGAACGCACTTTATCATTCCATCTGTGAGCCACTTGACCAAGTTTTCTGAGCATTAACGTTAAAGACGGACGGGCTGGGAATCAGCGTTGCGAGCCCTTAAGGGTATGCGTTCACATCTGGAGTTAATTCGAATAAATGGTATTTTAGAAAAATCTAATTTCATTTAGTGATCTATTAAAAATGTACAGGTCTTAAGCTTTTTTTACGTCTACAAATAGAAAACATGACAAAGACAAAGATTTACCTCTTGAGGTACCATTTTTTTTTGTTTTCGAGGGGGAAACGTTCAAAAGGTACCCGACGCCGTGAGAGCGACGGAGGGTTATGTGGGGACGGAGGGTTTTTACCGCACTAAAACCCCCCGGTGGCCGTCCTCGGCGCTAAAAAAGAGGACCGGGACCTCGGTCCGAACGCAACCGGAACCCTCTAAGCGCGTTGCCCCATCGGGCTCCTCCCAGATGGGCGGCTGGGCCCACCGCTCTGTCTAGTCTTTACGACGGTATGCGACCACATATACCGCCGTCTTTTCCGGGATCGCCTGACCGGACGGTTCGAGCTCCCACTCTAGCCGCCTGCAACCCCGGAAGCCCCTTTTAGTCGCCTCTTACGACAGGCAGGGGATGCCGTAACCTTATTCTGATCCCGAAACCACAGGGACACCTCCTGAGGTACCTACGGCAAAGACTCATTCCACCATCTTAATTAAAATTAAACAGGATTTGATATTACGTGTTTGCATCCTATTGTTCTATTGTGTTGCATTGTATATAATAACAAGAAATACAAATTACGTTAATAACACTATTCCACAACATATGTAACTTAATACAAACAATTCTACTTAAAGGAAAATTAATAACAATGAGAATATTATCAGAATCTAGTGAATTCGTTTTAAATTCTCTTATAATCAGAAGTGTATAGGTATATTACTCGTATAATATGGAATTATAATATTAAACAATATGTGACTTTATTAGTTAGTTAATTTCGCAGTACCGCCGGAGCTGCGGGTTAATTTCCTCCGTGTGAACACTTAGGCGTTGCAGCTCAATAATATATACTCTCATAAAAAATCCTCGGAAATAAACCGTGATTTTCCGGCCACACGCAAAGTCGTATTTATGAGGCGTGCAACGTGTACTAAGATTTACGAGTTTTCAATGCAAAGATACGATATCTTAATGTACGGGACGCGAAAATATCTTAAAAATGCAGAAATACTCATTACCCTACTATGAATGAAAATGATTATATAAATAGGAGTCATAAATTAATACATTCCTTTCATAATATTTTAAAATGATGTAATTGATTTATGTAAGTGGGAGCAATTTCATATAAAACGATGGTTCTAGCTGAAGTCTGTGATTGCGCAGATGCATTGCTACTCCCGAAGACTAAGATGGTCGCCAAATATAAAAAGTGAGCTGGTATTCAAACCCTTCCACCGAAACGAAATGACTGCCTCACGCCAGAAATAAATGTGTTGACCTACTCTGATTCTACCCCTCGGTAAATATAATACGTACGTAGCACCGATATGATAAAACGACCGCTTATGTTCTTCCTTGCAGCAAATGGAAACTTTCCATTTAAAGCTTATGTAAATAATACTTACCTATAGTTTACCGGTACGAGGTAAACGTCGGAAACGAGCTCAAAGTGAGCTGCAGTATCCAGTGTCGAAGCGATGGGGCGATAGCGGGGGATCTGTGATCGCGAACTTGCGAACTAGACCGCGCCGCGCCCGCTCGATACCAGATATCTGACCGTTTGATAAGGCCCACTGCAAACTTGTATAATGCTAAAATATAGTTATATTCCATTGTTACTAAAATTAACAAATTTAAACTTCTTTTTCTTGACGATTCTATGGATAACTTCGGTGTCCATAACACGATTTATATACGCAGTAGCCTTAAGTAAGCAGTGATAGCCTCGTGGAAAATAGTGGAGAAAGATTCACTAATAAAAAAAATAGTAGGCATGTCCCTCTGATTTTAATCGATCGAAGTTATGAGTATATCCAAATCAATCACATAATACTATCGAATTTTTTTGTAGTGATTTTGTTAGGTGAAAGCTATAAAATAACCTTAATGTTGTAAGAACTCTGTTAGTCCGCTCTTGGTCCGTGTGGTAGACGATGCCCTAGGCCTTCTCAGACCAAAGATATGGACCATACCCACCGTTGGGAAAATTAAGAGTCGATGAATATAAAAAGATTTTCGAACTCTAACACTCTGGTGATACGCACTGATGGTTATAGAAATGAATGCAGTGTTTGTCACTTTACTACGAAACGCCACAAGTAGTTCAACCAGTACCTAAATCGTTTAAGAGAGGTAACAAACACTTTAATCCATTGAATTCACCATAATTCAATCCATTGAATTTTAAATCAAGCTACGTAACAGGGAGACGATGAAAAAATACTATGATCCATTAACTGTTCAAATGTTGCGCATAGACAAATCAAATACGTACATTATGATTTGTCTGAAATATATTTCGCTTCTACAGATATTAAAAAAACAATTACATCCATTAGTCACCCATTTTCAATTACAGTAGTTACTTTTTAATGAGATACCAGAAACCTCCTACGGACAAAATGAATTATTTATGGAATTTAACTCTATATGATGTATACGTATTCATGTCTTATACTATGTAAATAATTTACAAAAGCCCATATTGATTCTACAAAAATGAATATTATGTCCTAAAAAACTAAGTCTTGGTAAATTCTAAAATGGCCCCGTCGTCCTCTAGTTGTCAGTAATTTTCTTGTGTCGCTCAGTTATTTGTTCGGTCCATTGTACGAGTAAAATTACTCTTTCAGTCGTTCCATTCATTTCGAAGGTCTTTAAAGTCAATGCCAGAGTTCGCGCGCGCCCTAATAGATACTCTGAGGCTTCAAATATCGTGTTTCAGAATTAGCCCCCTGCAGGACGCAACAGTTAATACTCCGGCACAACTTTACACCGGCTCCAAATCCTGTTACAACGGAGTAAAGTTTAAATTGGCTCGTCTTAGAAGATTTATTATTAGTTAGTCAGGATTATCTTGAGTGGGATGTCATCTACGAAGTTAGGTTTAATTAAAGTTGCCACTCGGAGGCGGTCTCCGGGTTAAGTCCACGATTTCTCGTTCGGAATTGCAGTTCGTTAAGTATTTGCATTTTGTGTATTGCCGTTCATTCTCGGGATCGCCTTCGAGTTAATTCTTCGTTAAGTGGCCGCGTCGTCCCCGTCCTTGTCCGATAGTTCTTCCGCAATTTAATAAATTTAATTGTGTTCGAAATTAACTTTTTAATTCAATTGTTTCTCAGCAGCTGCAGTCTCATCTTGATCGTTTATTTGTATTAAAATATGGATAATGGAATCTGTGATTCGTTTTAAAATATAAGCACTGCAGATTAAAAATAATTTGCAAGTTTCATTTCGTTAAGTATAGCTTGTTATACTATGGATCCCATTGAATTCATTTTGCCACATACTGCGGGAAAACTACTGAGGAACCCAATTTGTATTTTTATGATTTGAGACTAATTTTATCACAAAATTGATGCTACATTCTAATTAAATTAAATTAGTTGATTTGTTTTTGCTGATATTTCGACCCAATTACGTGGATCATGGTCACGTCGAAACTGCATAACTTATAAGCATAAGCAAATTAGTCAAACAATAAATCTATGGGCATGCATATCATAGGCTACAGTACAACAGATATCGTTTGCAATTGCAATAGCATTACGCCGAGCGCCGCGTCATCAGATAGCGCGCCACATCCGCTAATGTGCGCGGATTTGCATACAACCCCCAATTACCGCTCCACTGCGAGCTCCGTGAATACCGAGTATCCGTTACAATATGTCTGCTGCTACAGTGGTAAATAATACATAAACTGCATTTTGGTGTAAGCGTGTACTAGGTTATTCTCGTCGTCCCGGTAGTTCCGGGATTAGAATAGAGCTACTGTATCCCCTGCCTGTCGTAAGAGGCGACTAAAAGAGGCTTCCGGGGTTGCGGGCGGCTAGAGTGGGAGCTCGAATCTTTCGATCAGACGACCCCGGGAAGGGGTATGTGTGGCCGCATACCGTCGTAATTAAAGGCCAGGTAGAGCGGTGGGCCCAGCTGCTCGCCTGAGAGAGCCCGACAGGGCAACAATGAGGCCTACAGTGAACCACCACGTTTCGGCGACGTAGGTCATCCGGCACTGTCCCTGTAGTTCTGGAATCAGAATAGGGCTACGGCATTCCCTGCCTGATCCCACATAACCTGCGTCGCTCCCATGGTATCATTTCGCCTCGAAAACAAAAGAAAAAGGTTATTCTCTCGTGGCTTCGCTCGCTGTGGTCAAGCTAACATGATAGGGAGTATCCTATGTGTTACGGTCGGATTACGCTGAAATTTATTCTAAACATAGTTTACGACCTAGATTTAAAAAATGCGTTCTACACTAATAGCTCCATAGTAGGGTTTTCTCCAGCTGTCGTGGGTGCCATAGACATACACAAAGACGAATACACAAACACCAAGACCTTTTTTTTTTGTTCTCGAGGGGGAAACCTCCAAAACGTACCCGACGCCGTGGGAACGACGCAGGGTTATGTGGGATCAGGCAGGGGATGACCTTTTTTCCCAATCGGTTATTGGTCCTACGAGCGATGTGGGCGGCCCACTGCCACTTCAGCTTACTAATTTTAAGAGCAATGTCGTTGTCTCTTAGCGAAATTCTGAGCATAGCTCTCTCAATAGCACGCTGAGCGACCGTGAGCCTTCGAATAAGGCCTACAGTGAACGACCACTTTTCTGTGACGTAGGTCATCCGGCACTGGCAACACACATTGCTCGAACAATATCGAGAGAAGATACTACGTAATTTCTCGAACAATCACATTCAAATATTATACATACAAAACAGATTGAAAATCCGTTTAATACTGAATTATCATACACACGTCGCAATATCGTCGAACAATCGTGAAATAATGTGTCGTTCATTGCGGAGGTATCATGCGTGTACCGCGTACTGCCGCGACGTAATTACGAAATTACAATTATTGTGTGACGTCATAATAGCCTTTCACGATTCAAACGGTATTTGTACGCATTTAAATGCAAATTATGTGTGTTCAGTGTTTCCTTTACCACTTCTTCTCCATAAACGGAACGGCTTGCAAAGTTCAAATTTTTTAAGGGATTTGAAATATTTATTTAAGGAATGAAAAAGAAGACATATAAAATATTGCACATCTTAAAAGCGAAGCGTTTGAGGTAGTACACTACTGTCGATGGATTAAGGTCAAGCAATTGCTTTCTTACAAAAACGGACTAGAACGCAGTTCACCTGAGTATAAATGGTCACTGGCGCCGGCGGACATCTGTAACAAATTCTATATAAATCAGGGTTCTTATCTGAAACCTATCACATACGTTAAGCAACCCCTGACGAATAATATATAATAATATAATACTTAGACTAATATCACATGCCTTCTAATTATGTAAGCCACCCGGCACCCAAGAACTTCCATTGAAATGCAACAATGAAATGTCTTTATTATGTATAGGCCTACGGGGACACTTGCAAAGTGTCAGTTACACATTTTTTTTACATTACCACCGGATCGGAACACGACCTCAACTGAGAGGATCCGGCAAGAAACTCAGCGGGTTTGTCTTTTTTGTTATGTTGTTTTTTTTTTGCAATAGCATCACGTTTGAAATAGGCTCAAATAAGAACATTTAAATACAAAAAATAACGCGTAAGAGCTACGAGCTGGTACATAATAATTACTCCATTCCATTATATTAAACTCTCTCCATCCCCGACTTGAGTACCGTCACGTTGATTGGCGGGGAGCTGACACTCACTGCCAGTTTCTCCAGACTCAATATAATTAACTCCACAATTCTTATGAATATCTTCTGTTTAAGTCATATAAGAAAGATTATTTTAATTGATTTAAAAAAGTCTTAGTCTTAAACTATTGTTTAGTGGAAAGAAAAACAAACAATTTTTTTATACTACCTACTGGTATTAAGCAGGTTTATGCTTGTGTTAAATATATAATGTGAAGTAGTATGTAATCGAAAATTATTATCTACCTCTATTAGTTTCAACCAAATAACATTATCTTAAAGAGAGTTATTGAAAGCAACTTACATAAGTGCCTGCGAAATCCGATCAGTGATGACAAACCTGGGGATTTCGCCCTAAATTTAAGTTATATTTTTATTAAGAGGAATTTTTACAACAAAAAATTATAAATGATTTCGTTAAACATATGCTTCTATATCGAATTGCAGAAATATCGAATAGAAAAAGACGACCTGCGTGGCGCAGCGTATCGGTCTGACATGCAGTGGGTCCCGGGTTCGATTCCCGGCCAGACAGGTATCTGAATGATGAGTTTAGATTCTTGTTCTGGGTCTGGGTGTTTGTGTATTCGTCTTTGTGTGTGTCCATGGCACCCACGACACAGGAGAAAATCCTACTGTGGGGCTATGAGTGTAGAAAGCGTTTTAAGCGTTTTAAGTTTTTTTTTTATGTCAGATTTTTTTGGACAGTGATAATGGTAAAAGTTGCACTCTCTTGCACGTAATGGTAAAAGTTGCACTCTCGATCAGTAGGAACAATGTTCAAATCATAGGCACTGATTTTCTAAAATTATGTGGGTATTAGAAATTAATTATCACGCCCTGTAGTTCCGGGATCAGAATAGGGCTACGGCATCCCCTGCCTGTCGTAAGAGGCGACTAAAAGGGGCTTCCGGGGTTGCAGACGGCTAGGGTGGGAGCTCGAACCGTTCGGTCAGGCAATCCCGGGAAGGACGGCGGTATGTGTGGTCGCATACCGTCGTAAAGACTAGACGGAGCGGTGGGTCCAGCCGCCCATCTGGGAAGAGCCCGATGGGGCAACGCGCTCGGAGGATTCCGGTTGAAGTCGTTTCGAGATCCCGGAGTCCTCCTTTTCAGCGCCGAGGACGGCCACCGGGGGTGTTTTAGTGCGGTAAAAATCCCACATAACCCTGCGTCGCTCCCACGGCGTCGGGTACCTTTTGAAGGTTTCCCCCTCGAAAACAAAAAAAAAAAAAAAAAAAAGAAATTAATTATCACTGTTAAATCCCGTTAATATTGATCAAACTGTTTCAAACATTATCGGATACAAAAAGAGACAAAAACATATCTGTTGGTGATTTTTATACGTGCTACGTAGTACATACACTTTCAAATGCAGTAAGACATACTAAACGAACCTTACAAACAAGAGATTCGACCCTATTTCGAAGCCGTAAGTCCAAATAGCGCAAGAGGATGCCACATCGCAGTGTCGGTCGACAATGACTGAGTTTTCAAATTAATGCCGCTGTCGCTCCGAGACATCGCGCCACCGCCGCTGATAATTAACATTTAAATCAATATACCTAAGTTACTTTTAATAAGTATACGAAATAAGTGATTAATAAAAGCTTTCCCGCAAATAATCGTACGAGAATTAAATTACGATTTCTACAATCGTTGTATTTCATGATGACTTGTGTCATAGATGCCATACGCATACGCATTTCTTTTTCATTTTCATTATCAGCATTTCTTGCGTTTCGATAGAAGGGTGTGGTTGCCGGCACACTTTCACGTGAGGCGACCATCATAGTCCTCAGCAGTAGCAACGCATCTGTCATTGACTTCAGATGGAACCCATGTTCTGTATGAAGTTGATTACAGATGTCCACGAGCGGCTATGAGCATTTATCATCAGGTGAATGCAGTCCACCTGATGATAAATGCTCATTTGCTACTTTGCTCGTTTGCTACTTCAGTCAGATAAAAAAAACGCCCAGTCGTAAAGAAAAATCTAAATTTATTTCTGAGATTTAGCGGGAACGATCATGTACCGTTCTAAGAACCCGGCAACAGGATACAAAGCCATCCTTCTCTTCCAGTCTGCCGTATTCATGTCTTGAACTCGAGCTTGCCTCAACTTATACACAATTCCCTTTGTTATTCATCTCCTAACTACATGTCTCCT
This sequence comes from Spicauda simplicius, assembly GCA_949699795.1. Classification (NCBI taxonomy): domain Eukaryota; kingdom Metazoa; phylum Arthropoda; class Insecta; order Lepidoptera; family Hesperiidae; genus Spicauda; species Spicauda simplicius. The sequence goes on from OX453069.1 coordinate 20,817,592, forward strand.
CTGTAATATCTCCCGGATTAAATTCTAAACCTAAGACTTGAGATAAACAATAACATGCATTGGTAATCTTCTCATACGATTAAAAACTTTGTAGAAATAGTGAGATTTCTACAAATCTGTAAGTCACAAGGGCCTTAGTTTAAAACCAACGTGTAATAAATATCATTAAATTATACTCAGTATGTAATAGTTTAATAAATGTATTTAATTAAATATAATCTTATTATTCAACATGTAGTGCGTCTGTCGGGGAATTTAAACAGTATAATAGATGCGGCGGAGAGGCCGCCATTTGTAACGGCATTATGTGCTTATTAGATAAATCACCCCACTAATTAGCAAAACCACCACTCAGAACACTTCACAGTGGAAGTTTGCTACACGCCAATACTGCTTTTATTTGTATTTAACATTGAGTTGGAAATACCGTGTACTTTTCCAACGTTATAAAGCGATCTTCGTTGCTGAATCCATTCGACGGTTGCGCAAGTAACGATTCATTTTAAGTATCTGTTTACGGCAATTTCGTTCTTACTCAATACGTAATTTAGGCTATAAAAGCGTGCATCATATTTATTTAGAAGCCGTTGTTGCGTTGTCGGGTGCTACATGTACTTTCATATAAAATAACTGTTAATATATCGCGTGTCGCTGGAGTATACAAATCAGTAGAAGTGCCTAGTAGTAGAAGTGTTTAGCATACCGCGTTATACAATACTAACTTTCGCACTCCATTGCTCAACGAGTAGAACCAATTCTCTATTTCTGACAAAGAAAGTCGCAATATTTGAAGTGAAACTTCTTTAGGCACATGAGGGTAAAATTTTTACAGATGAAACGTCACGCCGGTATGCAACGGAAGTGTCGGAAAAGAGAGAGAGAGTGATCGAGACCGATTGAGAGAGAGTGAGACAGGGCGAACGTAGCATGAGCAACTAGCCGTGGAGTGAGAGTAGGGAGCAAGCGAGTGAGAAAGATTGAGAGAAAAAGTGAGACAGAGCGAACGTCGTATCACGCCTTTTTCCCTTCCTCTTAATCTTGGAAATTTAAAGTTTTAGATTTGTATAAATATAAACAAGATTTATAAATTAGTTCGCCAAAGAAGTTTCACTTCTGACATGTGTACTTTGTACGCACGCAAGTTTTTTTTTTACTAATTGTTGTCAAAGTTTCCACCTTAACAGCTTCGTCTTTCCAGCGGTATTTAAGTTGTCCGACCGAAGATACGCGCGTACCACGTCGTACCAGAATGTTAATCTAAAATTAGCTTAGACATTTGATAGACACAAATTAAATATTATCGAAAACGTATTGTCGACTTTTAATTAAAAAGTAAGTTATACTAGAACAAATATTTTATATAAAATATGTATACTGGTAAACAAAAGTTTGCGTAACAAAATATATTTCGATATGAAATTTACAAAAGAGGTTAATAATTACTATACGAGGAGATAAGGAAAGCTAAAATTAATTAAACCGTAGTTTACTGAAAACGAAATTATATGAAAAACAAAATATATTTTTGAAGCATCACAATCATTTATTAATAATTTGCCTAATTTAATCAAAATCATAACGTTTATAAATATTTTAAATCATAAATTAAGAGAATTTATTAAAAACCAAGCAACACAGATAACAAAATACATCGGTACAGGAAATATGGTACATTTTAAACAAGTAACAGTTAATTGAATTAATGCGTTTATTTTCTTCAGACATGAAAAGCTTTGTTCCCTCAGAAATAACTGGTTGTATCTGCCTCTACAAAACAATGGTATTCACAAAAGATGGTGAAATTCTTCATGAATGTGATATCATTCACTTTGGAACACGCGTTACGTACATATTTACAATTTGTTAGAGACCAAAGCATAAAGTAATTGTCTTCTTCCTTCTGTAAAATCTTCTGACAAAAACGCTTGCAACATTTTTTTTATCTGAATGAAGTAGCAAACGAGTCCACCTGATGGTAAGTGTTCTCTGCCGTCCATGGACATCTGTAATCAACTTCACACAGAACATAGGTTCCATGTGAAATCAATCACAAATGCGTTGCCGAGGACTTTGATGGTCGCCTCATGTGAAAGTGTGCCGGCAACCACACCCGTCTGTCGAAACGCAAGAAATGCTTCACGCTAGAAAGCTAGTGGCGGTGGTACTTCCCCGGTCGAACTAAACTGGTTCTGCCGCCTTTAATGATATATTTTCAAATCTTCATCAACTTATGAATAATTAAATGCAAGCAATATTAAATTTAAAAGATCGTCCACGCGAACAGAGAGCAGTTATAAAAAAATAAACATAGAATAGTTATTCAAAGTTAGGTAACTTCAGTATCATGTACACGATTCCTTTGTAAAATATTCAAATAATACGGATTTTACACTTGATGGAAATAATATTGTTTTTGCTCTACATCTTGTTTACCCCTAGCAGTCTACTAAGCCTGAATATTAAGTTACAGAATAATTGGATCGGAAGAAGCATTACGCGAAATTCTAAAACTCGATAAAAATATCATTTTTTATTTGATTGAAGAAGGAAACGAGCATACAGTCCACCTGATGGCAAGTGTCCACTGCCGTCCATGGACATCTGTAAGCAAATTCAAATAGAACATGGGTGCCATCTGAAGTCAATCACAGATGCGTTGCTGCTCCCGAGGACTATGATGGTCGCCTCATATAAAAGTGTGACGGTAACCACACCCTTCCATAGAACCGCAAGAACTGCTTCACGCTAGAAATAGGTGTGGCGGTGGTACTTCCCCGGTCGTACCACAGTTATTCTACCACCTGTAAAAAAAATTCTACGACTTGTTGTTAGTTTCCTAGTAGTTCACCAAATTCCGTACCGGATTTGACTTGTTTTGACTGTATTCCAAAATAGAACTTCGCTCAGATCCAGCCTCAAATGTCGAATCTGTACTTAATGAAAATGGCACCTCATAATACTGTTTTACACTTAACAAATATAACACTCATTTCTACACTCATAGCCCCACACTAGGATTTTCTCCTGTGTCGTGGGTACCATGGACACACACAAGACAAATACACAAACACCGAGACCCAGAACATGAATCTTAACTCATCATCCAGATACCTGTCTGGCCGGAATCAAATCCGGGACCCGTTGCGCGTCAATCCCGTATGGTAACCGCTCCACCACGCTGGTCGTCTTTAATAAATAATAATACTGTTATCTGTATCTATACTAATATTATAAGGAGGAAAACGTTGTATTTTTGTATTTTTGTATGTTTGTCATTAATTAACTTAAAAACTGAACCGATTTTAAAAATTCTTTCACCATTAGAATGCTACATTATCCCTGCGAAACATAGGCTATTTTTATTACTAGAATATATAAGGCGTCTTTGCTAAAACTTGAGTAATGTGATTCAAAGTATCAAAAATTTTGCTCAAAATTTTTTTCATTGCATACACTGTAATACCTATTGATAATAGAATTAAAAATGTCCAGGAGTAGTGCTCAAATGTATGATGGTTGGATAGATTAAGTAATAGTCTGCGCGAACGAAGTCGCGTCGATTCCGCTAGTAATTAATAATACTGTTATAGTAAGTTCATTTAATAATCATACCATACAACTCTTGGAGCCTGAATATTTATGTCAGCATCCCTCAACTAGTGGGTTGCTTTACCTCAGAACGGGGATACAGTTGTGAGGCAGTTCTGGGAATGCTCTGCTGTTTGTTGATTTACTTTTGTACGCAAAACACGCTATTCCGAGAACTTGTTATCACAAAATATGCTAGACACACAAGTAACATGGCAAATTTATTATATATTTCTTGCTTTTTTTAGTTAATTTATGTCCCAGAAACCCGATGAAGGTATCGTAGGCGCATTTCATCAACTACACTTGAAATATAATTGATTTATACATGATATCGTATCTGATAAATAATTAAATGCCTTTTCAGACTAACTCTAGACATACCAAGTAACTGGTAACGTCAGCGTATTTTTTCGTATTACAGCTTAAAACATCAATGAACAATAAAGATTCTTAAATCTGGAATCTGAAATTTTAAAGCTCAAGGGAATTAAACTAACTGTGTTGAGCATTTATATTGAATGTAATCTAATTGAGAAAATATTATCTCAAATTGTAGACTGAAAAAATCCTTCAGGGACATGTACAGAATTAAAATATAAAGAATTTACCTTTGAAAGTATTGTTTCACTTATTTGTGTTCTTTCATACTAGTTGACCCGGCGAACTCCGTTACGCCAAAAAGTCAAATATCTAAAATTATCAGTGTTTCTCCACTATTTTATACATAAAAACCTCCCTCTTGATACACTATTTCTTAAAAAACCTGCATTAAAATCTGTCGTAGTTTTATTTTTGAAGATAGGGACAGACAGCGACAAGCGACTTTGTTTTATACTATGTAGTGATGTATAAATACAGGTTGAAGAAATTAAATGTAAAAAGTTGTAGAGCCTTTCGTGACACGATTACGGAGATATTACCAAAAGACAAAGTTCTATAGTAACAGTGCTATGTTCTACGTTCTAGTGTGATAAGGAGAAGGGACTTAAATGCAACATCCTCGCTTCTTCCACATCTTTCAAGGCGTGGTTGCCGGCACACTTTCATATGAGGCAATCATCATAGTCCTCCGGAGTAGCAACGTATCTGTGATTGATTTTAGATGGAACCCATGTTCTGTATGTAGTTGATTACAGATGTCCACGGGCAGCAGTGACCACTTACTGTGTGGACTGCATGCTCGTTTGCTACTTCAGTCAAATAGAAAAAAAAGGTACAATTTATCTGGTGGCGACCTCAGGTAAGGTGCCAAAATTATATGGTGAGGATTAAAGATATCCATATATACTTAACCGTTTACCATCAGATGACCTGTGTGCTCGCTTGCTACTTACATTTTATATACATATATTTCAAAACTTCTCACCCATCTTGCTGTTTTAAGCGTTTCAGATATTACTTCTGAGCAAATTAGTTACAATTTACACTAGCCACTGAGCCATCCGCAGCTCAGTAATGAGTTGAGGATGATTAAAAAATTTTCAATTTCCGTAAAAACCTGTCTGCGTTTAGATCTCACATATTTTTCATTAAGGCTAATGTACTGCGGTAGGAACAGTCTAATTAGTTTCGATTCGTTCGCGGGACGTTTATCAATTAGGCCGGTTCATTTGCTTAATTAAATCCCGGAATGTCGAACCGGGAGACACCTGGATACGGTCATGAACTTGGGTAGATAAGGTATTTTATTTATTAACATGAGGATTTTATTTCGTAATGCTTTTGTTCAGGAGTACATTGTATCGGAATAACAAAATGCAAACTCCCTACGACTGAGTTATATTCCATCTCTAAGGTTCTGTCTGTTCGCCAGCTGTTCATTCGGCAGATTATACTACGTAAGCATTTGAGTGCTTCTTATGTCCAAATAATAAGAAGTTCACGACGGTCCGTTCGCATATTCGATCCTAGCAGATGTAGAAGTGCACTGGCAAGGCGACATTTTGACTATGTCCTAACCGTTGTATACAATAAATTGAATAAAATCCTACAATTATATCCACTTAGGTAAATAGTGACGACGAAGTCTGTACTATTGCCGCTGTTTACGACAATATTAATTCGGACAGAAGTGCCCGGAGGGCCAGGAGTACCCAGAGTGCCCGGAGTATCCGGATTGCCCAGAGTGCCCAGAGTGCCCAGAGTGACAGAAGTGCCCGGAGGGCCAGGAGTACCCAGAGTGCCCGGAGTGTCCGGATTGCCCAGAGTTACCGAAGTGCCCAGAGTGACAGAAGTGCCCGGAGGGCCAGGAGTACCCAGAGTGCCCGGAGTGTCCGGATTGCCCAGAGTGCCCAGAGTGACCAAAGTGCCCAGAGCGACCGAAGTGCCCGGAAGGCCAGAATTACCCAGAGTTACCAAAGTGCCCAGAGCGACCGAAGTGCCCGGAAGGCCAGAATTACCCAGAGTTACCGAAGTGCCCAGAGTGACAGAAGTGCCCGGAGGGCCAGGAGTACCCAGAGTGCCCGGAGTGTCCGGATTGCCCAGAGTGCCCAGAGTGACCAAAGTGCCCAGAGCGACAGAAGTGCCCGGAGGGCCAGGAGTACCCAGAGTGCCCGGAGTGTCCGGATTGCCCAGAGTGCCCAGAGTGACTAAAGTGCCCAGAGCGACCGAAGTGCCCTGAGGGCCAGAATTGCCCAGAGTGACCGAAGTGCCCGGAGAGCCAAAAGTGCCCTGAGTGACCGAAGTGCCCGGAGTGACCGAAGTGCCCAGAGGGCCAGCATTGCCCAGAGTGACCGAAGTGCCCGGAGGGCCTGAATTGCCCAGAGTGACCGAAGTGCCCGGAGGGCCAGAATTGCCCAGAGTGACCGAAGTGCCCGGAGAGCCAAAAGTGCCCTAAGTAACCGAAGTGCCCGGAGTGCCAGAATTGCCCAGAGTGACCGAAGTGCCCGGAGGGTCAATATTGCCCAGAGTTACCGAAGTGCCCAGAGGGCCAATAGTGGCCAGAGTGACCGGAGTGCCCGGAGGGTCAAAAGTGCCCGGAGTGACCGAAGTGCCAGCATTGCCCAGAGTGACCGAAGTGCCCGAGGGCTGGGAGTGCCCAGAGTGCCCGGAGTGCCAGCATTGCCAAGAGTGACCGAAGTTCCCGGAGGGCCTGAATTGCCCAGAGTGACCGAAGTGCCCGGAGGGCCTGAATTGCCCAGAGTGACCGAAGTGCCCGGAGGGCCAGAATTGCCCAGAGTGACCGAAGTGCCCAAGGGCCGGGAGTACCCAGAGTGCCCGGAGTGCCCGGAGGGCCAAAATTGCCCAGAGTTACCGAAGTGCTCAAGGGCCGGGAGTACCCAGAGTGCCCGGAGTGCCCGGAGGGCCAAAATTGCCCAGAGTTACCGAAGTGCCCAGAGTGACAGAAGTGCCCGGAGGGCCAGGAGTACCCAGAGTGCCCGGAGTGTCCGGATTGCCCAGAGTGCCCAGAGTGACTAAAGTGCCCAGAGCGACCGAAGTGCCCGGAGGGCCAGAATTGCCCAGAGTGACCGAAGTGCCCGGAGAGCCAAAAGTGCCCTGAGTGACCGAATTGCCCGGAGTGACCGAAGTGCCCGGAGGGCCAAAAGTGGCCAGAGTGACTGAAGTGCCCGGAGTGACCGAAGTGCCCGGAGGGCCAAAAGTGCCCAGAGTGACCGAAGTGCCCAAGGGCTGGAAGTGCCCAGAGTACCCGGAGGGCCAGAATTGCCCAGAGTAACCGAAGTGCACAGAGGGCCAAAAGTGCCCAGAGCGACCGGAGTGCCTGGAGGGCCAAAAGTGCCCGGAGTGACCGAAGTGCCCGGAGTGACCGAAGTACCCGGAGTGACCGAAGTGCCCAGAGGCCCAGCATTGCCCAGAGTGACCGAAGTGCCCGGAGGGCCTGAATTGCCCAGAGTGACCGAAGTTCGCTCTAGTGCTCTCTGAGAACGGACGTGCGTCCTCCATCCATCCATCCATCCATCAGCCCTTTGATGTCCACTGCTGGACATAGGCCTCCCCTAAATGGCGCCACTCCAACCGGTCCTGTGCCCTCTGAATCCAACGGTTTCCCGCTGTCTTCTTCAGGTCATCGGTCCACCTGGTAGGGGGGCGACCTGTACTCCTTTTGCCTAAACGTGGTCGCCACTCGAGGACCTTTCGTCCCCATCGGTTATCCGTCCTTCGAGCGATATGGCCGGCCCACTGCCACTTCAGCTTGCTGATTTTGAGAGCTATGTCGGTAACCTTCGTTCGTCTACGGATTTCATCGTTACGAATCATGTCTCGTAGCGAAATTCCGAGCATAGCCCTCTCCATAGCACGCTGAGCGACTCTGAGCCTTCGAATGAGGCCTTTAGTGAAGGACCACGTTTCGGCGCCATAGGTCATCACTGGCAACACACATTGCTCGAACAATTTCGACTTCAGGCACTGAGGAATTGTGGACGAAAAGATACTACGAAATTTCCCGAACGCAGCCCAGCCGAGTTGGATTCTTCGAGTGACCTCCCTCTCAAAGTTGGACTTACCCATCCGGATCGTTTGTCCCAGGTAAATGTACTCGTCGACAACTTCGAGAGGAGTGCCGTCAACAACTACCGGTACGGGTGTGACATGGACATTAGACATGATTTTCGTCTTGTCCATGTTCATCTTAAGACCCACCCGTTGTGAGGCACTGTTGGCACGTGCGTCCTATTGCGAGTAAATACCTGCATATTAAAAGCAAAAATGGTGCAGTGCAAGAAGTGTAAACAGTACATATCTACCGTGAAAGACGATGTTGTGCAATGTAAAGGCCCTTGTGGCTCAGTATTTCATAAAAGATGTGTACGTAATCAAAAATTACTTGTGCAAAGTAATGTGTGTGAAGATTGTCGGAATAACAGCAGCTCTGAAGAACAAAGTCCTGCGCTTGTCGCAATGGCTTCTGCTGCAGAAAATAAAAACATTGAAGTAATCGTTTCTGAGATTAATGCTAAAATGGATATTATTTACAAAATGGAAAAAAAGATGGAAGAGATGGCCAATGCTATAGACTTATATGCAGAAAGATACCAGAAAATGTTGGAATTCAAAGATAATATTGAAAAGAAAGTTAAAAGTTTAGAAAATAAAAACATATACTTGGAGAAATGTAACCGAGTTCTGCAGGAACAAGTTGAGGTGTTGGAGCTAAAAGACAAACAGAATAATGTGGAAATAATTGGCCTAGATGAGACCCAAAACGAAAATATTAAAGAATCGATAAGTAAGATCGCAATTAAGTTAAAATTGGAAGAATTGTCCATAAAAGAAGTACGGAGGGTAGGCTCACAAAAGTTAGCGGAAGCAAAACAAAGGCCCCGTCCAGTAATAGTTACTTTACACTCCAGAGAAGATAGAAAAATATGGTTGAGTCAGAAAAAACACAAAATAACAAACAATGATATATTTGAGAATAACAATAACGCAATGATATATATAAATGAAGATCTTACGCCTTCCCTTCGACATTTATTTTGGCTAACCAAAAGCCAATTGAAGTCACAGTTTAAGTTTATTTGGATCCATAACTCGAAAATTCTTATCAAAAAAAGTGAGGTAGAAAACAAGATCTATAATATCAGGTCGGAGGTAGATATCGAAGAATGTCGCAAGCGATAACAGAGTGACCATAGGCATGGTACACACTATCGAACGCAACAGAAATGACATAACAAAAGAAAATTGTCTAATTAAATTTTATAATATAAACGCATGGGCGCAGCATATGTGTAACAATAATAACCATTTTAGCTTTGTTCATTTAAATATACGTTCATTGAGAAAAAAATTTGCGGAGTTTACGGTATTATTAACAGAGTGTAAGAGTAATATAAAAATTGCAATTTTAACAAAAATAAATATAAAGGAAGTTGAGGTACCTATGTATAGAGTTAAAGGATATAAATTATATAATTACACCAGAGAAAATCAAAAAGGAGGAGGAATACTTATGTATGCTAAGGATAGTTTGGATATAGAAGTTGAGAAAATACCGCTTTTGCATATGGAGATGTTGTACGCGAAAATATGTATGGGAAGCCACACATCACATATTCTAGCCATTTACAGACCCCCAAATACCAATACGCTAAAATTTATTGAAGAACTCATAATAACCATAGAAAGAATATCAGCACGAGGGGATGTAATAGTAATTGGAGACATTAATATAAACATTTGTGGAAAAGATTTCAGTAAGAGTACAAATCAATATATAAATACAATGTGTGAGCTGGGCTTTACGTGCATGATAAATGCCGTTACGCGCGAGGAGGTGGTGAGCGGGCGGGCGGTGTCGTCGTGCATCGATCATCTGTGGGTGCGCAGCGGCCGGCCGGCGCACGCGCATTTGCTTTCTTGTAAAATTTCAGACCACTATTTAATAGGCGGCTACATAGAAACGTATGTTAAACAGTATAGTGATGAGGCGGTAAGGGTTAAGTGTGTTATAAGTAACAAACGCGTGAAAGACCAGTTAGAATTGATAGACTGGAGTGTATTTAGAAGTATTGATTGCCCAAATGAACTATATTTAAAAATATTTAATGTGTTTTGTAATGTTTACAAAAAATCAAAAATAACTATAAACATTAACAGGAGTTCCTGTCATCCTTGGATGACCGATAAAATTAGAAATATGATAATTAGAAAAAATGAATTGTTTCGTAGATGGAAATCTGCACCGAAAAATATGAATTATAGATTACAGTATACGCGTTATAAGAATAAAACTAGTAAATACATAAATAAAATAAAAAATGTTAATAAACGTAGTGAGATAGAAAATTGTAATGGCGATATTAGAAAAGTTTGGCAAAAAATTAATGAATGGCTTGGACGTGAAACAAATAGCATCGATGATGTCATTATGAAGCACTTAGGTAATTGCATTGACTTGCAGACGGTCTGCAATGACTTTGGAAGTATGTTTACAAAAGAGATAAGATCTATTAGGCATGAGTGCGATATAAAATTATTAGACAGAACAAAGTATGTAACGGAAAGTAACTCATCGATTCGTTATATAAAGGTAAAAGCGGACGACGTAGAAAAAATAATAAATAAGCTTAGTGTACATAAATCACCGGGATGTGACGAAATCAGGCCTCAGGAACTTAAATATTTAAAAAAACAATTAAGTCCGATATTAGCAAACTTTATCAATTTATGTATACAAAAATGCACATATCCGTCATTATTAAAAACAGCCCTAATACGGCCAATATATAAGCAGGGAAGTCATCTAGACTATACAAATTACCGTCCAATTGCTATATTATCAATAATAAATATCATAACTGAAAAAGTTTTAGTGTCACAAATAAGTAGGTTTCTCGAAAAAAATTGCACAATTACAGATGTGCAACATGGCTTTCGACCTAACAGGAGTACCACAACCGCCTTGGCAGGCTTTTCAGACTATATTAACTCAAGTCTGGACAATAGAATGCATGTTGTTGTGCTATTCATAGATTTTAAAAAAGCTTTTGAAACACTAGACCATTCTATTTTGTTACAAGCGATGCGGGAATGTGGGATTAGAGGACCGCTTAATGATTTTTTTCACACCTACCTATCAAATAGACAGTTAAAGGTATCAGTTGCGGGCGCGACGGGTTCACTAGAAAATGTAATGTACGGTGTTCCGACCGGATCTGTGTTTGGGCCGACAGGGTATATCATGCATGTAAACAGTTTATGTAATGTTGTTAAAACGTGTCGTATGTATATGTATGCTGACGATACATGCCTTATGTACGCGGACAGAGACCTAAATAATGCCGTATTTAACGTACAGCAGGACTTTAACAATATTAGCAAATGGGCTCATGACAATGGAATCATAATAAATCTTAATAAGACAAAATGCATGCATATACATTCACCATATATGAAAGTTCCGGGGGTGATAATTAGTATACTGGGCCATAATTTTGAGTGCCTCCACCAAAATTTTAAGCAATGTTCATGTCAAGAAATAGATTGTGTTACAAATGTTACAAATTACAAATATCTCGGTCTAACGATTGATAGACACATGTCCTGGAAGCGTCACATTTCGGAAGTATGTTCTAAGTTAAGGTCTGTCCTGAGTCAATTCTATCACCTACGACGTGTATTAAGCAGAGGAAATATGTACTGTGTATACTATGCACTTGTAGACTCCATTATAAGTTACGGTTTGAGCAGCTATGGGTGCACATTTAAGACGTACATAGATAAAATAAAATTATTACAAGTACGATTCTTAAAGCAATTAACAAGTATCAATATCAAAAAGAAATATAAAGATAATTATGTACAACTTTTTAAAGTATGTAAAATACTACCAATAGACCATAAAGTAAAATTACACATTATTAAGGAAAATTTCAATAAAAGTCAGCATTTGCTCAAGATCACCCATAGCAGGTCAAACCGTAAAACTAAACGGAATAAATATTTAAAACCTAGGACAACAAATTACTTTGGTAAACGTAGCCTTAAATATATTGTACCCGATATATGGAATAACCTTCCCATTCTATCAGGAGCTACTAGTTTTCGTCTAATTAAAAACAAGGTAAAAGATTTTTATTTAGAATCCATAACATAATAGGTATATGTATGTATGTGTATGTGTATGTATGGATACGTATGTATATACGTCCATGTATATAATATGTACGTGTACGTGTGTTTGTAGTTAAAATTATTATATATGCAGGTATTTCATGTTTGTATTATGGCGATTAGTTAATTAGATACAGGATAGTTTTAAGATAGTTATAAGAATGCAAAAAAATGAGAGCTTTCTCTGCCTACAAACTACACTTGTAGTTTGGCGGACAATATGATTATATATGTTTTGACCACTGTAAGGTAATTAAATAAATTAAAAAAAAAAAAAAAAAGTGCCCGGAGGGCCAGAATTGCCCAGAGTGACCGAAGTGCCCGGAGAGCCAAAAGTGCCCTAAGTAACCGAAGTGCCCGGAGTGCCAGAACTGCCCAGAGTGACCGAAGTGCCCGGAGGGTCAATATTGCCCAGAGTTACCGAAGTGCCCAGAGGGCCAATAGTGGCCAGAGTGACCGGAGTGCCCGGAGGGTCAAAAGTGCCCGGAGTGACCGAAGTGCCAGCATTGCCCAGAGTGACCGAAGTGCCCGAGGGCTGGGAGTGCCCAGAGTGCCCGGAGTGCCAGCATTGCCAAGAGTGACCGAAGTTCCCGGAGGGCCTGAATTGCCCGGAGTGACCGAAGTGCCCGGAGGGCCAGCATTGCCCAGAGTGACCGAAGTGCCCGGAGGGCCTGAATTGCCCAGAGTGACCGAAGTGCCCGGAGGGCCAGAATTGCCCAGAGTGACCGAAGTGCCCAAGGGCCGGAAGTACCCAGAGTGCCCGGAGTGCCCGGAGGGCCAAAATTGCCCAGAGTTACCGAAGTGCCCAAGGGCCGGGAGTACCCAGAGTGCCCGGAGTGCCCGGAGGGCCAAAATTGCCCAGAGTTACCGAAGTGCCCAGAGTGACAGAAGTGCCCGGAGGGCCAGGAGTACCCAGAGTGCCCGGAGTGTCCGGATTGCCCAGAGTGCCCAGAGTGACTAAAGTGCCCAGAGCGACCGAAGTGCCCGGAGGGCCAGAATTGCCCAGAGTGACCGAAGTGCCCGGAGAGCCAAAAGTGCCCTGAGTGACCGAAGTGCCCGGAGTGACCGAAGTGCCCGGAGGGCCAAAAGTGGCCAGAGTGACCGAAGTGCCCAAGGGCTGGGAGTGCCCAGAGTACCCAGAGGGCCAGAATTGCCCAGAGTAACCGAAGTGCACAGAGGGCCAAAAGTGCCCAGAGCGACCGGAGTGCCTGGAGGGCCAAAAGTGCCCGGAGTGACCGAAGTGCCCGGAGTGACCGAAGTGCCCAGAGGGCCAATAGTGGCCAGAGTGACCGGAGTGCCCGGAGGGTCAAAAGTGCCCGGAGTGACCGAAGTGCCAGCATTGCCCAGAGTGACCGAAGTGCCCGAGGGCTGGGAGTGCCCAGAGTGCCCGGAGTGCCAGCATTGCCAAGAGTGACCGAAGTTCCCGGAGGGCCTGAATTGCCCAGAGTGACCGAAGTGCCCGGAGGGCCAAAAGTGCCCTGAGTAACCGAAGTGCCCGGAGTGCCCAGAGTGTCTGGATTGCCCAGAGTGCCCAGAGTGACCAAAGTGCCCAGAGTGACCGAAGTGCCCGAGGGCTGGGAGTGCCCAGAGTGCCCGGAGTGCCAGCATTGCCCAGAGTGACCGAAGTGCCCAGAGGGCCAAAAGCGACCAGAGTGACCGAAGTGCCCGGAGGGCCTCAATTGCCCAGAGTGACCGAAGTGCCCGGAGGGTCAAAAGTGCCCAGAGTGACCGAAGTGCCCGGAGGGCCAAAAGCGCCCAGAGTGACCGAAGTGCCCGGAGGGTCAATATTGCCCAGAGTTACCGAAGTGCCCAGAGGGCCAATAGTGGCCAGAGTGACCGGAGTGCCCGGAGGGTCAAAAGTGCCCGGAGTGACCGAAGTGCCAGCATTGCCCAGAGTGACCGAAGCGCCCGGAGGGCCTCAATTGCCCAGAGTGACCGAAGTGCCCGGAGGGTCAATATTGCCCAGAGTGACCGAAGTGCCCAGAGGGCCAAAAGTGGCCAGAGTGACCGGAGTGCCCGGAGGGTCAAAAGTGCCCGGAGTGACCGAAGTGCCCCAGGGCTGGGAGTACCCAGAGTGCCCGGAATGCCAGCATTGCCCAGAGTGACCGAAGTGCCCGGAGGGCCTGAATTGCCCAGAGTGACCGAAGTGCCCGGAGGGCCAGAATTGCCCAGAGTAACCGAAGTGCACAGAGGGCCAAAAGTGCCCAGAGCGACCGGACTGCCTGGAGGGCCAAAAGTGCCCGGAGTGACCGAAGTGCCCGGAGTGACCGAAGTGCCCAGAGGGCCAATAGTGGCCAGAGTGACCGGAGTGCCCGGAGGGTCAAAAGTGCCCGGAGTGACCGAAGTGCCAGCATTGCCCAGAGTGACCGAAGTGCCCGAGGGCTGGGAGTGCCCAGAGTGCCCGGAGTGCCAGCATTGCCAAGAGTGACCGAAGTTCCCGGAGGGCCTGAATTGCCCAGAGTGACCGAAGTGCCCGGAGGGCCAAAAGTGCCCTGAGTAACCGAAGTGCCCGGAGTGCCCAGAGTGTCTGGATTGCCCAGAGTGCCCAGAGTGACCAAAGTGCCCAGAGTGACCGAAGTGCCCGAGGGCTGGGAGTGCCCAGAGTGCCCGGAGTGCCAGCATTGCCCAGAGCGACCGAAGTGCCCTGAGGGCCAGAATTGCCCAGAGTGACCGAAGTGCCCGGAGAGCCAAAAGTGCCCTGAGTAACCGAAGTGCCCGGAGTGCCAGAATTGCCCAGAGTGACCGAAGCGCATGGAGGGCTTCAATTGCCCAGAGTGACCGAAGTTCCCGGAGGGTCAATATTGCCCAGAGTGACCGAAGTGCCCAGAGGGCCAAAAGTGGCCAGAGTGACCGGAGTGACCGGAGGGTCAAAAGTGCCCGGAGTGACCTAAGTGCCAGCATTGCCCAGAGTGACCGAAGTGCCCGGAGGGCCAGAATTACCCAGGGCGACCGAAGTGCCCGGAGGGCCAGAATTGCCCAGAATGACCGAAGTGCACAGAGGGCCAAAAGTGCCCAGAGCGACCGGAGTGCCCGGAGGGTCAAAAGTGCCCGAAGTGACCGAAGTGCCAGCATTGCCCAGAGTGACCGAAGCGCCCGGAGGGCCTCAATTGCCCAGAGTGACCGAAGTGCCCGGTCAATATTGCCCAGAGTGACCGAAGTGCCCAGAGGGCCAAAAGTGGCCAGAGTGACCGGAGTGCCTGGAGGGCCAAAAGTGAGCGGAGTGACCGAAGTGCCCGGAGGGCCAGCATTGCCCAGAGTGACCGAAGTGCCCGGAGGGCCTGAATTGCCCAGAGTGACCGAAGTGCCCGGAGGGCCAGAATTGCCTAGAGTGACCGAAGTGCCCGGAGGGCCAGAATTGCCCAGAGTGACCGAAGTGCACAGAGGGCCAAAAGTTCCCAGAGTGACCGGAGTGCCTGGAGGGCCAAAAGTGCCCGGAGTGACCGAAGTGCCCGGAGGGCCAAAATTGCCCAGAGTGACCGAAGTGCCCGAGGGCTGGGAGTACCCAGAGTGCCCGGAGTGCCAGCATTGCCCAGAGTGACCGAAGTGCCCGGAGGGCCTGAATTACCCAGAGTGACCGAAGTGCCCGGAGGGCCAGAATTGCCCAGAGTGACCGAAGTGCCCGAGGGCTGGGAGTACCCAGAGTGCCCGGAGTGCCAGCATTGCCCAGAGTGACCGAAGTGCCCGGAGGGCCTGAATTACCCAGAGTGACCGAAGTGCCCGGAGGGCCAGAATTGCCCAGAGTGACCGAAGTGCCCGGAGGGCCTGAATTACCCAGAGTGACCGAAGTGCCCGGAGGGCCAGAATTGCCCAGAGTGACCGAAGTGCCCGGAGGGTCAAAGGTGCCCAGAGTGACCGAAGTGCCCACAGTGACCAAAGTGCCCATAGTGACCGGAAGGCCTAGAGTGCCCAAAGTGCTCGAAGTGTCCGCGCTACCCGGAGTGACCTGATTACCCTGAGTGCCCCGAGTGCCCAGAGTGATGGAAGTGCCCGGAGTGCCTGGAGGGCCCGTAGTTAGTTAAGTGCCCGAATTTCCCGGAGTGCTCGAAGTTTCAAAAGTGCCCGGAGTGACCGGAGTGCCCGAGGGCCCCGAGTGCCCAGAGTGCACAAAGTGACCAGATTTCCCGAGTGCCCGGGATGCCCAGACTGACCTGGGAGCCCAGAGTAACCGGAATGACTGGAAAAAGCGGAGTGATCGTAAAGAGCGGAAGGACCGGAATGACCGGAATTAGTGGAGTGAGCGTAGTGACAGGAATGAGTGAAGTGAGCGGAGTGAGCGGAGTGACCGGAGTGGACCGGACCAGAGTCTACATACTAGCTTTTATTTAATAACCATAATGTTATGATAACGTATGATATTTTGACGTCCCGTCATTGGGTTTTAGGTTAGATCCCTGGCCAGACGACCGGCCAGAGGTATCTGAATGATAAATTTAGCTTTCTTTTTTAGGTCTGGGTGTTTGAGGGCCAGGCCTTATGGATCCTAATAAAAAAAAACATCGAAATCAGTTGTCGTGATATTGAGTTATTCTGCCATTTATCACACACATCCATAATGTAAAATTAAGACTTATACGCTTTTCTTATGGATGCCATGGTCAGAAGTAATCTATAAAAAAACATCCAAATAGGTTCACCCGGTCCGGAGCAATCAGGTAGCAAATATAAAAAAAAATACAGATGAATTGAGAACCTCCTCCTTTTTGGAAGTCGGTTAAAAAGTATTTTATCTTTGAAAAAGTATTTGAAAGATACGTATCTTGTATTTCAGATACATTTCTCGAAAGTATTTTATATCTGGTATCTGAAATACTTTATTCAAAAGTATCTTGCATTTTCTATTTACGATACTTTTACAATCTTTATCTTGTTCATGTCTGAAAATATAATTCCTAGCGCCATTATTCCTCAACCTGCCGCAGATAGCTGCAACACGAATGCGCTGTTTGCGGCGGAGAGCATAAGAGGCGCGGCGGCGATACTGCGCGAGATGTATCGCCCTGTCAGCGATGTAAGCGTTGCGCGTATGAACATTAACTATTTAGTATTGCACATCGTACTTCCATAGTTGAGAGGAGAGAGAAGTGGGCTGATTCCTTAATGATTCATTCAAAGTGTAAATACTTAGAAGAAAAACAATGAGTTCCCATAATTATGTATCTACTTTCTTTTCTTATATAGATAACTTTAAGACATACACATCTAAACAGTTTAATGTAAAACAAATAACATATTTTTCCGGCCAATAATATAATAATAATAATGCTAACGAAAAGGTATTATTTTTTCTGCGAAAGTCGTTTCTAAGCTTTGTCTTTATTTACAGCTCTTTTTTAGAACGGTAGCCTTAAAAATAAACAGATACAAATTATTTTTAACTTACTGCACCTATGCTTTTAAAGTGAATAAGTAGTATTTAAAGGAAACGATAGATAAAAAAATTACAATTCGTTAAATCTACTTGAAAATTTTTGATAAGGTACATTAGGTTACCTACTTCAAGTGCACCAGTACAGCCAAAAATTGCCAACTTGGAGGCTTTTAAAAAATAATCTTACCAGCTTACTATATTCTTGGCAAGCTTTTCATTTAGCTGAAGCGAGTTCCAACAAAAAGGGCATCTACTAAAAATATTTTAAAATGCGTTCTCAGTTTCCTTAAAAATAGCGGGCAAGAGAGTGGAAAGATAAATTTATTTACGCTCGAGAAATGGAGCCGCGCCGCCGCCGACGTCATCATTTTAATTTAAACACACAATTTTCTTGATTCGCTCATAATTCATAAACTATGCTGTCTGGGGCCGTCCCCTGCGAGTTAGCCTTCGTAATCTTTTTGTATTCAAATCACTGAACATAAAATATTTAATTATAAAAAATATCTTTACCTATTGAAAAAAAGGATAAAGCACAGTCTATACACATTATGGACTATTGATATGTTAAAATGGCATACTCCTAATATTGTAATCGCCGCATATTACAAAAATTACAAAGTATGTGATTATTCCAATCCAATTTTAATGTCTACTAAACTAAGCTAACTTCGCTTGTTTTATCGCAGTTTTTTTCAGTATTATATTTAACCTTTACAATTTTATTTTTCGTTAAATTAGAAGTATAGCCAATATCAAACATACACTAGGTTCATAAAAAATGCAACAAACGACGTAAATTTCAAATAAACTACGGATTGTAAAGCAAAAATATACAGTTGAAATTGTCACGATTGTCTATTCTAGAACATGAACACGTTCGTATACAGTATACATTGAGAATTGCCGACTGCAGGATTATTACCTGCGCAATTCGCAGCCAGCAATGTATTCCGTGGCAAACGACTTCAGACGCGTTCGGATTATCCCGGTAGCATAATAACAGCGCTTTAAAACTGAATTCCGCTCCTTGCCGCTTCCACGACAGTGTTTCCACCTGCCTGGACATGACGCTTTGTTACGCGCAAACATCATACATATCCCGCGGTACGACGGAAGCGCAGTTGTATCGCGGTACTGTAAAGTAGCTATGGGCGTTGAAAAAACGGACTAGTTGATTCTACGGTTGATATACAATCAACGTTTCGACGGTCTACCATTCTTCGACGGACTAGTCGAATTCGTAGACGGCTAAATAAAAACTCCACAGTCCACATGTTGACATCAACGTACGATATTACCATTAACCATAGTCGCGTAATCATGGACGGTCGCTTCAAGCAAATTTCAACTTTATTTTAACGGACGACAACCGACTCGCTTGTCGTCCGTTACAATAAGGTTGAAAGTTGCGTGGCCATTAAGATGTTTTGAACTTTATCTCTAAATAATCTAAATGCATAGCGTTGATATTTTTGACAACGCACATTTAAGAGAATTTGGTCTTTTGTGGTGGTAGAACCAATGCAGTTCGACCGGGGAAGTACCACCGCCCGCCACACCTATTTCTATTGGAACTTTGGAAGCATATTATTATTTTCTTCGCGTTTTGATAGAAGGGTGTGGTTGCCGGCACACTTTTATATGAGGCGACCATCATAGTCCTTGGGAGTAAAAACGCATCTGTGATTGACTTCAGATTGAACCCATGTTCTATATGGAGTTGCTTACATATGTCCATGGGAGGCAGTGACCACTTACCATCAGGTGGACTGCATGCTCGTTTGCTACTTCAATCAGATAAAAAAAGAAATATGTGTTTTGTAACGAAATTGTTATATTTTACTAGAATATTTAGTAATAACAGTTATTACTTATTACTTTGACAATTATAATAAGATTCTATTAAAATTAATCGTGCTTAAGTAATAACCAAAAGTTTGCAACTTATCACCAAATTATATAGGAATCGCATGAGATAGACCGCAAAAGGAACCGTTTAAACTAAAGTAAACTAGACGTTTATGACTTTGTACTAAGTAGAACAGTCTATAGTCTATACGACACGTTAACTTTCAACACGTCGAAGAATTAACTATGGGCGTTGAATAAAACGGAGTAGTTAAATCTACCGTTCATATATAATCAACGTTTCGACACTTTCGACGGCGATGTTCTACCGTTCATCGACGGACTAGTCGAATTCGTAGACGGCTAAATGAAAACTCCACAGTCCACATGGTGACATTAAAGTACGATATTACCTTAGTAGATACACGTTAACGTGTTTCGACTAGTCGACGAATTCAACTAGTTTATCGACTAGTCGACGGACGATATTCGACGGTCTAGTTTCGTTGACGAAAAATACGTCGACGACCCATACCTACTGTAAAGTTGAAACTCGCCTGCAGTACGCGAGCATTAAGGTGTTTCCCAGCGAGCGTGTGGTCCGCGGTGTCTAATTTGGTCGCGCGGTCCGTCCCCGGTGCACTGTCATAGATTATTACATTACGCAGAGATAATAGCACGTATTACTGCATTTTCCGGCAAAACCGACCGGGACGTTATGCATAGTAGTTAATGGCAATTTCTGTTAATTTGAAGGCTTTCCCAGCTTATTTGTAGCTTAGGGACAGTCAGTTATAATGCAAATGAGCTTTCATTTGATTTTAGAATGCGTTCAGCGATACGGCTGTGCGGTGTCGACTCTGTTTATTATTACAATTTTACTAATTGCATTCATTCACCTACTAGTTTTCATTCCATATTCAGTTTTTGTAAGCTAAAAAGGATAAGTTTTAATAAAGGTCTACTACATTTTTAGTAGGACACGATATGTTCTTTCAAATGTATGGCAAAATTGAGCATAGCAATAAAGCAAGCAATACAACTTCTGGTATAAATGTGCGGCGACGGAAGTTTTCTAAGTATCCTGCATATATAAACTAAAGCTTCAACTGAAACCAAACAAGCTCCTAAAACAGGTCACCGAACGTTATAGGACATTCTCTCGTGGATAAATGCCTTAAAATAGTTATAGCTTCACACTAACATTCTCCTTACTTCCAATTCCGTAGACACAGAAAAGTTATTCACGACAATCTGTCGTAAAACTTTTGTGATATGTCGAAATATAAATATTTACCAAGTATGGAATTATTTTTCAAATATCCATTTTATTACCTAAAAACAAAGAGAACAATTAATGAATTACAGGAAATCACTTATCATTTCTTTTAAGAGCAATACTCCCAATACAATTTCTTATCAACGAAATAAAACAAAAGCATTGTACCGTCCCAACAGGCTATCATTAAAGATGGTATGTGGCGACTGACGCCAAGTACCTACATAACCCACGAAATTTCCTTTTTTTCCAAAATTCCTCCGCCCCATTTCCCGAAGGCCGCGGGAAATCGACCAGAAATAAACTCAATATAAGTTGGCAATCCGGTTCTCGCGTCGCCTGCACTTTACTGCGGCGCTCGCTCGAACGCTTGTACCCAACTACTGCCGAATAGGCGAATTGATGTCTTCATAAATACTAAGTTTTCTTGAAATTGTTCTCAATTGTATCGCCATGCTAAGTGCTTGCAAATACATGTACCCAAGGGGATTTAACTGCAGGGGCTCCATTACTATTGAAGTTGGCTAAAAAGATGGTAAAACGTCCATGAATGTAATATCGTTGACTCTGGAGAACGAAATATGTAGAACCTAATTCAACGTAAAAAAACTATGCAAGAAATATTAGATTCAAAGAATCAGTCAAGTCCATAGAGAGTAGTTATACAAAATTCAAAATAAAATATGTATTAAAATGTAACTTAATAATTTAAGCAGCATATCAAATACTATTATCTGAAATTCCTATGAATTTCACACTTGATGGAGTGAAAATTGTGTTTGCTCTACATCTTGTTTACCCATAATGGTCTACTAAGCTTGAGTATTAAGTTACAGAATAATTGGGTTGGAAGAGGTATTACGCGAATTTCTAAAACTCGATAAAAATATCCTCCTCCTTATTTTCTACGTATGTAGTACTTGTAGCTCACCAAATTCCGCACTGGATTTCACTTGCTCTGAATTTCAAAGTTGAACTTCACTCTGATCCAACCTCAAATGTCTAACCTGTACTTAATGAAAAGGGCACCTCATAATATTGTTAAATAGATTAAGTAGATTTAATAATCATACCACAAAACATTTGATGCTTGAATATTTATGCCCGCATCCCTCAACTAGATGGTTGATTTTCCGCAGAACTGGTGTATAAGGAATTTCTGGGAATAGTCTGGATTTGTTGATTTACTTTTGTACACAAAACACTATTCCGAGAACCTGTTATTACAAAACAAATAACGTGGCGAATTAATGAAAGTATGTATATTCGTTGCTTTTAACACGTTTTTAACCGACTTCCCAAAGGAAAGAGGTTATCTATTCGTCACGTATATTTTTTTTTTTTTTTTTTTTTTTTTTTTTTTTTTTTTTTTTTTTTTTTATGTATGTTCGGGCGAAATGGCTAGAAATCGTCGACCTACCGACACGATTCATACGACATTGTATGCGACTAGTTTCACAGGCAGTCCCATATTGAGGAAAATGAAAACCTTCCGGCGGTTTTCCCGGAAAATTGGAAAATGTCGGTTTCTTAAAATCTTGAATAACTTGGGTGTTTATAAACCGATTTCCATTTTCTTTCTTTCATTTGATAGGAAATTTCGTCACGCAACTTTTTCTCTTGGACATGGGTATGCTGTGATGCTTAACTCTTTGAGTTATGGGGTGGAAACCACCACCACTCCTCAAGTTTTTTAGATAATTTGAGATAACTCGGCTTCTGCCGAATCGATTCTTATGAAACTTGGAATATGTATTATATATCTATGCTTATATAGGTTGACGAAAAATTTGACCAGGGTTGATGCAGGGTTACAGCTATCCTAAACTATAACATTAGCTATTTGGTGCTTACATATATGTAACAAGACTACTAAGCAGAGACATGTGATGAAAATTTGACCTTCAACTCCTCAATCCTGATGATGCAGGGGTGCCTCAAGCCTAAACCATTGGGGTTGACCATTTGGTGCTTATGGGTATGTTATAACAATACTAAGCAAAGACATATTATAAAAAAAATGACCTTCAACTCCTCAACCCTGATGATGCAGGGTGCTGTAAGCCCAAGCCGTAGGTGATGGCCATTTAGTGCTTACGGATATATAATAAGATAGCAAGGCAAAGATGTACGATGACAAATTTGACCTTCAACTCCTCAACCCTGATGATGCAGGGGTACTGCAGGCTTAAACCATAAACGTCAGACATTTGTTGCTCACGGATTTGTAATAACATTGCTAAGCAAAGGTATACGACGAAAAATTGGACCTTCAACTCCTCAATCCTGATGATGCAGGGGTATTGAATGCCTAAGCCATAAAACTTAGCTATTTCAATCTTACGCATTCAAAATGATATTTAAAAAAATGTAAGGTAAAACATTAGAAAAATGGTTGTATACGGTGGAAAATTGGACCTTCAACTCCTCAATCCTGGTGATGCTGGGGTGCTTCAAGCTTAAACTATAGGCGTTAGCTACATGATCGCTACGTATATCTGATAAGATTACTAAGCAAAGATATAAGATGAAAAATTTGACCTTCAACTCCTCAACTCTGATGATGCAGGGGTACTTCAGGCTTAAACCATAGGCGTTGGCCATTTGATACTTATGGATATGTAATATATTTACAAAGCAAAGACGTATGATAAGAAAATTGACCTTCAATTCCTCAACCCTGATGATGCAGGGTACTGCAAGTTTAAACCATAAGCATCGGCCATATGGTGCTTACATATATGTAATGAGATTACTAAGCAAAGATATGACATGATAATTTTGACCTTCAACTCCTCAACCCTGATAATGCTGGGTTCCTTCAAGTTTAAACCGTAGGCATCGGCCATATTGTGCTTACGTATACATAATGTTGTTGTTCACAATACCAACAATGAGTTTCGGAGAGGATATAATTATGATCAATAATTCCACTTTGAATACAATTACCTGAAAGATGCAAGAGTACTACCAACCTTTTTAAATTGGATGGGTTATTTTTATCAGTATCAGTTGAATTATACTCTTAGTTATAAGGTTTATATTACTTTTTCTACTTTAAGTATTGATAATTATAGGTCTATTCTTTAAATAAATGTTTACTCAGAAAAAGTTGTTTTATTCGGTTAGGTTAGGTTCGAACAGATTTTTCCAATTCAGAATCTAAGGGAGGGGGCGCGGTAGCGCCCCCGACCGGTTGTGTCAAAGAAGTCTATTTTTATATGATGACGTCAGCACATAATTTTATTCATCCGAAAATCGGACGAATAATTAATTTTATTCATCCGGTTAGCGGAGGACTAGCTACAGCCATAACTGATTTTATCGTGACTGAAAAGCGTGAAAAAAAAAATTTTAAACAAAAAATACAACCGACTTCCATGCCACATAAAAGTAAAAAATAATTTAAATACATGTTGGTTTAGAGCAAACACAGTTCTTAGTACATAGTCCCGAAGTCGGCGCTCATATGAGATACATTTCGTTTCGACAAGTTTCGTCATGATCCAGCAAAATATGGTAAGCGCCGACTTCGGGACTATGTACTAAGAACTGTGTTTGCTCTAAACCAACATGTATTTAAATTATTTTTTACTTTTATGTGGCATGGAAGTCGGTTGTATTTTTTGTTTAAATTTTTTTTTTATTAGCCTGATTGTATTGTATGTAACGGAATCTTTGTGATTATTATTCACTGGTTTCCAGAATTCTGATTAATTTGAAATTGCCCATGATAATGCAACACTATAAAAAATATCCAGATTTTTTTACAATAAATTGAACTAAAAGGAGGAAAATAAATATTACACTTAAAAAGAAACTTTTAAAGCATATCAAACTAAAAAGTAAACAACCTTTCTTAAAAAAGCTAAAAACAATAATGATGAAAATACTAATATTATTGTAAAAGGGGGGGAGGGCGCTTACTGCTATATTTTTTTACTTCTTACTTTGATATTATATTTAACTGTGATTTAGATTTTGAAAGCGTGTGGTTTTATTTTTTTCAATTATAATATTTAATTTTTATTAAAAGGAATTTCCCGAAACCCGAATGAGGTTTCGAAGGCGAATTTCATAGACAGAACTACACCCAAAAATAATTGATTCATTAATGATTATGTTTCTGATAATTAAATGCCTTTTCAAACCTACTCTTGACACAACCATGTAATGTGATCGTAATTTATCGTGTTGTTGCTAAAATATCTATCAAAAATAAATTTCCTTTAACCTGAAATCTAAAATTATAAAGCTCATGCGAATTTAACAAAGTATGTTAAGTATTAATTGGCCGTGTGGTGTCGGCCTTTTAGAATAGCACCACTCCCTCTCTACCCGTGGATGTCGTGCGAGGCGACTAAGGGACATAAATCCAAGAGATGGGCAGCAGCATCTCCTTGTGTAACTTACACCTACTGCGGTCACCAACACGCTTGCCAAGCGCGGTGACTATCGGCAAAAACCCCCCAATGAAAGGTGCAGAAGAACCCCGGCCCCCAGTCCCCAGCAGCCCCGCTATTCCAGGCTATGGTAGCGGCCAAGGTAACGGCGGGGCAGGGGGTGCTAAGAATCTCCGGCAGAGATCCGGCTACCGCAACCGACGACTTCTGCACCTGGCAACATACAACACCAGGACACTGAGGACCGACGAGAAGATACGGGAGCTGGAAGAAGAGATAGACAAGTTGAACTGGAGTGTTTTGGGATTGTCTGAAGTCCGAAGACAGGGTGAGGACACGATAATCCTTAAATCGGGCAACTTGTTCTATCACCGGGAGGGCGACCACCTGTCTCAGGGTGGTGTCGGGTTCTTCGTCCACAAATCCCTCGTTAACAACGTGGTAACAGTCGACAGTGTGTCGTCAAGGGTAGCGTACCTTATACTCAGAATATCTAAACGGTATTCGCTGAAGGTCATACAGGTATATGCGCCGACTTCGACACACCCAGACGATGAGGTCGAGGTTATGTATGAGGACGTAAGTAGAGCCATGCATACCTCAAAGACCCACTTTACCGTTGTTATGGGGGATTTTAACGCAAGACTGGGCACGCGGAACGACGGCGAGCGGAAGGTGGGGCCCTTTGGAATTGGACAACGGAACCACCGAGGCCACTTGCTTGCCAGCTTCTTGGAGAGGGAGGGCCTCTTTATGATGAACTCTTTCTTCAGGAAGAGGGCACAGCGAAAGTGGACTTGGATAAGTCCTGATGGTTCGTCTAAAAACGAGATAGACTTCATTTTGGCAGACAAACGGCACATATTTAATGATGTCTCTGTGATCAACAGGGTGAAAACCGGAAGCGATCACCGGATGGTAAGAGGCACATTAAATATCAACGTAAAGCTGGAACGGTCACGCCTAATGAAGTCTACGCTCCGACCAACACCTGTCCAAATCCAGGGCTCCGAAGAGTTTCAACTTCAGCTACGAAACCGTTTCGCGTGTCTCGATTCTTGCGTTTCTGTGGACGAAATTAACACCAAGATAGTAACAACTGTCCACGAGGTGGGGTCTAAGTACTTTAAGACCCACTCCAGTGGTAGGTCTCGGGTTCTCTCAGAACATACTCTCGGTCTCATGAGGGAGAGGCGAGAACTATGTGTGCAGTCTCCAGCCTCAATGTCGAAATACAGACTGCTCAATAAACAGATCTCTCAGAGTAGGCGACGCGATTGGCGTGCTCATAACACCCATCGTGTAAAAGACGCTATTGAGCGAAACCAGGGCTCGAGAGTGTTCGCCAGGGATCTGTGCGTTGGGCAGAGCCTGCTGACGAGGTTGAAGACCGAATCGGGCACCATGGTTTCGTCTAACTCCGATGTTCTGAGAGAGATTGAGAAATACTACGGACAGTTGTATGCTTCCGCACGAGCTCCCGCCCGTAACAAGGCGGGCGACAAACGTGCCAAACTGACCCGACACTACACTGAGGACCTCCCGGACGTCAGCCTGTACGAGATTAGAGAGGCTCTCAAACAGCTGAAAAACAACAAGGCACCGGGCGATGACGGAATCACAACAGAGCTGCTAAAAGCTGGCGGTAAACCCGTACTAGTGGCGCTCCAAAATTTGTTCGATTCCGTCATTACTAGTGGGACAACCCCGGAAGCGTGGAGCAGAAGCCTAGTGGTGCTGTTCTTCAAAAAGGGCGACAAAACTCTTTTGAAGAACTACAGGCCCATTGCGCTTCTGAGCCACGTGTATAAGCTGTTTTCGAGAGTCCTCACTAACCGCATTGCGCGCAGGCTAGACGACTTCCAGCCTCCCGAACAAGCCGGTTTCCGAAAAGGCTACAGCACCATAGACCACATTCACACGCTGCGGCAGGTTATACAGAAGACCGAGGAGTATAATCTGCTGTTATGTGTTGCTTATGTGGACTATGAGAAAGCCTTCGATTCTATCGAGACCTGGGCAGTGCTGGAGTCACTTCAGCGATGCCAGATTTACTATAGGTACATCGAGGTGCTGAAGTGTGTATACACTGCCGCCACCATGTCAGTCCGAGTACACGACAGAAGCACAAATCCAATCCAACTGCAGCGGGGAGTCAGACAAGGCGCTGTTATATCGCCGAAACTGTTCACCGCTGCGTTGGAAGATTTGTTCAAGCTGATGGAGTGGAAAGGTCTTGGCATTAACATCAATGGCGAACACATCACGCACCTTCGATTTGCCGATGATATAGTCATCTTGGCAGATTCGCTGACGGACCTCAACACAATGCTAGGCGACCTCAACCGTGCCTCACAACGGGTGGGTCTTAAGATGAACATGGACAAGACGAAAATCATGTCTAATGTCCATGTCACACCCGTACCGGTAGTTGTTGACGGCACTCCTCTCGAAGTTGTCGACGAGTACATTTACCTGGGACAAACGATCCGGATGGGTAAGTCCAACTTTGAAAGGGAGGTCACTCGAAGAATCCAACTCGGCTGGGCTGCGTTCGGGAAATTTCGTAGTATCTTCTCGTCCACAATTCCTCAGTGCCTGAAGTCGAAATTATTCGAGCAATGTGTGTTGCCAGTGATGACCTACGGCGCCGAAACGTGGTCCTTCACTGTAGGCCTCATTCGGAGACTCAGGGTCGCTCAGCGTGCTATGGAGAGGGTTATGCTCGGAATTTCGCTACGAGACATGATTCGCAACGATGAAATCCGTAGACGAACGAAGCTTACCGACATAGCTCTCAAAATTAGTAGGCTGAAGTGGCAATGGGCCGGCCACATCGCTCGCAGGACCGATAACCGATGGGGAAGGAAGGTCCTCGAGTGGCGACCACGTTTAGGCAAAAGGAGTACAGGTCGCCCCCTACCAGATGGACCGATGACCTGAAGAAGACAGCGGGAAACCGTTGGATTCAGAGGGCACAGGACCGGTTGGAGTGGCGCCATTTAGGGGAGGCCTATGTTCAGCAGTGGACATCAAAAGACTGATGGATGGATGGATGGGATGTTAAGTATTTATATTGAAGGTAATCTAATTGAGAAAATATTACCTCAAATCGTGGACTCAAAAATATCCTTAAGGAAAATGTACACAATTAAAATGGGAATTTATCTTGGAAAATATTTTATTACCGAGCGTGTTACTTTATATAAAGACATGTTAAAGAAACTTAATATCACAGGTTACAGAATGCGAGGAAATCACCATCATACAAATTCCTACCGAGTAATAACAGTGTTAAGTTCTCCGTTCTTGTTGCCTAACTTTGCGAACCGATTACGACCCTCACTAGCCACTGAGCTATCCACGTTTCAGTAATGGGTTGAGGATGATTATTTTTTTTCAATTTCCTGAAAAACCTGTCTGCGTTTAGATCTCGCATATTTTTCATTAAGGTTAATGTACTGCGGTAGGAACTGTCTAATTAGTTTCGATTCATTCGCGGGACGTTTATCAATTAGGCCGGTTCATTTGCTTAATTAAATCCCGGAATGTCAATCCGGGATACACCTGGATACGGCCGTGTACTTGGCTAGATAAGGTATTTTATTTATTCACATCTGTAGGTTTCAACTAGATGTGTTCTTTGTTCGGGAAATTTGACTCCATTGTAGCGGAATAAATGAATGCAAACAAATCCAGTAATTCGGTAGGAATGCTAGTTTGTGACTAAAAATTTAGGTTCGTCAAGCGAAAGTTTTTATGGACCCTAACCGTGCATGATACAGTTGTACGTATACCAAATAAAGCGACGCTTTGTACTCCATAATTTCATAAGGTGTTTCGTCCCCACTACCCATCAACGACCTCCACCTAAAGCTAAAAAACTTCCAGTTAACTAAATATCAAAATTAAGTGCAAAATGCTTAAAATTAAATATCATTCCGAGCGCTATTATTCCAAGACCCGTCGCAGATAGCCGCAAGACGAATGCGGGGTTGTTTGCGGAGGGCATAAGAGGCACGGCAACGCTGCGATACTGAAAAGAGATTTATAGCCCTGCCGGCGATGTGAGTGCTGCGCGTATGAACATTTGATATTTAATATCGCAAATCATACTTCCGTGGTAGAGAGTAGAGAGAACAGTCAGGTCGTAGAACCAGTGTACTTTGACCGGGGAGTTACCACCGCCACATCTATTTCTCTAGGGTGAAGCAGTTTATAAGTTAACACTATTATTGGAGGCGACCAACTTAGTCCTCCGGAGTTACTATACGTCTGCGATAGACTTTAGATAGAACCTCTGTTCTACCTGAAGCTGCTTACAGACGTCCATCGGCGGCAGTGGACATTTACCATCAGTTAGACTGCACACTCGTCTGCTGCTTAAGTGTGATGTGAAAGACAGTGTCTTTAGTATGAGTTAATTAGATTTTCATGAAGTGTACAATTGTGTCCCGTATGCACACAATCGTAAAGTATGTCTGAAAAAGAAAAAGGAAACATTAATTATTTTGATTAACGTAAAAACTCTTACTAAGAATTATTAAACATAAAGGTAAAATGGTTAAAATATTATCATTCTCAGCGGCATTGTGCCGAGAGCTGTCGCAGATAGCCGCAAGACGAATGCGGCGGCGTTTGCGGAGGGCATAAGAGGCGGCAACGCGATACTGCGCGAGATATATCGCCCTGCCAGATGTGAAGTGCTGCGCGTATGAACATTAGCTATTTAATATTATACATCATACTTTCATGGTTGAGACGAGAGAGAAATGGGCTGATTCTTTAAAGATTCTTTCCAGTGTTAATACATTGAAGAATTATGTATCTTAATTTTCTTAAGTCTTATAAGATAACTTTAACGCTTAAAATCCCAAATAATTTTACGCAAATACAGTTTTCCTAGGTTACTCGTTTAGTTAATTGTTCTTCTTTGTAAATATTTTTATTTGTTTTCTACCTAAATAAAACAGCGGTTCTGTTGCTGCAATAAACTTAAATCATTTGCGAATACAATTAAAATTTTAATTGTTCAATGTCTCAAAAATCTCAAAACTTATTCTTTCAACCAGTTTTAATTGCCAGTATTTTACAAAAGGTAAAACAATAGGTACTTTAAAGTTTTATACGTTGTATTCATTTTATTTATATCTAATCGCCTACAATATTTACGACCTAGTAAAGTACTTGTAACTTGTAAACTACTCATTTATTAGGACAGGTGGATCACGCTTGTTTTATTAATCCTTACAAAGTTATATTTACATTTTTATATTTTATTTTCCGTTAAATTTGACAATGTAGCTAATGTCAGAGACAGTTTTCATAAAAATGCAGCAAGCGACGCACGACATTTCAAATGAACTACGAATTGTAAAGCAAAAATATACAGTTGAAATTGTCACTATTGTCTATTCTAGAACATGAACACGTTCGTATACAGTGTACATTGAGAATTGCCGACTGCAGGATTATTACCTGCGCAATTCGCAGCCAACAATGTATTCCGTGGTAAACGACTTCAGACGCGTTTGGATGATCCCGGTAGCATAATAACAACGCTTTAAAACTGAATTCCGCTCCTTGCCGCTTCCACGACAGTGTTTCCACCTGCCTGGACATGACGCTTTGTTACGCGCAAACATCGTACACGTCCCGCGGTACGACGGAAGCGCAGTTGTATCGCGATACTGTAAAGTTGAAACTCGCCTGCAGTACGCGAGCATTATGATGTTTTCCCAGCGAGCGTGTGGTCCGCGGTGTCTAATTTGGTCGCGCGGTCCGTCCCCGATGCATTGTCATAGATTATTACATTACGTAACAGAGATAATAGCACGTATTACTGCATTTTCCGGTAAAACCGACCGGTACGTTCTGCATACTAGTTAATGGCAATTTCTGTTAATTTGAAGGCTTTCCCAGCTTATTTGTCGCTTAGGGACAGTCAGTTATAATGCAAATGAGCTTTCATTTGATTTTAGAATACGTCCAACATTACGGCTGCGCGGTGTCGACACTGTTTATTACTTTAATATTACACTAGTTATATTCATACTCATACTAGCATTCATTTCGTATTCAGTCTCTTTTGTAAACATTAAAAATCTAGTAAAACATTTATATTGAGTATAGCATAAACTTAAACTTAAAAAACGCTATATGTCTCGCTTAACACACCCTTCACGTCATTACACAGCAGCGCTGAACACTGACATTATGACGCAGAAATAGAGGTAGCGAATAGTAGGTAGTGCTTTCGGTGTCAAACCACAAGAAGTTGTACTGCTTAAAAAGTAGGTTTATATAAAGTTAAATATAAAATAAAATACTTATTTTGGACACACTCACATAAATGATAATAAGTTTAAATTGAAACTACTGTTATTAAAATATACCTATCAAATTTGGAAATATTCTTTGTTCCAAAATTTTATTTCATGTATCCAAAAAAAACCTAAACAGAGACACATCGTAATCTTATATTTATGTGTAAATACGAGCGCCATAAATATTTAGATATCCTTTTTTTGTTCTTGAGGGGAAACTTTCAAAAGGTACCTGGCGCGGTGGGAGCGACGCAGGATTGTGTGCAGCGCTACAAAACGATCTCTGTGATCTCCAAAGAAACTCAACCGGAGTCCTCTGCACGAGTAGCCCTATCGGGCTCCTCCCAGATGAACGGCAGGACCCACCGCCCCATCTGGTCTTTGCGACGGTATGCGACCACACATACCATCGTCCTTCCCGGGGTAGATTAACCGCCTTAGTCACCTCTTACGACAGGCAGGGGATACCGTAGCTCTATTCTGATCTCGGAACTACGGGGAAGAAATATTCAAATATCCTGGCTACCTTCTACTAACTATGCTGTGTCTTAATTAAGTTTCCTATTTTTATTAGAAAACAATATCTTCTTTCAAAGGTGTGGCAAAATAAAGTAGAGCAATACTGCCAGCCGTAGAGCTACTGATATAAATGTGCGGCGACGAAAGTTTTCTAAGTATCCTGCATATAATTATAATCTAAAGCTTCGAACTGAACCAGACTAGCTCCTTAAATAGGTCGGCTAACGTTATAGGACGTTCTTGTTATATAACGTTATGGGAAGTGCCTTTAATGCTACTCTAACATTTTCTGAACAAACACAGAAAAGT
Organism: Spicauda simplicius; assembly: GCA_949699795.1. NCBI lineage: Eukaryota > Metazoa > Arthropoda > Insecta > Lepidoptera > Hesperiidae > Spicauda > Spicauda simplicius. The sequence goes on from OX453069.1 coordinate 20,849,812, forward strand.
AAGTCATAACAATCGATTGTGATAACTCGAAATATTCATATTTACTAAGATAAATCATATATATGAAGATAAGAAAGAGAACAAAGGACGAATTACAGAGAAACACATTGTATCATTTCTCTCCCAAAGCAAAAAGCAATACTCCTAATACAATTTTTATCAAAGAAATAAAACAAAAGCATTTTAACGTCCCAACAGGCTATCATTAAACACGGTATGTGACGACTGACGCCAAGTACCTACATTTCCTATGAAATTTCGTTTTTTATCAAGAAGCAACGAGCGAAGTCGGCGCGTGTATTAAAATTCCTCCGCCCCGTTTCCCGAAGGCCGCGGGAAATCGACCAGAAATAAACTCAATATAAGTTGGCAATCCGGTTCTCGCGTCGCCTGCACTTTACTGCGGCGCTCGCTCGTACGCTTGTACCCAACTACTGCCGAATAGGCGAATTGATGTCTTCATAATTACTAAGTGTTCTTGAAATTGTTCTCTATTGTATCGCCATGCTAAGTGCTTGCATATACACACGGTACCCGAGGAGATTTTACTGCAGATGCTCCATTGCTATTTCTGTTGGTTAAAAACATGTAAAAACATTCATCAAGACAAGAATATCATTGACGCTGGAACACGTACTACGTAGAACCTACTTGCAATTTGTTTAAGACCAAAACATAAGGTAAGTCTTCTTCCTTTTCACAAAAACTAAAGCGATTGGTCCTATTTCTATAAGATATTTGCAAAATATTAAGTTCATCGTATCATTAACGCGCACAGAGAATAGTTATTGAAATCACTAATTTCAACATTCATATACATTCCTTTCCAGAATGCTCAAATAATAGGGATTTCACACAAGATGGAGTGAAAATTGATTTTGCTGTACATCTTGTTTACTCATAATGGTCTACTATGCTTGAGTATTAAGTTACAGAATAATTGCGTTGGAAAAAGTATTACGCTAATTTCTAAAACTCGATAAAAATGTCCTGCTTATTTTCTACGTACGTACGTAGTACTAGTAGCTCGTCATATTCCGTACCGGATTTCACTTTCTCTGAATTTCATAGTTGAACTTCACTTTGATCCAGCCTCAAATGTCTAACTTATACTTAATGAAAAGGGCACCTCATAATACTGTTACATTGATTAAGTAAATTTAACAATCATACCACAAAACATTTCCAGCTTGAATATTTATGCCAGCATCCCTCAACTAGATGGTTGCTTTTCCGCAGAACTGGTATATAAGGAATTTCTGGGAATAGTCTGGATTTGTTGATTTACTTTTGTACACAAAACACTATTCCGAGAACCTGTTATTACAAAACAAATAACGTGGCGGAGTTAATTAAAGTATGTATATTCGTTGCTTTTAACACGTTTTTATTAGCTTGATTGTGTTGTATGTAACGGAATCTTTGTGATTATTATTCACCGGTTTCCAGAATTCTGATTAATTTGAAATTGCCCATGATAATGCAACACTATAAAAAATATCCAGATTTTTTTACAATAAATTGAACTAAAAGGAGGAAAATAAATATTACACTTAAAAAGAAACTTTTAAAGCATATCAAACTAAAAAGTAAACAACCTTTCTTAAAAAAAAGCTAAAAACAATAATGAACGAAAATACTAATATGATTGTAAAAGGGGGGGGGGGGGGGCGCTTGCTGCTGTATATTTTTTTACTTCTTACTTTGCTAATTTATTTAACTTTGATTTAGATTTTAAAAGCGTGTGGTTTTATTCTTTTCAATTACAATTTTTAATTTTTATTAAAATGAATTTCCCGAAACCCGAATGAGGTTTCAAAGGCGAATTTCATAGACAGTACTACACCCAAAAATAATTGATTTAATAATGATTTTGTTTCTGATAATTAAATGCCTTTTCAAAACTCTTGACACAATCATGTAATGTGATCGTAATTTATCGTGTTATTGCTAAAATATCTATCAAAAATAAAGTTCCTTTAACCGGAAATCTTAAATTATAAAGCTCATGCGAATTAAACGAAGTATGTTAAGTATTTATATTGAAGGTAATCTAATTGAGAAAATATTACCTCAAATTGTGGACTGAAAAATATCCCTAAGGGAAATGTACACAATTAAAATGGGAATTTATCTTGGAAAATATTTTATTACCGAGCGTGTTACTTTATATAAAGACATGTTAAAGAAACTTAATATCACAGGTTACAGAATGCGAGGACATCACCATCACACAAATTTCTACCGAGTAATACAGGGTTAAGTTCTCCGTTCTTGTTGCCTAACTTTGCAAACCGATTACGACCCTCACTAGCCACTGAGCTATCCACGTTTCAGTAATGGGTTGAGGATGATTATTTTTTTTCAATTTCCGCAAAAACCTGTCTGCGTTTAGATCTCGCATATTTTTCATTAAGGCTAATGTACTGCTTTAGGAACAGTCTAATTAGTTGCGATTCGTTCGCGGGACGTTTATCAATTAGGCCGGTTCATTTGCTTAATTAAATCCCGGAATGTCAATCCGGGATACACCTGGATACGGCCGTGTACTTGGCTAGATAAGGTATTTTATTTATTCACATTTGTAGGTTTCAACTAGATGTGTTCTTTGTTCGGGAATTTTTACTCCATTGTAGCGGAAAAATGAATGCAAACAAATCCAGTAATTCGATAGGAATGCTAGTTTGTGACAAAAAATTTAGGTTCGTCAAGCGAAAGTCTTTATGGACCCTAACCGTGCATGATACAGTTGTACGTATACCAAATAAAGCGATGCTTTGTTCTCCATAATTTCATAAGGTGTTTCGTCCCCACTACCCACCAACGATCTCCACCTAAAGCTAAAAAACTTCAAGTTAACTAAATATCAAAATTAAGTGCAAAATGCTTAAAATTAAATATCATTCCGAGCGCTATTATTCCAAGACCCGTCGCAGATAGCCGCAAGACGAATGCGGGGCTGTTTGCGGAGGGCATAAGAGGCGCGGCAACGCTGCGATACTGCAAAGAGATTTATAGCCCTACCGGCGATGTGAGAGCTACATGTATGAACATTTGATATTTAATATTGCAAGTCATACTTCCGTGGTAGAGAGTAGAGAGAAGAGAGGGGAGGTACCACCGCCATACCTATTTTTCTAGGGTGAAACAGTTTATATGTTAACACTTTTATTGGAGGCGACCAACTTAGTCCTCCGGAGTTACTATACGTCTGCGATAAACTTTAGATAGAACCTCTGTTCTACTTGAAGCTGCTTACAGACGTCCATCAGCGTCAGTGGCCATTTACCATCAGTTACACTATAATTATATATCTATTACACTCGTCTGCTGCTTCAGTGTGATGTGTAAGACAGTGTCTTTATTATGAGTTAATTAGATTTTCATGAAGTGTACAATTGTGTGCCGTATGCACACAATCGTAAAGTATATCTGAAAAAGAAAAAGGAAACATTAATTATTTTGATTAACGTAAAAACTCTTACTCAGAATTATTAAACATAAAGGTAAAATGGTTAAAATATTATCATTCTCAGCGGCATTGTGCCGAGAGCTGTCGCAGATAGCCGCAAGACGAATGCGGCGGCGTTTGCGGAGGGCATAAGAGGCGGCAACGCGATACTGCGCGAGATATATCGCCCTGCCAGATGTGAAGTGCTGCGCGTATGAACATTAGCTATTTAATATTATACATCATACTTTCATGGTTGAGGCGAGAGAGAAATGGGCTGATTCTTTAATGATTCTTTACAGTTTAAATACATACATTGAAGAAATTTAGACTTCGTAATAATTATGTATCTTACTTTTTGTGTTATAAAATAACTAACGCTAAAACTCCCAAATAGTTTTACTTAAAAACAGTTTTCTTAGGAAACTCGTTTCTAAGCTGTCTTTGTACGCTTCTCTTTTTAGAATGCTTCCTCTAAAAATGAACTGATACAAATTATATTACGTTTAACTTACCTAACCTAGCTTTCTAAAATGATAGTAGTAAAAGATAACGATAAATAAAGTATTTAATATATGTTAAAACTGTTGAAATTATTGGTAAATTACATAAATGGGTTTTTTACCTTTTTATAGGTGCACTAGTTCAGCCAAAAATTTGCCACCTTGAACGATTTTAAAATTAATCTTACCCGCTTACTATATTATTGGCAAGCTTTTCATTTAGCTGAAGCGAGTTCCAACAAAAAGGGCATCTACTAAAAATATTTTAAAATGCGTTCTCAGTTTCCTTAAAATAGCGGGCAAGAGAGTGGAAAGATAAATTTATTTACGCTCGAGAAATGGAGCCGCGCCGCCGCCGACGTCATCATTTTAATTTAAACACACAATTTTCTTGATTCGCTCATAATTCATAAACTATGCTGTCTGGGCCTGCGAGTTAGCCTTCGTAATCTTTTTGTATTCAAATCACTGAACATAAAATATTAAATTGTGGAAAATAAATTTTTTACACAAATAATATTTGTCAAAGAAAGTTGTCTTTACTTTTTTTACCAAACGATAACTAACAACTCACACTTGTTTATTTTTTTTTAATAATTAGTTAATTGTTCTACTTTGTAAATAATTTCATTTGATTTTCTACCTAAATAAAACAGCGGTTCTGTTGCTGCAATAAACTTAAATCATTTGCGAATACAATTAAAATTTTAATTGTTCAATCTCTCAAAAATCTCAAAACTTATTTTTTTAACTCAGTTTTAATTGCCAGTATTTTATGAAACGTAAAATAATAGGTAATTTAAAGTTTTATACGTTTTATTCATTTTATTTATATCTAATCGCCTGCAATATTTACGACCTAGTAAATTACTTGTAACTTGTAAACTACTCATTTATTAGGACAGGTGGATCACGCTTGTTTTATTAATCCTTACAAAGTTATATTTACACTTTTATATTTAATTTCCGTTAAATTTGACAATGTAGCTAATGTCAGAGACAGTTTTCATAAAAATGCAGCAAGCGACACAAATTTCAAATGAACTACGAATTGTAAAGCAAAAATATACAGTTGAAATTGTTACTATTGTCTATTCTAGAACATGAACACGTTCGTATACAGTGTACATTGAGAATGGCCGACTGCAGGATTATTACCTGCGCAATAAGCAGCCCGCAATGTATTCCGTGGCAAACGACTTCAGACGCGTTCGGATGATCCCGGTAGCATAACAACAGCGCTTTAAAACTGAATTCCGCTCCTTGGCGCTTCCACGACAGTGTTTCCACCTGCCTGGACATGACGCTTTGTTACGCGCAAACATCATACATGTGCCGCGGTACGTCGGAGGTGCAGTTGTATCGCGGTACTGTAAAGTTTAAACTCGCCTGCAGTACGCAAGTATTAAGGTGTTTCCCAGCGAGCGTGTGGTCCGCGGTGTCTAATTTGGTCGCGCGGTCCGTCCCCGGTGCATTGTCATAGATTATTACATTACGCAGCAGAGATAATAGCACGCATTACTGCATTTTCCGCTGAAATCGACCGGTACGTTATGCATAATAGTTAATGGCAATTTCTGTTAATTTGAAGGCTTTCCCAGCTTATTTGTAGCTTAGGAACAGTCAGTTATAATGCAAATGAGCTTTCATTTGATTTTAGAATTCGTTCAGCGACACGGCTGTGCGGTGTCGACTCTGTTTATTACTACAGTTTTACAATAATTATATTCAAACGTCTACTAGCTTTCATTTCATATTTAGTTGTAAGCTAAAAAGAATGAGTCTTAATAATGGTCTACTTTTTTATAAGGAAACAATATGTTCTTTCTAATGTATGGCAAAATTGAGCATATAATACAACTTATAGTATAAATGTGCGGCGAAGAAAGTTTTCTAAGTATCCTGCATATATAAACTAAAGCTTCGAACTGAAACCAAACAAGCTTATAACAACTATATAAACTTATAACAACTGAACGTTATAGGACATTCTCTCGTAGATAAATGCCTTAAAATAGTTATAGCCTCACACTAACATTCTTCTTACTGCCAATACCGTAGACACGGAAAAGTTATTCATGACAATCTGTCGTAAAACTTTTGTGATATGTGGAAATATAAATATATACCAAGTATGGATTTATTTTTCAAATATACATTTTATTACCTAAAAACAAAGAGACCAACGAATGAATTACAGGAAACCAGTTTATATAATTTCTTTGAAGAGCAATACTCCCAATACAATTTCTTATCAATGAAATAAAACAAAAACATTGTAACGTCCCAACAGACTATCATTAAACAGGATATGTGACGACTGATGCCAAGTACCTACATGTCACACGAAATTTCCTTTTTTTCCAGGAAGCAACGAGCGAAGTCGGCGCGGGTATTAAAATTCCTCCGCCCCGTTTCCCGAACTCTGCGGGAAATCGACCAGAAATAAACTCAATATAAGTTGGCAATCCGGTTCTCGCGTCGCCTGCACTTTACTGCGGCGCTCGCTCGAACGCTTGTACCCAACTACTGCCGAATAGGCGAATTGATGTCTTCATAAATACTAAGTGTTCTTGAAATTGTTCTCAATTGTATCGCCATACTAAGTGCTTGCAAATACATGTACCCAAGGGGATTTAACTGCAGGGGCTCCATTACTATTTTAGTTGGTTAAAAAGATGGTAAAACGTTCATGAATGTAATATCGTTGACTCTGGAGAACGATCTATGTAGAACCTAATTCAACGTAAAAAAACTATGCAAGAAATATTAGATTCAAAGAATCGGTCAAGTCCATGGAGAGTAGTTATACAAAATTTAAAATATTATGGTGGTGTGGAAGCAAGAGATGGTGCCCAATGTTCCTTGTGCACTAAGCAGTTTGACTTCCCCTGTGCAGGGATAACGGAGGTTGGTTACAGAAAATTAGGCGACAGAAAAACCACGTGGAAGTGCACTACCTGTAAACATACTGGAGCTGCAAGCCCTGTTCCCGGTAAATCTCCTACCAGCCTTGGTCCCTTTGCAACTGGTGATCTTGACAGCGTTCGTGCGGAACTTCGGAGCCTCAAAGACCAAATGTCATCACTACCTGAATTATTGGCCGCCGTAAGAAGCATTCAAGAGGATATAACGGACCTTAAATCGCTCAAATCAGAGATCTCAGACGTAAAAAACTCGTTAGATCATATTTACAATTTGGTTGATGGTATTACAAAAAGAATATCTGAAATTGACCTCGAACTACAATCTCTTAAGAAGGCTAAAGACGATGTGGCCCGCTTGGAACTACGTTTAGAATCTCTAGAAACGACAGCCCACGAAGTTGAACAACGAGCTAGATTAAACAATATAGAAATTAAGGGTGTACCAAGCACTAATTCAGAAAATCTATATAATATCCTCTCGAAAATATCCGCTAAACTCAATGTAAATATCAATAACGACCAGATAAACTACATTGCAAGAGTGCCCACCCGTGGCGAAAATACAATTAAGAATATAATTGTATCTCTGCATAATCGGTACCTGAGAGACAACTTCGTGTCTGCGGCTAAGAAGTGCAAATTCCTAACACCCGCGGATATTGGCCTCAATGGTTCAAACAGGATATATATTAACGATCACTTAACAATGGTTCATAAAAAATTGCTAAACAGGGCGAAAATCATCGCCAAGGAAAGAGATTTTGCCTTCGTATGGGTAAAAAACTGCAAAATTTTCGTACGGAAGAACACCACTTCACCGATTTTTCTTATCAAAACGGAAGCGGACCTAAAGAAAATAACATAACAGTACTAGTTAATTTGCTAATATTTAATATGTGTACACGAAAGTTGGGAATCGCAGGTATGGTCTATTCATTTCTCATTATCGCTATTGTTTTTTATGCGACGGGTCTCGGTCCATCTACCTACGGTACTTACTTTTTATCTTTTTTGCGATCTATTGTCAATATACTTAAAGGCTTGTTTTGCTTGCACATTAGGTCTTTTGTTTACATCTTTCTGGCTTGTTTCTTATGCTATTTAATTGAATGCAGTCTGTGTTTCAATATTTTTACATTAATAACAATTGTGTTTACTTTATTATTTTATAATTTACTCTTGTTAATTGCAGTAATGTTTTATTTAGTAGCTTAAATCGTTTATATGCGCTCATTCTTTTTCTAAAACTTTGTGGTAATAATGTTTAATATTTACTACCAGAATGTACGTGGCTTGCGGACAAAGGCACAGATATTATATAGAAATATCGCACTGAATGACTTCGACATAATTTGCTTAACGGAAACCTGGCTTAACAACGACTTCAGTAATAGTGAATTATTTGACGACCGATATCTCGTATGGAGGCGCGACCGGGATTATACTCGTACAAATCAAAGTCTAGGCGGTGGTGTGTTGATCGCCGTCCGTCGTACGATTGTCGCCCATGAACGTGGTGAATGGTACTCGTCAGCTGAGGACATATGGATTACTTTAAATCTCAAACATTCTACGTCACAAAAATGTTTAAAATTGAATCTTTGTGTCGTTTACATATGTAATGAAAACTTAGGATTCTCATTACTGACTCAACTGCAAAGTTTTTACACAAAACTATATGATATTGTATCAAACAATTTATCTGATGAGTATTTAGTTATTGGGGACTTCAATTTGCCTAATTTAATATGGACAGAATCAGAAGATGGAAATTCGTTACATGCTACAAATGTACAAGGTTTTATCCAACGGGACTTCTTTGATATTCTTGATTTATGTTCCTTATCTCAATTTAATAACCAAGCTAATTCTAATAACAAAGTCTTAGATTTAGTATTCTGTAACAACATTATTAATGTACAAATGTGTTATGACCCATTAGTTCCTGAAGATACCCACCACAAATCTTTATGCATTTCTGCTGACTTTATCCAACACCGTACATTATCCGTGTCCCCAAGAACGAAATATCTCTTTCATCTGGGCGATTATATCTCAATTTGTGATGAGCTGAACAGTATTGACTGGGTGGATTGTCTTCAGAAAGGGTCGGTAGAGGAAGCGGTGTCTGAGTTTTATAATAAACTGGAAATATTACGTAATAAATATGTACCGTCTACCTTGTTTAGACATACCACAAAGTTTCCTCGCTGGTACAAAGCTCCATTGATTAAAGTTTTGAAAGAAAAATATAAATTTCACAGTAAATATATGAAATATGGCAACTTATCGGATTTAAATTCATTTACATTATTACGTGAACGTGCTAAGACTCTCGAGAGTGCCATGTATGATGATTATATAAACAACGTAGAAAATAGTATTTGTAATTCACCAAGGGTATTTTGGAACTACGTCAAAAGTAAGAAATTTTCAGGTACTTATCCCAGCAATATGAAGTATGAAAACTGGTCATCAGGTGACGGTGAAGTAATATGTGAAATGTTTAGTCGTTATTTTAATTCCAACTTTCTACACACCACTAACACACTTAAGGTTGATACAAATAGTTTGTGTCTGACTGACACCGGTCCTGATATCAGTAATATACATGTTGATTGTGCGGTAGTATCCAAACTTTTAAAAGCTGTTGATATTAATAAATCAGCTGGGCCTGATGGTATTCCTCCAATCTTTATCGTCCGCTGTGCTGACTCGCTAGCACAGCCGTTATGTATACTTTTTCACCGCTCCCTAAACGAGGGCGTAGTTCCTAATATTTGGAAGAGAGCGTTCATTACACCTATTCATAAAAAGGGGCCCAAAAATGAGGTTCAAAACTATCGGCCAATCTCCAAACTCTGCCTATTTGCAAAGACATTTGAAAGAATTGTCCACGATCAAGTATACTCTTGTCTTCGTAACACCTTTATTGAAGAACAGCATGGTTTTTTAAAAAATAAATCCACCGTGTCTAATCTAATTGTATTCTCGGATTACATATCTACCTTTATGTCAAATCCAATGCAGGTTGACGTGGTCTATACGGATTACAGCAAAGCTTTTGACCGTATAGATCACGTGGTCCTCTTAAGGAAGCTGTTGTCCGTTGGTATTAGAGGTGATTTGTTTAGATGGTTCATTTCTTATATCCAAAATCGAAGTCAAATAGTTGTAATAAATGGTTGTAGTTCTTCACCTGTATACATTCCGTCAGGAGTCCCGCAAGGCTCACTGTTGGGGCCCTTGCTCTTTGCAATCTTTATCAATGACATAAACACTTCTTTTAAAGTATCTAAAATCATTCTATATGCCGACGATATGAAGATCTTATGTCCTATTACCAGTACTATAGATTGTATGGCTCTGCAGCAAGATCTTTATTACTTAGAAACTTATTGTTCTCTCAATAAACTGGAATTGAATGTAACGAAGTGCTTTGTTTGCTCCTTTACGCGTAAACGCAGCCCTATAATTTTTAACTACAATATACATAATACGTTGTTAAACAGAATTTACTCCATTAGGGATTTAGGTGTCACCTTTGACTCCAAACTTCTATTTAATAATCACGTAGAAGATATTATTAAGAAAGCTAATAAAGCCTTAGGTTTTATCTTAAGGATTGCAGTAAACTTTAAGAACATTAAAACTTTGAAAATTCTTTATTGTGCATTTGTCCGCAGTCATTTGGAATACGCGTGTCAAATCTGGAACCCTCAATATAATACATATATAGATAGATTAGAGCGCATACAAAAACGTTTTCTGCGTTACTTACAATTTAAATGTAATAAATTTTTTTCTAACTATTATTTACAATGTAAAAAATTTCATATTCTTCCGCTATACGTTAGAAGAAACATAGCCGACTTATCATTTCTTCTTAAAATTGCCAGAGGTGCTATTGATTGCCCTGAGCTGCTAAGTAAAATAAGTCTTAGAGTACGGCCATTTAACCGGCGTGTTGGAACCCTATTATCTGTACCGCTAGTCAAAAGTAAGTACCGACAAAACTCCTTTATAGTGAGATCTTGTCGATCCTTTAACGACATGTCACATAATACAGATATTGATTTATATCATACCTCCGATTCCGAACTCAAGCGCAAGTTATCAGAAGACTTTTTCACTTCTGAACTGTAATTTGTTTCTTTATATATTTTAGTCGTTTCCTCTTGTTTTGTTTTCTCGCGTGTTAATCTTAATCTTAATCTAAGTCTCATTTGTCTCTCATGTTTCCTTGTGTGTCTTGTATCTTGCCGACTTTTTTACTTTTTCACTATGATTGTCTGTCTATATGCGGAAACTTTTAAATGGCCTTCACTTACTTTACTCTTTCGTATATTGTTATATATCTAGCTGTAAGTTTTCCTTCAAGAAATAAAAATAAAATAAAAATAAAATAAAATATGTATTAAAATGTAACTTAATAATTTAAGCACCATATCAAATACTATTATCTGAAATTCCTAGGAATTTCACACTTGATGGAGTGAAAATTGTTTTGCTCTACATCTTTTTTACTCATAATGGTCTACTAAGCTTGAGTATTAAGTTACAGAATAATTGGGTTGGAAGAAGTATTACGCGAATTTCTTAAAGTCGATAAAAAATATTTTCCTTATTTTCTATGTAGTAGTACATAGCACTAGTAGCTCACCAAATTTCGTACTGGATTTCACTTGCTCTGAATTCCAAAGTTAAACTTCACTTTGATCCAGGATCAAATGTCTAACCTGTACTCAATGAAAAGGGCACCTCGTAATATTGTTAAATAGATTAAGTAGATTTAACAATCGTACCACAAAACATTTGATGCTTGAATATTTGTGCCCACATCCCTCAACTAGATGGTTGCTTTTCCGAAGAACTGGTATATGAGGAATTTCTGGGAATATTCTGGAATTGTTGACTTACTTTTGTACGCAAAACACACTATTCCGAGAACCTGTTATTACAAAATAAATAACGTGGCGAAGTTAATGAAAGTATGTATATTCGTTGCTTTTAACACGATTTTATTAGCTTGATTGTGTTGTATGTAACGGAATCTTTGTGATTATTATACACCTGTTTCCAGAATTCTGATTGATTTGAAATTGCCGATGACAATGCAAAGATATAAAAAATGATCCGGATTGTTTTACAATAAATTGAACTAAAAAGAGGTATATAAATATTACACTTAAAAATAAACTTTTAAAGCATATCAACTAAAACGTAAAAAAACAATTCTTAAAAAAAGCTTAAAAGAATAATGAACGAAAATAGTAATATTATTGTGAAAAAGCGTGCGGCGCTTGGTGCTACATTTTTTTACTTCTTACTTTACTACTAGATATTACTTTGATTTAGATTTTAAAAGAGTGTTGTTTTACTTTTTTTAACTATAAAATATATATTTTTGTCATTTGAATTCCCAGAAACCCAAAGGAGGTTTCCAAGGTGAATTTCATCGACAGAACTACACCCAAAAGTAGTAGATTAATTAATGATTTTGTTTCTGATAATTAAATTCCTTTTCAAACCCACTCTTGACACAATCATGTAATGTGATCGTAATTTATCGTTTTATTGCTAAAATATCTATCAAAAATAAAGTTCCTTTAACCTGAAATCTAAAATTATAAAGCTCATGCGAATTAAACGAAGTGTGTTAAGTATTTATATTGAAGGTAATCTAATTGGGAAAATATTACCTCAAATTGTGGACTCAAAAATATCTTTAAGGGAAATGTACACAATTAAAATGGGAATTTATCTCGGAAAATATTTTATTACCGAGCGTGTTACTTTATATAAAGACATGTTAAAGAAACTTAATATCACAGGTTACAGAATGCGAGGACATCACCATCATACAAATTTCTACCGAGTAATAACAGTGTTAAGTTCTCCGTTCTTGTTGCCTAACTTTGCAAACTGATTACGACCCTCACTAGCCAGTGAGCTATCCACGTTTCAGTAATGAGTTGAGGATGATTATTTTTTTTTCAATTTCCGCAAAAACCTGTCTGCGTTTAAATCTCGCACATTTTTCATTAAGGCTAATGTACTGCTTTAGGAACAGTCTAATTAGTTCGTGGGACGTTTATCAATTAGGCCGGTTTATTTGCTTAATTAAATCCCGGAATGTCAATCCGGGATACACCTGGATACGGCCGTGTACTTGGCTAGATAAGGTATTTTATTTATTCACATCTGTAGGTTTCAACTAGATGTGTTCTTTGTTCGGGAATTTTGACTCCATTGTAGCGGAAAAATGAATGCAAATAAATCCAGTAATTCGATAGGAATGCTAGTTTGTGACAAAAAATTTAGGTTCGTCAAGCGAAAGTCTTTATGGACCCTAACCGTGCATGATACAGTTAGTTGTACGTTTACCAAATAAAGCGATGCTTTTTTCTCCATAATTTCATAAGGTGTTTCGTCCCCACTACCCACCAACGATCTCCACCTAAAGCTAAAAAACTTCCAGTTAACTAAATATCAAAATTAAGTGCAAAATGCTTAAAATTAAATATCATTCCGAGCGCTATTATTCCAAGACCCGTCGCAGATAGCCGCAAAACGAATGCGGGGCTGTTTGCGGAGGGCATAAGAGGCGCGGCAACGCTGCGATACTGCAAAGAGATTTATAGCCCTACCGGCGATGTGAGAGCTACGCGTATGAACATTTGATATTTAATATTGCAAGTCATACTTCCGTGGTAGAGAGTAGAGAGAAGAGAGGGGAGGTACCACCGCCATACCTATTTTTCTAGGGTGAAACAGTTTATATGTTAACACTTTTATTGGAGGCGACCAACTTAGTCCTCCGGAGTTACTATACGTCTGCGATAGACTTTAGATAGAACCTCTGTTCTACTTGAAGCTGCTTACAGACGTCCATCAGCGTCAGTGGCCATTTACCATCAGTTACACTATAATTATATATCTATTACACTCGTCTGCTGCTTCAGTGTGATGTGAAAGACAGTGTCTTTAGTATGAGTTAATTAGATTTTCACGAAGTGTGCCGTATGCACACAATCGTAAAGTATATCTGAAAAAGAAAAAGAAAACATTAATTATTTTGATTAACGTAAGGACTCTTACTAAGAATTATTAAACATAAAGGTAAAATGGTTAAAATATTATCATTCTCAGCGGCATTGTGCCGAGAGCTGTCGCAGATAGCCGCAAGACGAATGCGGCGGCGTTTGCGGAGGGCATAAGAGGCGGCAACGCGATACTGCGCGAGATATATCGCCCTGCCAGATGTGAAGTGCTGCGCCTATGAACATTAGCTATTTAATATTATACATCATACTTTCATGGTTGAGACGAGAGAGAAATGGGCTGATTCTTTAAAGATTCTTTCCGGTGTAAATACATTGAAGAATTATGTATGTATGTATCTTAATTTTTAAGATACATACATACATAACTTTAACGCTTAAACTCCCAAATAGTTTTACGCAAAAACAGTTTTCCTAGGAAACTCGTTTCTAAGCTGTCTTTGTACGCTTCTCTTTTTTAGAATGCTTCCTCTAGAAATGAACTGAAACAAATTATATTACGTTTAACTTACCTAACCTAGCTTTCTAAAATGATAGTAGTAAAAGATAACGATAAATAAAATATTTACAATACGTTAAAACTATTGAAATTATTGGTAAATTACATAAAAAGGTTTTTTACCTTTTTATAGGTGCACTAGTTCCGCCAAAAATTTGCCACCTTGAACGCTTTTAAAATTAATCTTACCCGTTTACATATTCTTGGCAAGCTTTTCATTTAGCTGAAGCGAGTTCCAACAAAAAGGGCATCTACTAAAAATATTTTAAAATGCGTTCTCAGTTTCCTTAAAATAGCGAGCAAGAGAGTGGAAAGATAAATTTATTTACGCTCGAGAAGTGGAGCCGCGCCGCCGCCGACGTCATCATTTTAATTTAAACACACAATTTTCTTGATTCGCTCATAATTCATAAACTATGCTGTCTGGGGCCGTCCCCTGCGAGTTAGCCTTCGTAATCTTTTTATATTCAATTCACTGAACGTAAAATATTAAATTATGAAGAATAACATTTTTATACAAAAATAATATTTGTCAAAGAAAGTCATCTTTACCCTTTTTTACCAATGGATAACTAACAAGTCATATAATTGTTTAATTTTTTTATTAATCAGTTAATTGTTCTTCTTTGTAAATATTTTTATTTGTTTTCTACCTAAATAAAACAGCGGTTCTGTTGCTGCAATAAACTTAAATCATTTGCGAATAAAATTAAAATTTTAATTGTTCAATGTCTCAAAAATCTCAAAACTTATTTTTTTAACTCAGTTTTAATTGCCAGTATTTTATGAAAGGTAAAACAATAGGTACTTTAAAGTTTTATACGTTTTATTCATTTTATTTATATCTAATCGCCTGCAATATTTACGACCTAGTAAAGTACTTGTAACTTGTAAACTACTCATTTATTAGGACAGGTGGATCACGCTTGTTTTATTAATCCTTACAAAGTTATATTTACACTTTTATATTTTTTTTCCGTTAAATTGGACAATGTAGCTAATGTCAGAGACAGTTTTCATAAAAATGCATTAAGCGACGCAAATTTCAAATGAACTACGAATTGTAAAGCAAAAATATACAGTTGATATTGTCACTATTGTCTCTTCTAGAACATGAACACGTTCGTATACAGTGTACATTGAGAATTGCCGACTGCAGGATTATTACCTGCGCAATTCGCAGCCAGCAATGTATTCCGTGGCAAACGACTTCAGACGCGTTCGGATTATCCCGGTAGCATAATAACAGCGCTTTAAAACTGAATTCCGCTCCTTGCCGCTTCCACGACAGTGTTTCCACCTGCCTGGACATGACGCTTTGTTACGCGCAAACATCATACACGTCCCGCGGTACAAAGGAAGCGCAGTTGTATTGCGCTACTGTAAAGTTGAAAATCGCCTGCAGTACGCGAGCGTTAAGGTGTTTTCCCAGCGAGCGTGTGGTCCGCGGTGTCTAATTTGGTCGCGCGGTCCGTCCCCGGTGCATTGTCATAGATTATTACATTACGTAACAGAGATAATAGCACGTATTACTGCATTTTCCGGTAAAACCGACCGGTACGTTATACATACTAGTTAATGGCAATTTCTGTTAATTTGAAGGCTTTCCCAGCTTATTTGTCGCTTAGGGACAGTCAGTTATAATGCAAATGAGCTTTCATTTGATTTTCGAATACGACACTGTTTATTACTTTAATATTACACTAGTTATATTCATACTCATACTAGCATTTATTTCATATTCAGTCTCTTTTGTAAACATTAAAAATCTAGTAAAACATTTCTATTAGGTATAGCATAAAGTTGAAACTTAAAACTTAAAAAACGGTATATGTCTCGCTTAACACACCCTTCACGTCATTACACAGCAGCGCAGAACACTGACATCATAACGCAGAAATAGCGAATAGTAGGTGGTGCTTCCGGTGTAAAACCACAAGAAGTTCTACTGCTTAAAAAGTAGGTTTATATAAAGTAAAATATTAAATAAAATACTTATTTTGGACACACTCACATAAATGATAATAAGTTTAAATTGAAACTACTGTTATTAAAATATACCTATCAATTTTGGAAATATTCTTTGTCCCAAAATTTTATTTCAAAAATGTACCCAAAAACCTAAACAGAGACACATCGTTATCTAATATTTATGTATAAATACGAGCGCCATAAATATTTAGATATCCTTTTTTTCGTTCTTGAGAGGAAACTTTCAAAAGGTACCTGGCGCGGTGGGAGCGTTGCAGGATTATGTGCAGCGCTACAAAACGATCTCTGGCATCTCCAAAGAAACTCAACTGGAGTCCTCTGCACGCGTAGCTCTATCGGGCTCCTCCCAGATGAACGGCAGGACCCACCGCTCCATCTGGTCTTTGCGACGGTATGCGACCACACATACCATTGTCCTTCCCGGGGTAGATTAACCGCCTTAGTCGCCTCTAACGACAGGCAGGGGATACCGTAGCTCTATTCTGATCTTGGAACTACGGGGAAGAAATATTCAAATATCCTGGCTACCTTCTACTAAGTATGCTGTGTCTTAATTAAGTTTGCTATTTTTATTAGAAAACAATATCTTCTTTCAAAGGTATGGCAAAATAAAGTAGAGCAATACCACCAGCCGCAGAGCTACTGATATGAATGTGCGGCGACGAAAGTTTTCTAAGTATCCTGCATATATAAACTAAAGCTTCGAACTGAACCAGACTAGCTCCTTAAACAGGTCGGCTAACGTTATAGGACGTTCTTGTTATAGAACGTTATGGGAAGTGCCTTTAATGCTACTCTAACATTTTCTGAACAAACACAGAAAGGTAAGTCATAACAATCGATTGTGATAACTCGAAATATTCATATTTACTTAGATAGATATATCACATATATAAAGATAAGAAAGAGAACAAAGGACGAATTACAGAGAAACACATTGTATCATTTCTCTCCCAAAGCAAAAAGTAATACTCCCAATACAATTTATTATCAAAGAAATAAAACAAAAGCATTGTAACGTCCCAACAGGCTATCATTAAACACGGTATTTGACGACTGACGCCAAGTACCTACATGTCCCATGAAATTTCGTTTTTTCTTAGAAGCAACGAGCGAAGTCGGCGCGGGTATTAAAATTCCTCCGCCCCATTTCCCGAAGGCCGCGGGAAATCGACCAGAAATAAACTCAATATAAGTTGGCAATCCGGTTCTCGCGTCGCCTGCACTTTACTGCGGCGCTCGCTCGAACGCTTGTACCCAACTACTGCCGAATAGGCGAATTGATGTCTTCATAAATACTAAGTGTTCTTGAAATTGTTCTCAATTGTATCGCCATGCTAAGTGCTTGCGTATACACACTGTACCCGAGGAGATTTTACTGCAGAAGCTCCATTGCTATTTCTGTTGGTTAAAAACATGTAAAAACATTCATCAAGACAAGAATATCATTGACGCTGGAACACGTACTACGTAGAACCTACTTACAATTTGTTTAAGACAAAAACATAAGGTAATTGTCTTCTTCCTTTTTAAGAAAACTAAAGCAATTGGTCCTATTTCTATAAGATATTTGCAAAATATTAAGTTCATCGTATCATTAACGCGCACAGAGAATAGTTATTCAAATCACTAATTTCAACATTCATATACCTACACATTCCTTTCCAGAATGCTCAAATAATAGGGATTTCACACTTGATGGAGTGAAAGTTGATTTTGCTCTACATCTTGTTTACTCATAATGGTCTACTAAGCTTGAGTATTAAGTTACAGAATAATTGGATCGGAAGAAGTTTTGGGTGAATTTCCAAGACTTAATAAAAAATATCTTTCTTATTTGCTACGACTTGTTGTTAGTTTCCTAGTAGCTCACAGTATTGCGTATCGGATCTCACTTGCCCTGAATTCTCTGATCCAACCTCATATGTCAAACCTGTATTTAATGAAAAGCTCACTTCATAATACTGATATAATGAGCAAGTAGACTTAATAATCATACCATACTATACTTGGAGGTTCCTTTTTCTCAGAACTGGCATAGAGTTGTGAGGAATTTCTGGGAATGCTCTGGATTAGATGATTTACTTTTGTACTCGAAACACGCTTTTCCGAGAACTTGTTATAAATATATACTAGACATATTAATACCTATAAATTTCATGGCATCAGTTAAGCAATATAATATGAATATTCATAGCTTTTTTTTAACTTGAAATCACCTCCACCAACTGACATATAGTAGATGATTCATTTATGATTTTGTGTCTGATAATTAAATGCTTTTTCTGAATCACTCTAGACATTTATTAAGAATAAAGTTTCTTAAACCTGAAATCTGAAAAAATAAAGCTCATGGGAATTAAACGAAGTGTGTTGAGCATTTATATTGAATGTAAACTAATTGAGAAATTATCATCCCAAATTGTAGATTGAAATAAATCCTTTAGGGACGTGTACAGAATTAAAATATAAAGAATTCATCTTGGAAAATATTTTATTACCGAACGTGTTATTTTATATGTATAAAGACATTTTTAAGAAATGTAATATTAGCTTTTTATATGTAATTAAAGGTTGTAGAACCTTTTGTGACACGATTACGGAGACATCACCACAGTACAAACTACCCTAAAGTAACAGTGTTAAGTTCTTGTTTGATGGATAAGGAAAACGGACTTTATTGAGGTATCCTCACTTCTTCCACATCTTTCAAGGTAGCAATGTATCTATTGGCGACCTCACGTAAGACGCCAAACTTGTATGTTGAGAATTATAGATATCCATAAATACTTTACGTTACCATCAGATAACCTGTGTGCTCGCTTGCTACATTTTATGTCTTCCAAAACCTTTCACTCATCTTACTCTTAAGCGTTTCAAATTATAGTAGTTACGATTTACACGACCTACGGAGCTATCTGCAGTTTAGTAATGAGTTAAAAATGTTTTTTTTGAAGTGAAACTTCTTTAGGCGCATGAGGGTAAAATTTTTACAGATGAAACGTCACGCCGGTATGCAACGGAAGTGTCGGAAAAGAGAGAGAGAGTGATCGAGACCGATTGAGAGAGAGTAAGACAGGGCGAACGTAGCATGAGCAACTAGCCGTGGAGTGAGAGTAGGGAGCAAGCGAGTGAGAAAGATTGAGAGAAAAAGTGAGACAGAGCGAACGTCGTATTACGCCTTTTTCCCTTCCTCTTAATCTTGGAAATTTAAAGTTTTAGATTTGTATAAATATAAACAAGATTTATAAATTAGTTCGCCAAAGAAGTTTCACTTTTGACATGTGTACTTTGTACGCACGCATGTTTTTTTTTATTATTTCCGTAAAGACATGTCTGCGTTTAAATCTCTCATATTTTTCATTAAGGCTAATGTACTGCGGTAGGAACAGTTAGTTTCGATTCATTCGCGGGACGTTTATCATTTAGGCCGGTTAATTTGCTTAATTAAATCCCGGAATGTGGATCCGGGAGACACCTGGATGCGGCCATGAACTTGAGTAGATAAGTTATTTTATTTATTAACATGAGGAGGTTTCATTTCGAAATGGTTTTGTTCAGGAGTTTTGAGTACATTATATCGGAATAACAAATTATTTGACAAGTATGCTATTTTACCTTTATAAATTTAGGCAAGTCAAGCGAAAGGTATTTTATCAATGTGCGAATAATTACGTGTGTATAATTGTGCGAATAGCAAGTATATCATCTCTAAATACATTATTCTTTGCTAACGCTTTGTTGTTCATAATTACAGAAAGTAAGTAGGTGTAGAAGTGGGGAGAAATCCCCGCTTCTACACCTTCCCAAATAAAAAGATAAAGAACTTCCAGTAAACTAAATATTAAACATAAGTGAAAAATGTTTAAAATATCGTTCTCAGCGCCAATGTGCCGAGAGCTGTCGCAGATAGCCGCAAGACGAATGTGAGGATGTTTGCTGAGGGCATAAAAGGTGCCGGGCATAGAAACATTTGCTATTTAATATTACAAGTCATACTTTGGTGGTAGAGAGTAGAGAGAGAACTGCCAGGTCATACAACCAGTGTACTTTGATCGCGGAGGTACCAACGCCATTCCTATTTCTAACGTGAAGCAGCTTATATGTTTACACTTTTATATGAGGCGACCATCTTAGTCCTCGGGATATGCAATAAATCTGCGATAGACTAGAATCTTAGATAGAACCTCTACTCTGACTGAAGCCGCTTACAGATGTCCAGTGGCAGCAGTGACCATTTACCATCAGGTGGACTGCACTGCACGTTTGCTACTTTAGTGTGATGTGAAAGAGGAAACAGTGCTTTCCGTATGTAATCATTGGATTTACTCAAGTTGTACTAAAGTATGTCTGAAAAATAATAAACAATCTAATGAATATAACATATGTATTACATATGAGATACGATAGATGTTTTTATGCGATTTCCGAATCAATCTTTTAATTTAAAAGGGTAAAGATTTTTAATATTGGAGTTTCTGTGTAAGCAAAATGACTTATGTTCCATATGAATTAACGGAAAAGAATTTGTTTGATCGTGTAAGAACGTGTTCATCATTTTTGATAAGATACAATTTGGAGCCGTTTTTGAACAAGCGGATTACTGGAGACGAAAAGTATATTCTTTGCGAGAATATCAAGAGAAAAAATGTTACTGTAGACGAGGAACATCATCAGCAACAGTTCCAAAACAAAGCATCCATCAACGAAAAGTACTGTTTTATTTGTGGTGGGACAGAAAAAGTTCAGTGTACTACGAGTTGCTGAAACAGGGAAAGCCGTCAACTATACTATACTACAATCATCTTGATAAATTGAATGCAGCTATTAAAGAAAAAACGCTAGGATTACCATTCAGAAACTTTCCTTCCAACCCAATACATTACAAATGATTTTTCAAGAAGATTAATGTTATACATAAAAATGTTTTGTTGTATTACTTCTTTAGGCGCATGAAGGTAAAATTTTTACAGATGAAACGTCACGCCGGTATGCAACAGAAGTGTCGGAAAAGAGAGAGAGAGTGATCGAGACCGATTGAGAGAGAATAAGACAGGGCGAACGTAGCATGAGCAACTAGCCGTGGAGTGAGAGTAGGGAGCAAGCGAGTGAGAAAGATTGAGAGAAAAAGTGAGACAGAGCGAACGTCGTATCACGCCTTTTTCCCTTCCTCTTAATCTTAGAAATTTAAAGTTTTAGATTTGTATAAATATAAACAAGATTTATAAATTAGTTCGCCAAACAAGTTTCACTTCTGACATGTGTACTTTGTACGCACGCATGTTTTTTACATGTGCACCAATACAGCCAAAAATTTGCCAACTTAAACGCTTTTAAAAAATAATCTTACCCGCTTACTCTTTCTTGGCAAGCTTTTCATTTAGCTGAAGCGAGTTCCAACAAAAAGGGCATCTACTAAAAATATTTTAAAATGCGTTCTCAGTTTCCATAAAAATGACAGGCAAGAGAGTGGAAAGATAAATTTATTTACGCTCGAGAAGTGGAGCCGCGCCGCCGCCGACGTCATCATTTTAATTTAAACACACAATTTTCTTGATTCGCTCATAATTCATAAACTATGCTGTCTGGGGCCGTCCCCTGCGAGTTAGCCTTCGTAATCTTTTTGTATTCAAATCACTGAACGTAAAATATCAAATTGTGAAGAATAATTTTTGTACACAAATATTTGTGGAAGGAAATTATTTTTACCTATTTAAAAAAAAGGATTACACACAATCTATACATTGAGAATTGCCAAATGCAGGTTTATTACCTGCGCAATTCGCAGCCAGCGATGTATTCCGTGGCAAACGACTTCAGACGCGTTCGGATGATCCCGGTAGCATAATAACAGCGCTTTAAAACTGAATTCCGCTCCTTGCCACTTCCACGACAGTGTTTCCACCTGCCTGGACACGACGCTTTGTTACGGGCAACATCATACATGTCCCGCGGTACGACGGAAGCGCAGTCGTATCGCGGTATTGTAAAGTTGAAACTCGCCTGCAGTACGCGAGCATTAAGGTGTTTCCCAGCGAGCGTGTGGTCCGCGGTGTCTAATTTGGTCGCGCGGTCCGTCCCCGGTGCATTGTCATAGATTATTACATTACGTAACAGAGATAATAGCACGTATTACTGCATTTTCCGGTAAAACCGACCGGTACGTTATGCATACTAGTTAATGGCAATTTCTGTTAATTTGAAGGCTTTCCCAGCTTATTTGTCGCTTAGGGACAGTCAGTTATAATGCAAATGAACTTTCATTATTACTTTAATATTACACCAGTTATATTCATACTCATACTAGCATTCATTTCGTATTCAGTCTCTTTTGTAAACATTAAAAATCTAGTAAAACATTTCTATTGGGTATAGCATAAAGTTAAAACTTAAAAAACGCTATATGTCTCGCTTAACACACCCTTCACGTCATTACACAGCAGCGCAGAACACTGACATTATGACGCAGAAACAGAGGTAGCGAATAGTAGGTGGTGCTTTCGGTGTCAAACCACAAGAAGTTCTACTGTTTAAAAAGTAGGTTTATATAAAGTAAAATATAAAATAAAATACTTATTTTGGACACACTCACATAAATGATAATAAGTTTAAATTGAAACTACTACTATTAAAATATATCTTTTTTTTTTTTAAGTGGGTAATCCTCATGGATACCCAGCCACCCGGGGCGGCAGCTGGGTTATGCCGGACTCTTACCGGCTAAACCCCCACTGTGTTTTCTCCTCGCACCGTACGGCGGGAACACGGGTAAGCTTTCGCGAACCTAAAATATACCTATAAATATAAAATATATTATATAAAATATTATTACATAATATAATTTATTATATAATATATTATTATATTATATTATATTATATATTATATACAATATATTAAAATATACCTATCAATTTTGGAAATATTCTTTGTCCCAAAATTTTATTTCAAAAATGTATCCAAAAAAAACCTAAACAGAGACACATCGTAATTTAATATTTATGTGTAAATACGAGCGCCATAAATATTTAGATATCCTTTTTTTTTTGTTCTTGAGGGGAAACTTTCAAAAGGTACATGGCGCGGTGGGAGCGACGCAGGATTATGTGCAGCGCTACAAAACGATCTCTGGGATCTCCAAAGAAACTCAACCGGAAACCTCTGCACGAGTATCCCTATCGGGCTCCTCCCAGATGAACGGTAAGACCCACCGCTCCATCTGGTCTTTGCGACGGTATGCGACCACACATACCATCGTCCTACCCGGGGTAGATTAACCGCCTTAGTCGAACGACAGGCAGGGGATACCGTAGCTCTATTCTGATCTCGGAACTACGGGGAAGAAATATTCAAATATCCTGGCTATTTTCTACTAACTATGCTGTGTCTTAATTAAGTTTGCTATTTTTATTACAAAACAATATCTTCTTTCAAAGGTATGGCAAAATAAAGTAGAGCAATACCGCCAGCCGTAGAGCTACTGATATAAATGTGCGGCGACGAAAGTTTTCTAAGTATCCTGCATATATAAACTAAAGCTTCGAACTGAACCAGACTAACTCCTTAAATAGGTCGACTAACGTTATAGGACGTTCTTGTTATAGAACGTTATGGGAAGTGCCTTTAATGCTACTCTAACATTTTATGAACAAACACAGAAAAGTAAGTCATAACAATCGATTGTGATAACTCGAAATATTCATATTTACTAAGATAGATAGTATATCATATATATGAAGATAAGAAAGAGAACAAAGGACGAATTACAGAGAAACACATTGTATCATTTCTCGCCCAAAGCAAAAAGCAATACTCCTGATACAATTTTTATCAAAGAAATAAAACAAAAGCATTTTAACGTCCCAACAGGCTATCATTAAACACGGTATTTGACGACTGACGCCAAGTACCTACATTTCCTATGAAATTTCGTTTTTTATCAAGAAGCAACGAGCGAAGTCGGTGCGGGTATTAAAATTCCTCCGCCCCGTTTCCCGAAGGCCGCGGGAAATCGACCAGAAATAAACTCAATATAAGTTGGCAATCCGGTTCTCGCGTCGCCTGCACTTTACTGCGGCGCTCGCTCGTACGCTTGTACCCAACTACTGCCGAATAGGCGAATTGATGTCTTCATAAATACTAAGTCTTCTTGAAATTGTTCTCAATTGTATCGCTATGCTAAGTACACACGGTACCCGAGGAGATTTTACTGCAGGAGCTCCATTGCTATTTCTGTTGGTTAAAAACATGTAAAAACATTCATCAAGACAAGAATATCATTGACGCTGGAACACGTACTACGTAGAACCTACTTACAATTTGTTTAAGACAAAAACATAAGGAAATTGTCTTCTTCCTTTTTACGAAAACTAAAGCAATTGGTCCTATTTCTATAAGATATTTGCAAAATATTAAGTTCATCGTATCATTAACGCGTACAGAGAATAGTTATTCAAATCACTAATTTCAACATTCACATACCTACAAATTCCTTTCCAAAATGCTCAAATAATAGGGATTTCACACTTGATGGAGTGAAAGTTGATTTTGCTCTACATCTTGTTTACCCATAATGGTCTACTAAGCTTGAGTATTAAGTTACAGAATAATTGGATCAGAAGAAGTTTTGGGTGAATTTCCAAGACTTGATAAAAAATAACCTTCTTATTTGCTACGACTTGTTGTTAGTTTCCTAGTAGCTCACAGTATTGCGTATCGGATCTCATTTGCCCTGAATTCTCTGATCCAACCTTATATGTCAAACCTGTATTTAATGAAAAGCTCACTTCATAATACTGTTATAATGAGCAAGTAGACTTAATAATCATACCATACTATATGTGGAGCTTGAATATTTATGCCCGTATCAATCAACTAGAGGGTTCCTTTTCCTCAGAACTGGCATAGAGTTGTGAGGAATTTCTGGGAATGCTCTGGATTTGATGATTTACTTTTGTACTCGAAACACGCTATTCCGAGCACTTGTTATAAATATATACTAGACATATTAATACATATAAATTTCATGGCATCAGTTAAGCAATATAATATGAATATTCATAGCTTTTTTTTAACTTGAAATCACCTCTACCAACTGACATATATTAGATGATTAGTTTATGATTTTGTGTCTGATAATTAAATGCTTTTTCTGAATCACTCTAGACATTTTCAAGTCATAATTTTTCATGTTACAGCTAAAACATTTATTAAGAATAAAGTTTCTTAAACCTGAAATCTGAAATTATAAAGCTCATGGGAATTGAACGAACACTTTCGTTGAGCATTTAATATTGAATGTAAACTAATTGAGAAATTATCATCCCAAATTGTAGATTGAAATAAATCCTTTAGGGACATGTACAGAATTAAAATATAAAGAAGTCATATTGGAAAATATTTTATTACCGAGCGTGATAATTTATATGTATAAAGACATGTTAAAGAAATGTAATATTAGCTTTTTATATGTAATTAAAAGTTGTAGAACCTTTTGTGACACAATTACGGGGACATCACTACAGTACAAACTACCCTAAAGTGACAGTGTTAAGTTTTACGCTCTTGTTTGATGGATAAGGAAAACGGACTTTATTGAAGTATACTCACTTCTTCCACATCTTTCAAGGTAGCAATGTATTTGTTGGCGTCCTCACGTAAGACGCCAAACTTGTATATTGAGAATTATAGATATCCATAAATACTTTACGTTACCATCAGATAACCTGTGTGCTCGCTTGCTACATTTTATGTCTTCCAAAACCTTTCACTCATCTTACTCTTAAGCGTTTCAAATTATAGTAGTTACGATTTACACTAGCTACGGAGCTATCTGCAGTTTAGTAATGAGTTAAATATATATATTTTTTAATTTCCGTAAAGACCTGTCTGCATTTAAATCTCTCATATTTTTCATTCAGGCTAATGTACTGCGGTAGAAACAGTTAGTTTCGATTCATTCGCGGGACATTTATCAATTAGGCCGGTTAATTTGATTAATTAAATCCCGGAATGTGGATCCGGGAGACACCTGGATGCGGCCATGAACTTGAGTAGATAAGTTATTTTATTTATTAACATGAGGAGGTTTCATTTCGAAATGGTTTTGTTCAGGAGTTTTGAGTACATTGTATCGGAATAACATAATGCAAACAAATTATTTGACAAGAATGCTATTTTATGTTTATTAATTTATGCAAGTCAAGCGAAAGGTATTTTATCAACGTGCATTATATAATTGTGCGAATACCAAGTATATCATCTATAGATACCAAATTATTCTTTGCTAACGCTTTGTTGTTCATAATTTCAGAAAGTAAGTAGGTGTAGAAGTGGGGAGATATCCCCGCTTCTACACCTTCCCAAATAAAAAGATAAAGAATTTCCAGTAAACTAAATATTAAACATAAGTGAAAAATGTTTAAAATATCATTCTCAGCGCCAATGTGCCGAGAGCTGTCGCAGATAGCCGCAAGACGAATGCAGGGATGTTTGCTGAGGGCATAAAAGGTGCTGGGCATATAAACATTTGCTATTTAATATTACAAGTCATACTTTGGTGGTAGAGAGTAGAGCGAGAACTGCCAGGTCATACAACCAGTGTACTTTCATCGCGGAGGTACCACCGCCATTACTATTACTAACGTGAAGCAGCTTATATGTTTACACTTTTATATGATGCGACCATCTTAGTACTCGGGATATGCAATAAATCTGCGATAGACTTTAGATAGAACCTCTACTCTGACTGAAGCCGCTTACGGATGTCCAGTGGCAGCAGTGACCATTTACCATCAGGTGGACTACACTGCACGTTTGCTACTTTAGTGGGATGTGAAAGAGAAAACAGTGATTTTAGTATGTAATCATTGGATTTACTACAAATTGTACTAAAGTATGTCTGAAAAATAATAAACAATCTAATGAATATAATATATGTATTACATACGAGATACGATAGATGTTTTTATGCGATTGCCGAATCAATCTTTTAATTTAAAAGGGTAAAGATTTTTAATATTGGGGTTTTTGTGTAAGCAAAGTCACTTAATGTCCATATGAATTAACGGAAAAGAATTTGTTTGATCGTGTAAGAATGTGTTCATCATTTTTGATCAGATACTATTTGGAGCCGTTTAGAACAAGCGGATTACTGGAGACGAAAAGTATATTCTTTGCGAGAATATTTAGAGAAAAAATGTTACTGTAGACGAGGAACATCATCAGCAACAGTTCCAAAACAAAGCATCCATCAACGAAAAGTACTGTTTTATTTATGGTGGGACAGAAAAGGTCCAGTGTACTACGAGTTGCTGAAACAGGGAAAGCCGTCAACTATACTATACTACAATCATCTTGATAAATTGAATGCAGCTATTAAAGAAAAAACGCTAGGATTACCATTCAGAAACTTTCCTTTCAACCCAATACATTATAAATGATTTTTCAAGAAGATTAATGTTATGCATAAAAATGTTTTGTTGTATTTTTTACATGTGCATCAATACAGCCAAAAATTTGCCAACTTAAACGCTTTTAAAAAATAATCTTACCCGCTTACTCTTTCTTGGCAAGCTTTTCATTTAACTGAAGCGAGTTCCAACAAAAAGGGCATCTACTAAAAATATTTTAAAATGCGTTCTCAGTTTCCTTAAAATAGCGGGCAAGAGAGTGGAAAGATAAATTTATTTACGCTCGAGAAGTGGAGCCGCGCCGCCCGCCGACGTCATCATTTTAATTTAAACACACAATTTTCTTGATTCGCTCATAATTCATAAACTATGCTGTCTGGGGCAGCTGGCTGTATCGACCAGAAATAAACTCAATATAAGTTGGCAATCCGGTTCTCGCGTCGCCTGCACTTTACTGCGGCGCTCGCTCGTACGCTTGTACCCAACTACTGCCGAATAGGCGAATTGATGTCTTCATAAATACTAAGTGTTCTTGAAATTGTTCTCAATTGTATCGCCATGCTAAGTGCTTGCAAATACACACGGTACCCGAGGAGATTTTACTGCAGAAGCTCCATTGCTATTTCTGTTGGTTAAAAACATGTTAAAACATTCATCAAGACAAGAATATCATTGCCGCTGGAACACGTACTACGTAGAACCTACCTACAATTTGTTTAAGACCAAAACATAAGGTAATTGTCTTCTTCCTTTTTACAAAAACTAAAGCGATTGGTCCTATTTCAATAAGATATTTGCAAAATATTAAGTTCATCGTTTCATTAACGCGCACAGAGAATAGTTATTCAAATCACTAATTTCAACATTATATACCTACACATTCCTTTCCAGAATGCTCAAATAATAGGGATTTCACACTTGATGGAGTGAAAGTTGATTTTGCTCTACATCTTGTTTACTCATAATGGTCTACTAAGCTTGAGTATTAAGTTACAGAATAATTGGATCGGAAGAAGTTTTGGGTGAATTTCCAAGACTTAATAAAAAATATCCTTCTTATTTGCTACGACTTGTTGTTAGTTTCCTAGTAGCTCACAGTATTCCGCACCAGATCTCACTTGCTCTGAATTCTCTGATCCAACCTTATATGTCAAACCTGTATTTAATGAAAAGCGCACTTCATAATACTGTTATAATGAGCAAGTAGACTTAATAATCATACCATACTATACTTGGAGCTTGAATATTTATGCCCGCATCCCTCAACTAGAGGGTTCCTTTTCCTCAGAACTGGCATAGAGTTGTGAGGAATTTCTGGGAATGCTCTGGATTTGATGATTTACTTTTGTACTCGAAACACGCTATTCCGAGAACTTGTTATAAATATATACTAGACATATTAATACATATAAATTTCATGGCATCAGTTAAGCAATATAATATGAATATTCATAGCTTTTTTTTAACTTGAAATCACCTCCACCAACTGACATATATTAGATGATTCGTTTATGATTTTGTGTCTCATAATTAAATAGTACCTGGATGACCGAGCTTTGCTCGGTGTTTTGTTTACTACGAGTACATCATGTTTTTTTGGAATTATATTTTTATATAACTATGCAAATTTCTTACTGATGATCATATGAATACATTGTAAGCGATACTACATTTGGATCTTATCGACATTATAACAATAAAAAATATTAACAACAATAAAATAATAATAATATAATAATAATAAAATATAGTAATAAAATAATACAGAACTCTCGTTTAAATGGATTAAAAAGCAGCAAATATCTACAACTACAGAATCGTCAGTATTCGCCATACAGGATCAATGTATAATGAAACGCCAACATAGACGGGACATATTGAAAGAACCAATATATCCCGTCTATGTTGCAATCTAAGAAAAGCGACACAATAATCTTGTGCAGTACGTCTACTGGTGTTTAGCTAAAAAGCATAAATTAGAAGTATCTAGCCTTTGGTGGAAGGAAATGATCACACAGCCCCAAGTGAAAGAGAATGAGACTGCTAAAATTCTTTGCGAGATGCCAGTTCAAATCAATGTCACTATTACACACAATAGACCAGATTTAATATATATAGACAAAACTAATAACCGAACCTAGTTAATAGACGTATCTGTACCAACCGATTATAATATAGGACCTAAAGAAATCGAAAAATTAAGTAAATACCACGTTCTCAAAAATGAAATTAGCCGTTTGTGGAAAACGCAAACGGCAATCATCCCAATAATTATTGGTGCAACTGTACATACATTCATACTTTTATCAACCATAATCAGTAAAGTGCTAGGAGATACTGTCTTCCCCCTCGAAGGGATCTCTTCCTTGTCGTCGC
Organism: Spicauda simplicius; assembly: GCA_949699795.1. NCBI lineage: Eukaryota > Metazoa > Arthropoda > Insecta > Lepidoptera > Hesperiidae > Spicauda > Spicauda simplicius. Next base: position 20,880,035 of record OX453069.1, read on the forward strand.
TCTGGATGCATCCGAGGGGGCTGTGGAGGTCGGTGTTTTCTGGCCTCTGCAGCCAGGAAGGGTCGCGGGAGGAGAGGTGTCTCGGTGTGTCGTTGCCGTACACCTTGTCTCCCGCGACCGAGCGGGGGCGCACCGTCAGATGCGTTGGCGGTGGGGCCGCAGAGGAAGAGGAGATGTGGTGTGTCGTTGCCGTCCTCCCTGTCCTCTGCGGCCCTTTGGTGGTTTGCGGCGGAACCAAAGAACGGATCTACCGCCGGGTGTGGGAGGTCGATGCCTGTAGGGATGCCTTGCGGGTGTCGGCTTGCCATGCCCACGGCCCCTGGGTGGCGGTCTCGGGGTTGGACCGTTGCCCTGCGGATGGGGGCTTTGTAGGTAAGGCGCGCCTTTGTGTTTTCTGGCACGCCTTGCTGTTGGAGGAGAGCTTTATGCTCCACGCGGGTTCGCGGATGACTGCGAAAGCTTACCCGTGTTCCCGCCGTACGGTGCGAGGAGAAAACACAGTCGGGGTTTAGCCGGTATGAGTCCGGCATAACCCAGCTGCCACCCCGGTCGGCTGGGTATCCATGAGGATTACCCACTTAAAAAAAACGGAAGATACTGTCTTTGTAAACAACACACAAAAAGATACCCAGAACACAGAGCAACTAACACATACAGGGCAAGAAACAAACATACAGAATAAATCAGAACAATTATTTACAAGCACAACAGATTCAATCATTCCACATCCAACAAATACAGGAGAATTTTATTGCAATACGCCGCCGGAGAAATGTAAGAAGAAGCGGTAGATTAAAATTAGCCTGTATATTATTATATATTACATCCTATAGTTTTATAGTTTATTTACTCTATATAATACTTAATTAGTAGTGGGGACATAGATACCTTTTTTCTTGTGGGTTACAGGACGGGGTATCTATAAATACCGGCAACAGCAGCCGTGAAGGTGAAAATCACAATTTACTAATACAAAATAAAATATAATAATAAAACAAAAATACCAAAAAAGAACTAAAAAGAAAAAAATGTAGAGCTAAAAAATAGAACTAAAAATAAAAAATAAAACTAACAAAATAAAACTCGAAAAAAAGAGAAAAAATAAAAAAAAAAAACAATCAGACCGCGATTCGAACCCCGACTTCCTGCGTTCCGATTTCCCAACCGAGCTATTCTAACTTCGTAAATGGTGACAAAATTTCTCTTCGTATTCGGTGTCTTCGATCTTTATGCAATGAAAACACGGACAAAACGACATTTTCTGAAAATGAAAGTTTGCTAGATCGATTTATCACCCCCTAAACCCCCTAAATACGAAATTTCAAGAAAATCGTTGGAGCCGTTTCCGAGATCGTTGATATATATTTATATATATATATATATATATATACAAGAATTGCTCGTTTAAAGGTATTAGATTTTTCTGAATCACTCTAGACATTTTCAAGTCATAATTTTTCATGTTACAGCTAAAACATTTATTAAGAATAAAGTTTCTTAAACCTGAAATCTGAAATTATAAAGCTCATGGGAATTAAACGAAGTGTGTTGAGCATTTATATTGAATGTAAACTAATTGAGAAATTATCATCCCAAATTGTAGATTAAAATAAATCCTTTAGGGACATGTACAGAATTAAAATATAAAGAATTCATCTTGGAAAATATTTTATTACCGAGCGTGTCATTTTATATGTATAAAGACATTTTTAAGAAATGTAATATTAGCTTTTTATATGTAATTAAAGGTTTTAGAACCTTTCGTGACACGATTATGGGGACATCACCACAGTACAAACTACCCTAAAGTGACAGTGTTAAGTTTTACGTTCTTGTTTAATGGATAAGGAAAACGGACTTTAATGAGGTATCCTAACTTTTTCCACATCTTTCAAGGTAGCAAGACACCAGTCCTATATGGTGAGGATTACAGATATCCATAAATACTAAACCATTTACCATTAGATAACCTGCGTGCTCACTTGCGACCTACATCTTATATATAAAATTCTCATGTCGCAATGTTCGTTCCCGTACTCCTCCGAAACAGCTTGACCGATGCTCATGAAATTTTGTGAGCATATTGAGTAGGTCTGATAAGAGTTGTCCACCCTTAACATTTTTTTTAATTTTTATATGGCAAAACAACGTTTGCCGGGGCTGCTAGTTTTATATAAATGCCTTCCAAAACCTTTCACTCATCTTAATTTTAAGCGTTTCAGATGTTACCTAACTGAGCAAAGTATCGTAGTTACGATTTATACTAGCCATTGAGATATCCGTACTTAAGTAATGGTTTAAGGATGATTAAAAATTTTCTCAATTTCCGTAAAGACCTATCTGCGTTTAGATCTCGCATATTTTTCATTAAGGCTAATGTACTGCGGTAGGAACAGTCTAATTAGTTTCGATTCGTTCGCGGGACGTTTATCAATTAGGCCGGTTCATTTGCTTAATTAAATCCCGGAATGTCGATCCGGGAGACACCTGGATACGGCCATGAACTTGGGTAGATAAGTTATTTTATTTAATAACATGAGGAGGTTTCATTTCGAAATGGTTTTGTTCAGGAGTTTTGAGTACATTTTACAGGAATAACATAATACAAACAAATGCACTTATTTGACAAGAATGCTATTTTGTGTTTATTGATTTAGGTAAGTCAAGCGAAACGTAATTAATAAAAAAAACATGCATTATACAATTGTGCGAATACTAAGTATATCATCTATAAATAGTATTCATGTAATACATAAAAATATACATTTTTTTCCTAGTAGTATTAATGTAATTTAGGATGATGTTGAGACTTCCCCGCTTCTACAGTACATCTGAAATATTTGCTTGGACCAAAACGGATAGTTTGTGCATCCTAAAAGGAGTTTGTGAGGATGTACATGCACCTGATTGGAGGCATTTTGCGCGGACAATGGCTGAGACTGAGACGGAGCTGCCAGTGGTTCGGTGCTGTCGTCCGCGCAGAGGGCACCCTGGCAGGTACATGGTATATTTAAATTTTGTTATTATTATTATTACTATTTTTTGTGTATTTTATCATTAGTATGAACTAACTTAGTTTACCGCACATTTACAGCAGATTGAGCACTAATTATTTGACCCACTCATATCACTCTAGGTGATACTTTCCTGCTGAGACGACGCTCATGAAATTTTGTTATTATTATTACTTTTTTTTGTGTATTGTATCATTAGTATGTACTGTTTTTTGTCGTTTTTACAGGTGCACACGTACAGCCAAAAATTTGCCAACTTGAACGCTTTTAAGAAATAATCTTACCCGCTTACTATATTCTTGGCAAGCTTTTCATTTAGCGGAAGCGAGTTCCAACAAAAAGGGCATCTACTAAAAATATTTTAAAATGCGTTCTCAGTTTCCTTAAAAATAGCGGGCAAGAGAGTGGAAAGATAAATTTATTTACGCTCGAGAAGTGGAGCCGCGCCGCCGCCGACGTCATCATTTTAATTTAAACACACAATTTTCTTGATTCGCTCATAATTCATAAACTATGCTGTCTGGGGCCGTCCCCTGCGAGTTAGCCTTCGTAATCTTTTTGTATTCAAATCACTGAACGTAAAATATAAAATTGTGAAGAATAATTTTTGTACACAAATATTTGTCGAAGGAAATTATTTTTACCTATTTTAAAAAAAAAGGATTACACACAATCTATACATTGAGAATTGCTAAATGCAGGGTTATTACCTGCGCAATTCGCAGCCAGCCATGTATTCCGTGGCAAACGACTACAGACGCGTTCGGATGATCCCGGTAGCATAATAACAGCGCTGTACAATTGAATTCCGCTCCTTGTCTCTTCCACGACAGTGTTCCCACCTGCCTGGACATGACGCTTTGTTACGCGCAAACATCGTACACGTCCCGCGGTACGACGGAAGCGCAGTTGTATCGCGATACTGTAAAGTTTAAACTCGCCTGCAGTACGCGAGCATTAAGGTGTTTCCCAGCGAGCGTGTGGTCCGCGGTGTCTAATTTGGTCGCGCGGTCCGTCCCCGGTGCATTGTCATAGATTATTACATTACATAGCAGAGATAATAGCACGTATTACTGCATTTTCCGCTGAAATCGACCGGTGCGTTATGCATACTAGTTAATGGCAATTTCTGTTAATTTGAAGGCTTCCCCAGCTTATTTGTAGCTTAGGGACAGTCAGTTATAATGCAAATGAGCTTTCATTTGATTTTAGAATTCGTTCAGCGATACAGCTGTGCGGTGTCGACTCTGTTTATTACTACAATTTTACTAATTGCATTCATTCACCTACTAGTTTTCATTCCATATGCAGTCTTTGTAAGCTAAAAAGGATAAGTTTTAATAAAGGTCTACATTTTTATGTTTATATGTTCTTTTAAATGTATGGCAAAATTAAGCATAGCAATAAAGCAAGCAATACAACTTCTGGTATAAATGTGCAGCGACGAAAGTTTTCTAAGTATCCTGCATATATAAACTAAAGCTTCGAAATGAAACCAAACAAGCTCCTAAAACAGGTCACCGAACGTTACAGGACATTCTCTCGCGGATAAATGCCTTAAAATAGTTATAGCTTCACACTAACATTCTCCTTACTGCCAATTCCGTAGACACAGAAAAGTTATTCACGAGAATCTGTCGTAAAACTTTTGTGATATGTCGAAATATAAATATTTACCAAGTATGGATTTATTTTTCAGATATCAATTTTATTACCTAAAAACAAAGAGAACAACGAATGAATTACAGGAAATCACTTATCATTTTTTTAAGAGCAATACTCCCAATACAATTTCTTATCTACGAAATAAAACAAAAGCATTGTAACGTCCCAACAGGCTATCATTAAACACGGTATGTGACGACTGACGCCAGGTACCTACATATCCCACGAAATTTCCTTTCTTTCCAAGAAGCAACGAGCGAAGTCGGCGCGGGTATTAAAATTCCTCCGCCCCATTTCCCGAAGGCCGCGGGAAATCGACCAGAAATAAACTCAATATAAGTTGGCAATCCGGTTCTCGCGTCGCCTGCACTTTACTGCGGCGCTCGCTCGAACGCTTGTACCCAACTACTGCCGAATAGGCGAATTGATGTCTTCATAAATACTAAGTGTTCTTGAAATTGTTCTCAATTGTATCGCCATGCTAAGTGCTTGCAAATACATGTACCCAAGATTTAACTGCAGGGGCTCCATTACTATTATAGTTGGCTAAAAAGATGGTAAAACGTTCATGAATGTAATATCGTTGACTCTGGAGAAAGAAATATGTAGAACCTAATTCAACGTAAAAAAACTATGCAAGAAATATTAGATTCAAAGAATCAGTCAAGTCCATAGAGAGTAGTTATACAAAATTTAAAATAAAATATGTATTAAAATGTAACTTAATAATTTGGGCACCATATCAAATACTATTATCTGAAATTCCTATGAATTTCACACTTGATGGAGTGAAAATTGTGTTTGCTCTACATCTTGTTTACTCATAATGGTCTACTAAGCTTGAGTATTAAGTTACAGAATAATTGGGTTGGAAGAGGTATTACGCGAATTTCTAAAACTCGATAAAAATATCCTCCTCCTTATTTTCTACGTACGTACGTAGTACTTGTAGCTCACCAAATTCCGTACTGGATTTCACTTGCTCTGAATTTCAAAGTTGAACTTCACTCTGATCCAACCTCAAATGTCTAACCTGTACTTAATGAAAAGGGCACCTCATAATATTGTTAAATAGATTAAGTAGATTTAATAATCATACCACAAAACATTTGATGCTTGAATATTTATGCCCGCATCCCTCAACTAGATGATTGCTTTTCCGAAGAACTGGTCATATACCAGTTTCTGGGGATATTCTGGAATTGTTGACTTACTTTTGTACGCAAAACACACTATTCCGAGAACCTGTTAGTACAAAATAAATAACGTGGCGAAGTTAATGAAAGTATGTATATTCGTTGCTTTTAACACGATTTTATTAGCTTGATTGTATTGTATGTAACGGAATCTTTGTGATTATTATTCACCTATTTCCAGAATTCTGATTAATTTGAAATTGCCGATGACAATGCAATGATATGAAATAATCCGGATTTTTTTACAATAAATTGAACTAAAAAGAGGTATATAAATATTATACTTAAAAATAAACTTTTAAAGCATATCAACTAAAAAGTAAAAAACAATTCTTAAAAAAAGCTTAAAACAATAATGAACGAAAATAGTAATATTATTGTGAAAAAGCGTGGGGCGCTTGGTGCTACATTTTTTTACTTCTTACTTTAATACTAGATTTTACTTTGAGTTAGATTTTTAAAGCGTGTTGTTTTACTTTTTTAATTATAAAATATATATTTTTGTAATTTGAGGTTTCCAAGGTAAATTTCATCGACAGAACTACACCCAAAAATAATTGATTCATTAATGATATTGTTTCTGATAATTAAATGCCTTTTCAAACCTACTCTTGACACAATCATGTAATGTGATCGTAATTTATCGTGTTATTGCTAAAATATCTATCAAAAATAAAGTTCCTTTAACCTGAAATCTAAAATTATAAAGCTCATGCAAATTAAACGAAGTATGTTAAGTATTTATATTGAAGGTAATCTAATTGAGAAAATATTACCTCAAATTGTGGACTGAAAAATATACTTAGGGGAAATGTACACAATTAAAATGGGAATTTATCTTGGAATTTTTTTTATTACCCAGCGTGTTACTTTATATAAACACATGTTAAAGAAACTTAACATCACAGGTTACAGAATGCGAGGACATCACCATCATACAAATTTCTACCGAGTAATACAGTGTTAAGTTCTCCGTTCTTGTTGCCTAACTTTGCGAACCGATTACGACCCTCACTAGCCACTGAGCTATCCACGTTTCAGTAATGGGTTGAGGATGATTATTTTTTTTCAATTTCCTGAAAAACCTGTCTGCGTTTAGATCTCGCATATTTTTCATTAAGGTTAATGTACTGCGGTAGGAACTGTCTAATTAGTTTCGATTCATTCGCGGGACGTTTATCAATTAGGCCGGTTAATTTGCTTAATTAAATCCCGGAATGTCGATCCGGGAGACACCTGGATATGTACTTGGCTAAATAAGGTATTTTATTTATTCACATCTGTAGGTTTGAACTAGATGTGTTCTTTGTTCGGGAAATTTGACTCCATTGTAGCAGAATAAATGAATGCAAGCAAATCCAGTAATTCGATAGGAATGCTAGTTTGTGACTAAAAATTTAGGTTCATCAAGCGAAAGTTCTTATGGACCCTAACCGTGCATGATACAGTTGTACATATACCAAATAAAGCGACGTTTTGTTTTCCATAATTTCATAAGGTGTTTCGTCCCCACTACCCACCAACGATCTCCACCTAAAGCTAAAAAACTTCCAGTTAACTAAATATCAAAATTAAGTGCAAAATGCTTAAAATTAAATATCATTCCGAGCGCTATTATTCCAAGACCCGTCGCAGATAGCCGCAAGCCGAATGCGGGGCTGTTTGCGGAGAGCATAAGAGGCACGGCAACGCTGCGATACTGCAAAGAGATTTATAGCCCTACCGGCGATGTGAGTGCTGCGCGTATGAACATTTGATATTTAATATTGCAAGTCATACTTCCGTGGTAGAGAGTAGAGAGGACTGCCAGGTCGTAGAACCAGTGTACTTTGACCGGGGAGTTACCACCGCCATATCTATTTCTCTAGGGTAAAGCAGTTTATATGTTAACATAACACTTTTATTGGAGGCGACCAACTTAGTCCTCCGGAGTTACTATACGTCTACGATAGACTTTAAATAGAACCTCTGTTCTACCTGAAGCTGATTAAAGACGTCCATAGGCGGCAGTGGCCATTTACCATCAGTTAGACTGCACACTCGTCTGCTGCTTAAGTGTGATGTGAAAGACAGTGTCTTTAGTATGAGTTAATTCGATTTTCATGAAGTGTACAATTGTGTGCCGTATGCACACAATCGTAAAGTATGTCTGAAAAAGAAAAAGGAAACATTAATTATTTTGATTAACGTAAAAACTCTTACTCAGAATTATTAAACATAAAGGTAAAATGGTTAAAATATTATCATTCTCAGCGACATTGTGCCAAGAGCTGTCGCAGATAGCCTGCCGCAAGACGAATGCGGCGGTGTTTGCGAAGGGCATAAGAGGCGGCAACGCGATACTGCGCGAGATATATCGCCCTGCCAGATGTGAAGTGCTGCGCGTATGAACATTAGCTATTTAATATTATACATCATACTTTCATGGTTGAGACGAGAGAGAAATGGACTGATCCTTTAAATATTCTTTCCAGTATAAATACATTGGAGAATTATGTATCTTAATTTTTTGTCTTATAAGATAACTATAACGCTTAAACTCCCAAATAGTTTTACGCAAAAACAGTTTTCCTAGATTACTCGGTTCTAAGCTGTCTTTGTACGCTTCTCTTTTTTAGAATGCTTTCTCTAAAAATGAACTGATACAAATTATATTACGTTTAGCTTTCTAAAATGATAGTAGTAAAAGATAACGATAAATAAAGTATTTAAAATATGTTAAAACTATTGAAATTATTGGTAAATTACATAAAAAGGTTTTTTACCTTTTTATAGGTGCACTAGTTCAGCCAAAAAATTGCCGCCTTGAACGCTTTTAAAAATAATCTTACCCGCTTACTCTTTCTTGGCAAGCTTTTCATTTAGCTGAAGCGAGTTCCAACAAAAAGGGCTAGATATATTTTTAAAATGCGTTCTCAGTTTCCTTAAAAATAGCGGGCAAGAGAGTGGAAAGATAAATTTATTTACGCTCGAGAAGTGGAGCCGCGCCGCCGCCGACGTCATCATTTTAATTTAAACACACAATTTTCTTGATTCGCTCATAATTCATAAACTATGCTGTCTGGGGCCGTCCCCTGCGAGTTAGCCTTCATAATCTTTTTATATTTAATTCACTGAACGTAAAATATTAAATTTTGAAGAATAAAATTTTTATACACAAATAATATTTGTCAAAGAAAGTCATCTTTACCCTTTTTTACCAATGGATAACTAACAACTCATATTTGTTTAATTTTTTTATTAATTAGTTAGTTGATCTTCTTTGTAAATATTTTTATTTGTTTTCTACCTAAATAAAACAGCGGTTCTGTTGCTGCAATAAACTTAAATCATTTGCGAATACAATTAAAAGTTTATTTGTTCAATGTCTCAAACTTATTTTTATAACTCAGTTTTAATTGCCAGTATTTTATGAAAGGTAAAACAATAGGTACTTTAAATTTTATACGTTGTATTCATTTTATTTTTTATATCTAATCGCCTGCAATATTTACGACCTAGTAAAGTACTTGTAACTTGTAAACTACTCATTTATTATGACAGGTGGATCACGCTTGTTTTATTAATCCTTACAAAGTTATATTTACACTTTTATATTTAATTTCCGTTAAATTTGACAATGTAGCTAATGTCAGAGACAGTTTTCATAAAAATGCAGCAAGCGGCGCAAATTTCAAATGAACTACGAATTGTAAAGCAAAAATATACAGTTGAAATTGTCACTATTGTCTCTTCTAGAACATGAACACGTTCGTATACAGTGTACATTGAGAATTGCCGACTGCAGGATTATTACCTGCGCAATTCGCAGCCAACAATGTATTCCGTGGTAAACGACTTCAGACGCGTTCGGATGATCCCGGTAGCATAATAACAACACTTTAAAACTGAATTCCGCTCCTTGCCGCTTCCACGACAGTGTTTCCACCTGCCTGGACATGACGCTTTGTTACGCGCAAACATCGTACACGTCCCGCGGTACGACGGAAGCGCAGTTGTATCGCGATACTGTAAAGTTGAAACTCGCCTGCAGTACGCGAGCATTAAGGTGTTTCCCAGCGAGCGTGTGGTCCGCGGTGTCTAATTTGGTCGCGCGGTCCGTCCCCGGTGCATTGTCATAGATTATTACATTACATAGCAGAGATAATAGCACGTATTACTGCATTTTCCGGTAAAACCGACCGGTACGTTATACATACTAGTTAATGGCAATTTCTGTTAATTTGAAGGCTTTCCCAGCTTATTTGTCGCTTAGGGACAGTCAGTTATAATGCAAATGAGCTTTCATTTGATTTTAGAATACGTCCAACATTACGGCTGCGCGGTGTCGACACTGTTTATTACTTTAATATTACACTAGTTATATTCATACTCATACTAGCATTCATTTCGTATTCAGTCTCTTTTGTAAACATTAAAAATCTAGTAAAACATTTCTATTGGGTATAGCATAAAGTTAAAACTTAAAAAACGCTATATGTCTCGCTTAACACACCCTTCACGTCATTACACAGCAGCGCAGAACACTGACATCATGACGCATAAACAGAGGTAGCGAATACTAGGTGGTGCTTTCAGTGTAAAGCCACAAGAAGTTCTACTGCTTAAAAAGTAGGTATAAATAAAGTAAAATATAAAATAAAACACTTATTTTGGACACACTCACATAAATGATAATAAGTTTAAATTGAAACTACTGTTATTAAAATATACCTATCGATTTTGGAAATATTCTTTGTCCCAAAATTTTATTTCATGTATCCAAAAAAAACCTAAACAGAGACACATCGTAATCTAATATTTATGTGTAAATACGAGCGCCATAAATATTTAGATATCCTTTTTTTTTTGTTCTTGAGGGGAAACTTTCAACAGGTACCTGGCGCGGTGGGAGCGACGCTGGATTATGTGCAGCGCTACAAAACGATCTCTGGGATCTCCAAAGAAACTCAACCGGAGTCCTCTGCACGAGGAGCCCTATCGGGCTATTCCCAGATGAACGGCAGGACCCACCGCTCCATCTGGTCTTGGCGACGGTATGCGACCACACATACCATCGTCCTTCCCGGGGTAGATTAACCGCCTTAGTCGCCTCTAACGACAGGCAGCGGATACCGTTGCTCTATTCTGATCTCGGAACTACGGGGAAGAAATATTCAAATATCCTGGCTACCTTCTACTAACTATGCTGTGTCTTATTTAAGTTTGCTATTTTTATTAGAAAACAATATCTTCTTTCAAAGGTATGGCAAAATAAAGTAGAGCAATAACGCCAGCCGTAGAGCTACTGATATAAATGTGCGGCGACGAAAGTTTTCTAAGTATCCTGCATATATAAACTAAAGCTTCGAACTAAACAAGACTAGCTCCTTAAATAGGTCGGCTAACGTTATAGGACGTTCTTGTTATAGAACGTTATGGGAAGTGCCTTTAATGCTACTCTAACATTTTCTGAACAAACACAGAAAAGTAAGTCATAACAATCGATTGTGATAACTCGAAATATTCATATTTGCTAAGATAGATAAATCATATACAAATATGAAGATAAAAAAGAGAACAAAGGACGAATTACAGAGAAACACATTGCATGATTCCTCTCCCAAAGCAAAAAGCAATACTCCTAATACAATTTATTATCAAAGAAATAAAACAAAAGCATTTTAACGTCCCAACAGGCTATCATTAAACACGGTATGTGACGACTGACGCCAAGTACCTACATGTCGCATGAAATTTCGTTTTTTCTTAGAAGCAACGAGCGATGTCGGCGCGGGTATTAAAATTCCTCCGCCCCGTTTCCCGAAGGCCGCGGGAAATCGACCAGAAATAAACTCAATATAAGTTGGCAATCCGGTTCTCGCGTCGCCTGCACTTTACTGCGGCGCTCGCTCGTACGCTTGTACCCAACTATTGCCGAATAGGCGAATTGATGCCTTCATAAATACTAAGTGTTCTTGAAATTGTTCTCAATTGTATCGCCATGCTAAGTGCTTGCATATACACACGGTACCCGAGGAGATTTTACTGCAGAAGCTCCATTGCTAATTCTGTTGGTTAAAAACATGTCAAAACATTCATCAAGACAAGAATATCATTGCCGCTGGAACACGTACTACGTAGAACCTACCTACAATTTGTTTAACACCAAAACATAAGGTAATTGTCTTCTTCTTTTTTACAAAAACTAACGCGATTGGTCCTATTTCAATAAGATATTTGCAAAATATTAAGTTCATCGTTTCATTAACGCGCACAGAGAATAGTTATTCAAATCACTAATTTCAACATTATATACCTACACATTCCTTTCCAGAATGCTCAAATAATAGGGATTTCACACTTGATGGAGTGAAAGTTGATTTTGCTCTACATCTTGTTTACTCATAATGGTCTACTAAGCTTGAGTATTAAGTTACAGAATAATTGGATCGGAAGAAGTTTTGGGTGAATTTCCAAGACTTAATAAAAAATATCCTTCTTATTTGCTACGACTTGTTGTTAGTTTCCTAGTAGCTCACAGTATTCCGCACCAGATCTCACTTGCTCTGAATTCTCTGATCCAACCTTATATGTCAAACCTGTATTTAATGAAAAGCGCACTTCATAATACTGTTATAATGAGCAAGTAGACTTAATAATCATACCATACTATACTTGGAGCTTGAATATTTATGCCCGCATCCCTCAACTAGAGGGTTCCTTTTCCTCAGAACTGGCATAGAGTTGTGAGGAATTTCTGGGAATGCTCTGAATTTGATGATTTACTTTTGTACTCGAAACACGCTATTCCGAGATCTTGTTATAAATATATACTAGACATATTAATACATATAAATTTCATAGCATCAGTTATGCAATATAATATGAATATTCATAGCTTTTTTTTAACTTGAAATCACCTCCACCAACTGACATATTGTAGATGATTCGTTTATGATTTTGTGTCTGATAATTAATGTTTTTTTCTGAATCACTCTTGACATTTTAAGTCATAATTTTTCATGTTACAGCTAAAACATTTATTAAGAACAAAGTTTCTTAAACCTGAAATCTGAAATTATAAAGCTCATGAGAATTAAACGAAGTGTGTTGAGCATTTATATTGAATGTAATCTAATTGAGAAATTATTATCCCAAATTGTAACCTGAAAAAAATCCTTTAGGGACACGTACGGAATTAAAATATAAGAATTCATCTTGGAAAATATTTTATTGCCAAGCGTGTTATTTTATATGTATAAAGACATTTTAAAGAAATGAAATATTAGCTTTTTATAATTATGTAATGAAAGGTTTTAGAACCTTTCGTGACACGATTATGGGGACATCACCACAGTACAAACTACCCTAAAGTAACAGTGTTAAGTTCTACGTTCTTGTTTGATGGATAAGGAAAACGGACTTTAATGAGGTATCCTAACTTCTTCCACATCTTTCAAGGTAGCAATGTATCTGTTGGCGACGTCAGGTAAGACACCAGTCCTATATGGTGAGGATTACAGATATCCATAAATACTAAACCATTTACCATTAGATAATCTGCGTGCTCGCTTGCGACCTACATCTAATATATAAAATTCTCATGTCGCAATGTTCGTTCCCGTACTCCTCCGAAACGGCTTGACTGATGCTCATGAAATGTTGTGAGCGTATTGAGTAGGTCTGAGAATCGGCCAACATGCATTTTTCATACCCCTTAGTGATAAGAGTTGTCCACCCTTAACATTTTTTTTAATTTTTATATGGCAAAACAACGTTTGCCGGGTCTGCTAGTTTTATACATATAAATGCCTTCCAAAACCTTTCACTCATCTTAATCTTAAGCGTTTCAGATGTTACCTAACTGAGCAAAGTATCGTAGTTACGATTTACACTAGCCATTGAGATATCCGTACTTAAGTAATGGTTTAAGGATGATTAAAATTTTTCTCAATTTCCGTAAAGACCTATCTGCGTTTAGATCTCGCATATTTTTCATTAAGGCTAATGTACTGCGGTAGGAACAGTCTAATTAGTTTCGATTCGTTCGCGGGACGTTTATCAATTAGGCCGGTTCATTTGCTTAATTAAATCCCGGAATGTCGATCCGGGAGACACCTGGATACGGCCATGAACTTGGGTAGATAAGTTATTTTATTTATTCACATTAGGAGGTTTCATTACGAAATGGTTTTGTTCAGGAGTTTTGAGTACATTGTATAGGAATAAAATAATACAAACAAATGCACAGTTTATTTGACAAGAATGCTATTTTGTGTTTATTGATTTAGGTAAGTCAAGCGAAACGTAATTAATAAAAAGCATGCATTATACAATTGTGCGAATACCAAGTATATCATCTATAAATAGTATTCATGTAATACATAAAAATATACAAATTTTTCCTAGTAGTATTAATGTAATTTAGGATGATGTTGAGACTTCCTCGCTTCTACAGTACATCTGAAATATTTGCTCGGACCCAAACGGACAGTTTTTGCATCCTAAAAGGAGTTTGTGAGGATGTACATGCATCTGTTTGGAGGCATTTTGCGCGGACAATGGCTGAGACTGAGACGGAGCTGCCAGTAGTTCGGTGCTGCCGTCCGCGCAGGGTGCCCCGCAGGTACATGGTATATTGAAATTTTGTTACTATTATTATTACTATTTTTTGCGTATTTTATCATTAGTATGAACTAACTTAGTTTACTGCACATTTACAGCAGATTAAGCACTAATTATTTGACCCACTCATATAACTCTAGGTGATACTTTCCTGCTGGGACGACGCTCATGAAATTTTGTTATTATTATTACTTTTTTTGTGTATTGTATCATTAGTATGTTCTAACTTATTTTATAAGTCAATTTGTTACTAACAAAATGGATCCATGTTATCCATAAATAAATGAATTTGAATTTGATTAAAAAGGTTTTTTGTCGTTTTTACAGGTACACCAGTACAGCCAAAAATTTGCCAACTTGAACGCTTTTAAGAAATAATCTTACCAGCTTACTATATTCTTGGCAAACTTTTCATTTAGCTGAAGCGAGTTCCAACAAAAAGGGCATCTACTAAAAATATTTTAAAATGCGTTCTCAGTTTCCTTAAAAATAGCGGGCAAGAGAGTGGAAAGATAAATTTATTTACGCTCGAGAAGTGGAGCCGCGCCGCCGCCGACGTCATCATTTTAATTTAAACACACAATTTTCTTGATTCGCTCATAATTCATAAACTATGCTGTCTGGGGCCGTCCCCTGCGAGTTAGCCTTCGTAATCTTTTTGTATTCAAGTACTTACGTAAAATATTGAATTATGAAGAATAATTTTTATACACGAATATTTGTCGAAGGAAATTATTTTTACCTATTTAAATAAAAGGATTACACACAAGCTATACATTGAGAATTGCCAAGTGCAGGGTTATTACCTGCGCAATTTGCAGCCAGCAATGTATTCCGTGGCAGACGACATCAGACCCGTTCGGATGATCCCGGTAGCATAATAACAGCGCTTTAAAACTGAATTCCGCTCCTTGCCGCTTCCACGGCAGTGTTTCCACCTGCCTGGACATGACGCTTTGTTACGCGCAAACATCATATATGTCCTGCGGTACGACGGAAGCGCAGTTGTATCGCGGTACTGTAAAGTTGAAACTCGCCTGCAGTACGCGAGCATTAAGGTGTTTCCCAGCGAGCGTGTGGTCCGTGGTGTCTAATTTGGTCGCGCGGTCCGTCCCCGGTGTATTGTCATAGATTATTACATTACGCAGAGATAATAGCACGTATTACTGCATTTTCCGGCCAAACCGACCGGTACGTTATGCATACTAGATAATGGCAAATTCTGTTAATATGAAGGCTTTCCCAGTTTATTTGTAGGACAGTCAGTTATAATGCAAATGAGCTTTAATTTGATTTTAGAATTCGTTTAGCACTACGGCTGTGCGGTGTCGACCCTGTTTATTACTACAACTTTAATAATTATATTCATGCGCCCACTAGCTTTCATTCTGTATTCAGTTTTTGTAAGCTAAAAAGAATGAGTCTTAATAAAGGTCTACTTTTTTATAAGAACTCAATTTGTTCTTTTAAATGTATGGCAAAATCGAGCATAGCAATAAAGCGAGCAATACAACGATAGTATAAATGTGCGGCGACGAAAGTTTTTTAAGTATCCTGCATATATAAACTAAAGCTCCGAACTGAACCAGACTAGCTCCTTAAATAGGTCGGCTGACGTTATAGGACATTCTCTCGTGGATAAATGCCTTAAAGTAGTTATAGCCTTATAATAACATTTTCTGTCAATACCGTAGACACAGAAAAGACGACAATCTGTAGTGAACTATTTGTGATATGTCGAAATATAAATATTTACTAAGTATAGATATTATTATTCAAATATACATTTTATTACTTGTAAAAAAAACAAAGAGAACAACGAATGACTTACAGGACATCACATTATCTGATTTCTTTGAAGAGCAATACTCCTAATACAATTTCTTATCAACGAAATAAAACAAAAGCATTGTAACGTCCCAACAGGCTATCATTAAACACGGTATGTGACGACTGACGCCAAGTACCTACATGTTCCATGAAATTTCGTTTTTTCTTAGAAGCAACGAGCGAAGTCGGCGCGGGTATTAAAATTCCTCCGCCCCATTTCCCGAAGGCCGCGGGAAATCGACCAGAAATAAACTCAATATAAGTTGGCAATCCGGTTCTCGCGTCGCCTGCACTTTACTGCGGCGCTCGCTCGAACGCTTGTACCCAACTACTGCCGAATAGGCGAATTGATGTCTTCATAAATACTAAGTGTTCTTGAAATTGTTCTCAATTGTATCGCCATGCTAAGTGCTTGCGTAGAAGATTTTTCTGAGTATGCTCTATTTATTTAGTTTGACAGGACTAAGGAATTCCTGTTCTTGTATGTTATTAAATATCTGCTTTAGATTTGCGATAGAGATTTTTTTATTGTTCATTGTAATTTCATCTTAAGACAGTTACGCATAATCGATTTCAGTTTGTAGTCTTATTAAATGTGTATATTTACTTATAGCTGTGCCTACTTTATATGAGGCGGCCACCTTAATCCTTAGGAGTAGCAACGCTTTTGAGATTGACTCTAAATAGAAACTTTGTTCAGTATGAAATTGCTTAAATAATTATATTCTTGGGCGGCAGTTTCCACTTACCATTACATGTACTGCTTGCTCGTGTGCTATTACTTTATAAAAAAAAACTTGGGGACAACGATTGCAATATTTATAGCGATGCTCGTTATTTATTGTATTGTCGATATAAACACTTTGTGATCTAAACTTCATGAATATTAACTTTTGAAACTATCGACAGTCTTAAGTAGAAAACGTAATATAATAAGGATATGTATGTACATTACTGGTAATGTCCATATATATGTATGTACTACGCGAAAGTCTACCAGCATAGAAAAATTTCGTCTTCCAATAATGTTTACAATATTTTAAGCAAACAACGCTGAACATCCCAAAACAGCTTCATTCGTTCCGCTAGTGAGCCATAGCAATTACTTGGTGCAGGAAAACAGGTAAATTTCGAATTTTTGAGAGGTGGCGTGGGATTCATTTATTAGGAACGTTTTATGGAACGCCGCCTGCTGGATCTGAGCTTGACGCAAATTGATATTAGTTGTCACGTGGAAAGCGCTGCGTGCTACGACACCTGTGAAACTTATTTAAAGTTAATTCACTTAATTCAATTCTATTCAAGGTGGTAGAATCAGTGTAGTTCAACCGGGAAAGTACCACCGCCACACCTATTTATAGTGTGAAGCATTTCTTGTGTTTCGATGGAAGGGTGTGGTCGAAGTGTGCCGGCCACTTTCACATGAGGCGACCATCATAGTCCTCGGGAGTAGCAACGCATCTGTGATTGACTTCACTAAAGAGTAAAGTAAGTGATGGCCAAGTTTCCGCATATAGACAGGTACAATCATAATAAACAGGTGAAAAAGTCGGCAAGATACGAGACACACAATTTATATTTATGGGATTATGTGTTTACACTATGTGTTGCAATCATTCTTTTATCTAAAACGTGCACTTGTATGATTAATAACCCACAACTAATTAAGAATCAAGCACATAATAGAAGATTGGACTCAATCCGCCCTCTGGGCTATTGGTTGTTCCGAGAACTTGTTTAGAATTCATCTAACACTTCGAAACTACTGCCGGATACACACCGCCTCCAAGCATAGACAGAATTATATATTTTTATTTATATTTGTTTTATATTTTAAAAGAATGAAATAACATTTATATGCCTACCACAAATTATCGCCATCGCCCAGGGTTGACTGGCAGAGAATGCCATTAGACATTAAGTTCACCCTTGTAACCCTTAGTATAAGGTGTTTCAAAAGTTTAAATAAATAAATAAATTTATATCACCGTATCTCTTATCTTTGTAGAATACGAATATTGTTACGTAGAATTTGGTTGACTAATTAAATCCGTTTGATAACAAATAATAAAAAGAAACGCGTCCAAACACTTCCACTTTTCAATTATTTGTTAGAGATCATTGATAAGATTAAGCCGTTTGTTTGTAATGACTAATACAATGAGTAATACCGGATGCGTAATACAAAAAATATGAAAAATGTAGGCTATCTTCAGCATTTCTGACTAGCCGAAATACTGAATTAAATAAAATAGTTGCATTAAGAACTTGGCGTATAAGATATTAAATCAACCAGACCCTTAACTTGTGAAGTGAAATGTGCATTAAGCTGACCGGTCGCCAAATAATCCTTCACGAAGACGGAGATATTCATATATATATATATAAATAGGTGTATATCACGCTTTCTACACTCATAGCCCCACAGTAGGATTTTCCCCTGAGTCATGGGTACCATGGACACACACAAGACGAATACACAAATACCCAGACCCAGAACAGGAATCTATACTCATCATTCAGATGAATGGGAATCGAACCCGGGACCCATTGCGCGTCAGACCGGTATGGTAACCGCTCCGCCACACGGGTCGTCAAATTCTTGCGTACTAATGGTATCCCCATTAGTACACAAAAAATTAAATAGTATTTTTTTAAAGCCTAGCGACTTAATATCATACAAGCTATAACGTACATGCATCTATTTGTCTGGTGTTTTGTGATGTTGATCCGTGGAGGCCATGAGTTTTATTATAGTTCAAGGGCTCTCGTAAATATGTAAGAGTGGTTTTAATTAAACGCAGTCCGTCAACACCCCGCCCCCTGCCCCCCGCCCCGCGCCCCGCTACTGGCCACCCGCTCCCGGAACCGTATTGTATAATTAAAGGATTGAAGGTTTAAGTGTAATTGTCTCTTTTTATTATAAAGGCAAATAGTTTTATCCGGCAATTTTAATAAGAATTTTAATCCTGATTATTTTGAAGTCTGGAAAAATCTACAATGTTCTTTCAAATATTTCAAATATGTGTATTTAGGTACCAGAAATACCATTAGGTCAGAGCTTAAAGAGTCGGGGCGAAAACGATAATATTTTAAACATGAATCATTGTCATTCATGAATATAATGAATGATATATATGAATTACGCATTTTAAAACAATTCTGTACAATATTTTTCAATATATTATTATTGTTACCGCAATGTGTTCCCAAAAAAAAAATATATACATAGTACCCACTTTTAAATGAGGCGATCATCTTAGTCCTCGTCAGTAGTAACGCATCATTGATTAAAGAAGACCCCTGTCCTATGAACTTGCTTACAGATGTCCCTAAGCGACAATGAACACTAACGCACTAACCATCAGGTGAACTGTATGCTCGTTTGTTAATCCAACGCACAAAGAATATACTTCATAAACAGAGCAGCACTTTGATATAGCACAATACAGACTTAGATGGAAAACGTAAATAACATCTACAGTACAATGTTCCCTAATTCCACTTCCGATCACACATAAAGAAGTAATTGTATAGTTTAATTAAGTTTGGAGAATGTTTAACGGAATCCGGGATATAAATATTCGGTAAGAAGGGTTGGGCTACAATTTGTTTGATGTTCGCAAATACAAAAATATTTATTAGTGACATAGTATTGGCCTGTTAGGAAATAATATATATTGAGTTATTGTTATTATTTGTAATTAGTTAATCGTATTTTGCTGATTTTGACAATAAAACGACATTTTTATTAAGTAACATTTACTTTAAAATTGAATGATCAGTTAAGATTTAGCATAAAAATACAAGAGTCATGATTTTTTTCTTCTTGACGTTTTACCAAGACGTTTACCATTGTAAATGAGAATAAAATATAGCTACTTAAGGAATTACTTTCATTTTAATATGCTGTTCTGTAGAGTTAAAGTCCCAAAACTATCTTACCCTCTAAAAAAAAACGCTTTCTACACTCATAGCCCCATTAGGCCCTACACATAAGCCCATTCATTAGGATTTTTTCTTACGGCGTGGGTGCTATGGAAACACAAAAAGACTAATCACCCAGACCTAGAACAAGTATTTAAACTCATCATTCAGATACTTGTCTGACCGGGAATCAAACCTAGGACCCACCGCGTGTCAGACCGGCATGGTAACTGCACCGCCACGCGGGTCGACAAAACTTATATTAAAACTTACTGTACGGTGAAAAAAGATATCGTGAGAAAACCCACATGCCTGAGTGTTCTACGTAACCTTCTAAATGTGTGCTTATGTAACACTGCCTATTGAAAAATGGCCGCCGATAGGCCGCAGAGAGTTTGCATTTGTCACCACCTTTTTATCGTTGTAAGCTTTTTGCCTACATCCGCTAGTTCATTACATGAGTAGGTATCGATAAGGCCGTCTCGTTAGCCCATTAGTCTCCAGGCAACTCGCCGGGAGCGGTCGCACATAACGCAAACTACACGTACATAAGAGGGTCTATTTGTATCCCGCTAGAATCACACTTGGAAAAACTAGGACAAGTTCTCAGTTTTGTTCGCTGACAAAAATTCGGTGGTAAAGTGAGTGAAAATTGTTTTATTTTCGTTGTTAAATAACCTTGATGGACGCTTTATTTCCTATTTTGTCATGTTTCAACAATAACGCTGCAGCACTATTGGGAACGCTGTTACAAGGATACCATCGTAGAGGATCCACCACGTTACTGCAGATAGTTTAATTTTGTCTAAAAGCATTTTTTCAAAAAAGATCAACCTAGGCTCCTCAAAAAGCTAACCGAAAAATCTGTGTGCATGATGAATAATATGCTTCTAGAAAATTTATAAGTGTCCGCTTTTCCAATAATTAAATGTTTGTTACCTTAAATCAGAAGTCACAGACTATCCATCTCATTGAACACTTTCAAAATTTAGCTGGATTCCGTACAGCTCTACCATATTTCTAATATGTCTACCATAATCACACAACAAAAAGGTCGCCAAATCTAAATTGCTTGAACAAGAACCATTCATTGGGGTTCTCTGGGAGGGGACGCTCCGAGTGGGCTTAGCTGGAGGCCCGCTCCGGATGCATCCGAGGGTGCTGCGAGAGACGGTGTTTTCTGTCCTCCGCAGCCAGGAAGGGTCGCGGGAGGAGAGGTGTCTCGGTGTGTCGTTGCCGTGTACCCTGTCTCCCGCGACAAACGGGGGCGCACCATCAGATGCGTTGGCGGTGGGGCCGCAGAGGAAGAGGAGATGCGGTGTGTCGTTGCCGTCCTCCCTGTCCTCTGCGGCCGTTTGGTGGTTTGCGGCGGAACCAGGGATCGGATCCGCCGCTGGGTGTGGGAGGTCGGTGCCTTTGCGGGTGTCGGCTTACCCATGCCCACGGCTCCTGGGTGGCGGTCTCGGGGTTGGTCCGTCGCCCTGCGGATGGGAGCCTTGGAGGTAAGGGGCGCCTTTGTGTTTTCTGGCGCGCCTTTCTGTTGGAGGGGAGCTCCATGCTCCACGCGGGAGGGGGTTGCGGAAGCGACCAGGCACCGGCGGGTTCGCGGATGAATGTGAAAGCGCGCCCGTGTTCCCGCCAAACGGTGCGGTGGTGAAAACACAGTGGGGGTTTAGCCGGTAAGAGTCCGGCATAACCCAGCTGCTGCCCCGGGCGGCTGGGTATCCATGAGGATTACCCACTTAAAAAAAAAAAGGTAATAAAATATCTTCCGTCGATATCGAACCATCGAACCAACTCCTTTGAGGCGACATGTTTGCTGGCGGGGTGCCCTCCTTGGGATTTGGAGGCATGTGTCTGAGCCGCACCTCCGGTTCCTGGAGGAACACCCCAAGGTCAAGGAAAAAAAAGAGCGGAGGTTCCACGCTCTACATTCCGTGACTGCGAAATCGAAGGATAGACTGACCGAACCTACGGCAGGCCATAGGACTGTTTAGGCTATCCGTTCGGTACAAGAAGACTCGACGGACAGGCGGCATGGGTCATTAACCTTTCGGCTGGTGCAAGTGCTCTCGGGACATGGGTGTTTTGGGAAGTACCTTGGACAGCAAGCACCGTGCCCTCGTGCTGCAGTGGGGCCAGACCTCTCGATTACGGCTGTAGTCAGAGCTATGGTTGCAATCCTCTTGATCGCAATCGTGTGCAAAAATCGTGGAAAGCGGTAAAATGCGAAAGCGTCATCTCACAGAAGGAGGCGGAAAGGGAAAGAGATAAATCCTCAGACCTTCCAATCCGCAGCTGGAAAACCAGGCGTAGGAATTGAACCATCGTCTCAAGATGGCTCGCGCAGTGTTCTCTCCTCAAAGATGATAGGGTGGAAAAACTCTAGCTCCATCCCAACAAAAGATGAGCCCGAAGGCGTACAAACGCCGTCGGGACCGCGGACGAGTGCTATTTGTGCTATTAGTGTACCTGTGGTCCGGGCAAGGGGCGTCCAGAGGATCACCCTAGGGTTTTAGTCGGTAGGAGTCCGGAAAATCCTTTCACCCGCTCCCGCGTCCGAGAAGAACCCATGAAGGATTTCCTCGCAAAAAACAAGAAAAAAATATCATATATTAACTAAGTATACGTATAATATCCAAATTCAGCGAAGTCGAGCAGTAGTCCTGTAGTTTTTACGTGAAATAGTGACAAATACATACATCCCCACAAACTTTCTAATATTTTCTAATATTAATAAGATATGATAGAGTACTTGTTAATTGAGCCGCAAATATTCCCGCAATTCCCTTTTAAAAGTTCTAAAAAGTTGCTAAAGATCCAAGAAATTAATATTAAACCAGTGGGCTATTATGTAAATCGCGCGCAATTTGCACTATCGTCTTGCGTCGTGCGACATTAGCGTTCGATAACAAGCCGAGACGTCCCGTTAATGCACCGCAATCGACGCCAAGTGCGCGCCGCGAACAACGATCTAGCGTTCTTTAGAATAGCTCTCATAAATATGGTTTAATAGTTTTTATTTAGTCGAAATCACATAAGTATCTAATTTTATTCTTTGTTTTGGCACCTATAAATTGGCAACCATAAATTGTAATAACGTTAAATTACCTTTAAATAATTTGGCTCACTGAACAAATTGTGGAAGTCATTGATTCAGTTGCTTGGTATAAATATGTATGTATATTTGAGAAAAATACGACAACACGTACGGAATCCATCAGAATTTCATATCAGGATGAAACGGATACTAACGATATGTGGATATTGAATTATTTTTGCCCACATTTCAACCAACATCGTGGTATCGGTGAGACTGAGTTTCAACTGAATTTTCATGAAATGTACTCAATAAATATATTTTAAATTGACCATGTCTCTTCTAGATTGCGAAGATCGGCGTGTCTAATGCTGCAACATTAAGGCTAGTGGGAGAGGGCGAGTGATTGGCGCGCGACGGCGGCTCCTCGCCCTTCCATCTCGTATTATTCTAATCCCCGTCAATTTGCCGACGCACGCCACAGGTGGCGCTGATGAGTCGCACAAGTTTGAAGATAGATTACCTGAGACGAGGGCCATTAGGCAATGTTACGTACGTGCCAATACATATCCTTCTACTACATCTAAGCTCCTTTGTACTAATTGGTAGGAAGTTCAAAATATCGTTTCTAATAAGGTATCAAAATATCGTTCGATCTAACTCAATACAATGAAAACTGAATAAAATACACAGTGGAAGATATTTTTCATTTTCATTTTTACCAGAAACGTGTAGTTATAAGTGGAAAAGTAGATAAATAAATGTAGTAAAAGTTTATAAGGTAGAATTAGTTTCAGAGTAGCAGAGCAGGGGCACAAACATTGCGAGGACAGGTGAGCGATAAATACCGGTCGCCTGCTCCTTGCGTCGCAGCCTCCGTTTCCAGAGGACTCTGCTTTCTTTGATATTTCGAAAAATACACGCACGCTTTCTACACTCGTAGCCCCACACTAGGATTTTCTCCTGTGTCGAGGGTACCATGGACTCACAAACACTCAGACCCAGAGCGGAGAGCAGAGAGAAGCGAACCCGGAACCCATTGCGCGTCAGATCGGTATGATAACCGCTCGGCCACGCGGGTTATCAATGCCGTTATATGACTGTTTTGTCATATTGTGGCAACATTTTGCAAGTCATTTAGCGCCAATGCATTGTGAATCACGCTATCATAGTTTTTTACATCTTGCATATATACGTTCCGTATAAAGCATTCAAGTATATACAACTTCCATACCTATATATACATTCAAGCGTGACCGAGGCAAAATCAATTCCGCTAGCATGAAGTCTCCCTTTGCCAAAATACTGTAGTCATTGAGCGTATTTTTAACTAACTTAAAAAAATAACGTTGAACTGTATTTTGGTATACGCATACATACATAACACTTGGGATAGTGTATCAATCTGTGATCTCGTTTTTTTTTGTTAAAATAATATATTAATCGAGAAAAAAAATAAAAATATTTATTGAGTCGTATTTTTTTTTATCTGACTGAAGTAGCAAACGAGCATGCAGTCCATCTCATGGTAAGTGGTCACTGCCGCCCATGAACATTTGCAATCAACTACATACAGAACATGGGTTTCATAAGAAGTCAATCACAGATGCGTTGCTACTCCCGAGTACTATGATGGTCGCCTCATGTGTAAGTGTGCCGGCAACCACACCCTTCTATCGAAACACAAGAAATGCTTCAAGCTAGAAATAGGTGTGGCGGTGGTACTTCCCCGGTCGAGCTACACTGGTTCTACCACCTGTTAAAAATATATATAATAATTTTAAATAAAAAAATAAACGTTTTTGAACGAGGATTTAGTTTGACGCTATGCCGTGTCGCTCCGAACAGTGAGCCCGAGAGCACTTAAATGCGGACACCGCTTAAGCCAGTTGTTCGCGTAAATCCGAACACTACTTTTAACTTAGCGTCGTTACTTGTATGTAAACATATTTAAAAAGACATCTTTCCCTTTTTAAATATAATAGTAATATTTCGCCTTTTAACGCTAATTTATTATTAATAGTCGGTTAAAACACTGAAGCGCTGATAGATTGTATTGTTGCGTTTATAATAAAACTAGTTGACCCGGCGAACTTTGTACCGCCTAAAAGTGCGTCATCTCATTAGAAAACCTTAATATTAGCCGTGTTCGTCTACTATAATATGCATGTATTATAAATAAAAACCTTTCTCTATCACTCTATCTATTAAAAAAAAAACATGCGTGCGTACAAAGTACACATGTCAGAAGTGAAACTTCTTTGGCGAACTAATTTATAAATCTTGTTTAAATTTATACAAATCTAAAACTTTAAATTTCCAAGATTAAGAGGAAGGGAAAAAGGCGTGATACGACGTTCGCTCTGTCTCACTTTTTCTCTCAATCTTTCTCACTCGCTTGCTCCCTACTCTCACTCCACTGCTAGTTGCTCATGCTACGTTCGCCCTGTCTTACTCTCTCTCAATCGGTCTCGATCACTCTCTCTCTCTTTTCCGACACTTCCGTTGCATACCGGCGTGACGTTTCATCTGTAAAAAATTTACCCTCATGCGCCTAAAGAAATTTCACTTCAAAAACTGCATTAAAATCCGTAGCGTAGTCTTAAAGATCTAAGTATACATAGGGACAGACAGAGAGAAGCTACTTTGTTTTATACTATATAGTCATAAGTGACCTAGATAAAAAAATGACAACCTACCTCATGTTCTACACATGATTTTAGATAGTAGATACATTTGTCGTGTCTAAACGTCTTTACAATATGCTTTTACCAATAAAATATTTTTAATTTCAAAAGTATGAAGGTAAAAAGATTGTATGTATATACATGTCTATTTATAGGTGGCAATGATTACTAACCATGAGGTTACCTGCTCATTTGCTACTTCATAAAACTCCAGTGATTCCGTCCAGACACTACTGATCCGCTTAGAGTGGACTATGAAAACTCCTTATCCGTTTGTTTAACAAATATTGTCAGTAGCGTCTAAAACCTTAATCTATTTTCTTTATAAGCATCCCTTTAAAGTCACAAGGGTTCCCGTGTAAACGTCCCCGGGTCGCAGTTTATTAAACGCAAAGAAAGCGGTGTTTGTATCTCGTGTGGTGTATTTACATGAGAGGTTACAATGGTGACGGCCGCTGGATTTATCGCTTGTTTTGCGCGAGGACGTCGCAACCCGCCGTACACTGACGGTCGGAAAAAGGTAACAATTCCTTATTAAAAGTATAATGTATCTAATATTACGTAGTTTAAATCATACAAAGACTTGTATACATTTCAAATGCTTCTTTGAAGACGGAGCTCTTGCTAAATTTAAATAATTTATCAATCCCTTGAAAACAAAACAGTATAGCGCAATTTAATCATTGAATCACCATTTTGAAACTCACTATTTAAGTCCTAACAAAAACCACTTATTTTGCATCTACACGCTATGGGCTATCACACACAGTTAATCACCGTTGTGATCCGTAATAAAAGTCTATGATTGCGATCAAAACTTAAGTAAGAACCCTTGCACACCGTCACAATGAACAGTCTTAACTGATTGAAACAATGTAAAATATTGCATTATAATCAAAGTTTTAAAAATATTATTTTTAAATCCATTATTAGGTAATCTAACCACCAATTTGTCCACCAATTCGGACTTCGGCCAGCGCGGTGGACTATGGCCTAAAAGACTCTCATTCTGAGAGAAGACCTGTGCACAGCAGTGCGACAATAATGGGTTGTACCCCCACGTAGTCTAAACGTTACATATTAATCATCAAACATTACTTATTAAAAAAAATCGGTATCTGTAATATTTATTTGTTATTTAATAAGGTTAGTATAGTTTCTCGGTCCCGCAGTAGCGTGTCCGGGCAAGCGGAGGCGTTATTTACCCGGCGGTATAAATCTCCGCGCACGCCGCCGGACCGCCCGCTAATTGAGACGCATTACTTGCCTATTTGTAAACACTTACGTAAATTACTCTATTACCTGCGATCTATTGGATATAAGAACATTAAATAATACAGCAAAATTACACTTAAACATCTTAATTTGGACACCATTTTCTTTGAAACACATTATACTTAGTTCCAAATGGGCAGTGGTAGCCTAATGAAAACTTGCTTTCTTAGTCGGGAGGTCCGAGGTTCAAACACAGGCATGCACTACTGATGCGGTGAAGGAAAACATCGTGAAGAAACCTACACACCTGAGAGTTCTTTAAAAAAAGTTCTCGGAGGTGTGAAGTTCACCAATTCGCACTTGGCCAGCGCGGTGGACCTATAACCCTCTCATTCCGAGACAAGACCCCTGCCCAGCAGTGGAGCAATAATGGGTTGGCGATACGATACTCTATTTTTCGTTAGATGGGTAATGATAAACGAGCATATATAATTATGTACGTTTTTCTGTATGTATGTCCATTTCTTTGGCAGCCCAAAGGGCTTGACGGATTGTGAAATATGACATATCGTTGTAAACGTCTCAATTTGCAGAGTGACATAGGCTACGTAATTAAAAACTAGTTTTACGAGCATTTAAATAAGAATATTATACTAAAAATGGACTGGTCGTTTCAGTTTAAACAGTCGAGGTTTTTTGTTGTTGATAATACTTAATTTTACTTTAATGTTTGATCAATGCTGCAAGAAAACTTCGATTGGGAGAATAGAAAAGATAGCGAAAAAATGCTTTGTTGCCGTAAAAACACATTGAATGTAATTTTTAACGCACAACATATGAAGGCTGGTAGAACCAGCGTAGTTCGACCGGGGCAGTACCTCGGCGTAGTCCTCGGGAGTAGCAACGCATCTGTGATTGACTTCAGATAGAACCCAGGTTCTATTTGAATTTGCTCACCGATGTCCATGGGCGGCAGTGACCACTTACCATCAGGTGGACTGCATGCTCGTTTGCTACATGAATCCGATAAAAAAGGCTACAATTATTATTTACTAAATTCGTCTTGTGTGTGTCCATGGTACCCACGACACAGGAGAAACTCCTACTGTGGGGCTATGAGTGTAGAAAGCGTGTTTTAAAACTAAATATACGTATTTAGTTAGACCAATATAACAAAAAAAAAACGCAATTAATAAGCAGCGCTTGTTACGCTCCACCAGTTCGACCACTTTGTAGAAAACTACGACTATTATGGTAAACGCCGCCATTTCTGGAACACTAACGCTCACTTCCTATATAATACTACTTGTATAAAATGTCGGTAGTTGTACATATCTGAATACTTAATAGCACGTGTGTTTGGATTCGTTGCAATACCGTACGTCTTCTTTTTTATCTGAATTATGATGATAAATGGTCACTGCCGCCCATGGACATCTGTAATCAACTTCATACAGAACATGGGTTCCATCTCAAGTCAATCACAGATGCGTTGCTACTCCCGAGGACTACGACTATGATGGTCGCCACTAAAATGTACTGAAAGTATTGAATTGAAACGTATTGAAAGAAAGGGAGAAAAATTATGCAAGGTAAGGGAAAAAACAATAAACCGCAATAAAAAATAAACTTATTACAAGTTTTTTTTAAAAGGGGCCGGACGTGAAACCGAGTTACAATGAAACTCATATATAAAAATGTGTAATCAATATCACGTAACCCTTTTTAATTGACTGATAAAAGCCCGATAAAGATTCAGGTAACAAATTTTAACATATTAATAAAATTGTTATTGATCACGCGCTAAATCGGGCGTGAAAGCGAGCCTCGGGCACTTCTTCTAATTATAATGTAACCCAAGATTCCTCAGGTATTGTAGCTAATTAATCATAGAAACATTATTAACTGATGACGCACTTGATATTGTGTTTGAAGCGCCGATATCTCGCGTCGCGTCGAGTATTACAGACGATAAGTTAGATTAAGCGACGAAACGGGGTCGGTTCTTAGGCGGGTGACCGCTTATCTGAGACATAATCAAAGTCTAGAAATTTCTCGATGTTGCTAAAAACCCAATAATCATGATAAAGAGTTATAATAATTTAAAGCGCCGTGGAAGAATTTGCTTAACGCTGTAGATTGTGTGATCACGTTACGAACGCTGCGTTATAGCAATCTTTCTATAACATTTCAACCTTTCACATTCCTACTTTTCTTAAAACTTCATAGAAGAATATATAAAATACTATGTACCATTAGATGAAATCTTTTCACCTAATGGTACATAGTATTTTATAATAATCCTTCATACATCATTCCACCTATTTTAAGTACATCTTCTAAACAGACATTGATTGAATAGAGATTAGAACGACTACAAATGCGCTCTGCGTTTCATTTAGATCCCTATGTCTCCGTTTTAAAGATATTATATCCCAAATTAAGTGAGAGATCCGCGTTCAGACAGGACAAACTAAACAACAAATATATGAAATACTTTCTCAATCTTACTTCTTACCAAAACTCATTGTTTAAATTGATCTACTGCAAGCTCAAAGTCCCATATAAGTGTAGTGTATGAAGGCAATTTGTCGCGGGCTCAAGTTCTCGATTTTTGATATCGGAACTTCGCTAGTACGTAACTTGAAGCCGGAACTTGCGCTGGAGAGCCGTAAAATTGCACCGGTTTGAGTAATGCTCTAGTTCTCGAGCACTTTACAATATTAAAATAGATTTCGGTGGAAAATAACAACTTCATCAGTAGTATACGTAAATATAAAACTATTCTCCACGGCGAAGTTCCATTAAGCACAGTTCCATTAAGGACACTAAACTAATATTTTTGCATTTATGCCAATATAGAACATTCCATGCATAATTAAATAAAGAACTTGGCCTAAATACAGTACAAATTTAGTGATTTTATTTATTTTATAATTGATTCATATTTTATATTACTAGTTAACTCGGCGAACTTCGTTCCGCCTAAAAGTCAAAAATCTAAAATTATCAGTATTTTTCTACTATATTATACATGTATTATACATAAAACTTTCCTCTTGAATCACTCTATCTATTAAAAAACTGCATTAAAATCCGTAGCGTAGTCTTAAACATCTAAGCATACATAGGGACAGTCAGCGAGAAGCAACTTTGTGTTATACTATGTAGTGATTTCTAGTTATTTACTCTATAACCAATTGCTTGTTATAAGTCATGAAAAGATCTGAAAACACAAAAAGCCTCATCTAAGCAATTGTGTTATCCGCACTCTTATTGACATACAGCCTTCATTTACACAGAACATCAAGAAAATGTCCGCTGACACGTCTCTAATAGCTTCTCACAAAGCGCCGACTTAACACCAACAAAGACGGAACGCGAAACAAATTGCGCTCGAGCATTGACCAAGCGACAAAGGAATCCGCGAATAAAGCTGAATATAAAGGGCCATAAGCAATTACAGGGCGATCGCAGGCCGCGGGAGATTCACCAGGAACCAGCCGAGCGTTGCGGTGAACTTCCTCTTACCCCACGGGAATAGGGATGTCTTTAGCCCGTCCTGACCGTATCGGTAAGATTGTGAAAGAACACTCGAGCATCAAGGCTTGTTTACTCGGTGTAACGAGCGCACTCCGCCGCATTGTGATGGTAATGGCGGAACGTTGCGCCGGTACCTGAGCTGATCTGCGCTGATCCGCGGTGATCTGCGCCGACACTCCGCGAGCGATGGGACGCTTAATGACCGTTTATTGTGCTATAAATGCTTAGAGGATGACTTCAGATTAACTCACCTTTTTATTACGCGTAATATTAGCATAATAAAAGATATTTAGCTGTTTGCGTGGATAGATAGATGGAACAATTTTAAAGAGCCATAATCATCGGAAACACGAAATCAATTGTCTACAATCAGGTGAACGATTGTATTACGGCGATATCAATCAAACAAACACGCTTTCTACACTCATAGCCCTACATTAGGATTTTCTCCTGTGTCGTGGGTACCATGGACACACACAAGACGAATACACAAACACCCAGACCCAGAACATGAATCTAAACTCATCATTCAGATACCTGTCTGGCCGGGAATCGAATCCGGGCCCTATTGCCTATTGTCAGACCGGTATGGTAACCGCTCCGCCACGCGGGTCGTCAAAGGAAAAGTAAGTAGGTACTCTGTCAGGCAGTAATGTAATATTATATCGTTCTTAAAATAACTGACTTCATTTAATACCCGTAAACACGTTTCTGTGATAACACATAAATAATCGCATGTTTCGTCAGCCTTTCCAATTAAAGTAGGCGTTTTCGGAGAACTTAATTAAATTAACAACAATTGTGTTTTATAGGCAAGAAAAAACTAGCAATGAAAAATTTGATTTAAAATGCCAGTATGAGTAGAAAAAGCCTGTAAAAGTAGAAGTAGTTTGAAGGTAGTAGAACCAGTGTAGTTCGACCGGGGAAGTACCACCACCACACCTATTTCTGGCGTGAAGCATTTCTTGCTTTGCCATAGAAGGATGTGGCTGCCATCACACTTTCACATGAGGCGACCATCATAGTCCTCGGGAGCAGCAACGCATCTGTGATTGACTTCAGATGGAACCCATGTTCTGTATGAAGTCGATTACAGACGTCCATGGACGGCAGTGATCACTTACCATCAGGTGGACTTCATGCTCGTCTGCTACTTCAGTTAGATAAAAAAAAATAGAAGTGTAATAGATAGAAAGTTCTAGCGTTATCTTTAATTGAATACGAATTTTGCTTATTCTCCCTTTTTGTTGTGGGGAGCCGGAGGATCCAGATTTGGCGACCTTTGGTTGACTAATTTCAGTTTGATCTCAATTTGGAAATATTTGGTGACCTAGGTTTTGCAAAGCACTACAATTCATTATTCACAAAACATTCGCATTGACATTGACATTGACGACCCGCGTGGCGAAGCGGTTACTATACCGCTCTGACGCGCAATGGGTCCCGGATTCGATTCCTGACCAGACAGACCAGTTTAGACTCATGTTCTGGGTCTGTGTGTATGTGTATTCGTCTTGTGGGTGTCCATCGTACCCACGACATAGAAAAAATCCTAGTGTGGGGCTATGAGTGTAGAAAGCGTATTCGCACAATTCTTGCGAATGCGGATGTCTAAAACATGTGTTCCAGAAGTAGGATTGGATCGCCAAAGTAAACGACACATTATGAACAACACTGTTATATTTTCACGATTTCACACTTATACAATTCCAGAATAAATTCGGACAGAGTGACGTCTTATACTTGGGAACATTCGCGAATGCGAATTATCGTTACATCACTAGAAAATAAATGAACAAATTATGCGATTAGATTGTCACACCCTAATCGACAGTTCCTAGTGAAATAGGAAACGTGGAAAATTTTGATTAGATATGAAATTATATTTCTTTTATTCGGCGAAATTTAATACCCGATCAAGATAAAACTAAATGCAGGTGTTGTGCTATCAGGTCCGATAGACAATAATACCGGAATTTGATAAGTAAGTAGTACCTGGCGGGAAGAAGAGCGCCCATTCTCAGAGATGGTTTCCATTCACAACAGCAGAGAAGATACGTAGACGAGGAGCAATTTCCACTTACTGTTATGCTGGGATTTTTCGCTAATGCCGAGTGGAGTGTACTGGCTGGAGTGGATTGGTGCTGCCTTTAAAAGGCCGAACAAAATAAAGCCGAAAAACTGTGCGTAAAAAACAAGATTAGGTGCAAAACTTAGTGTAAATGGGTAAGTAAGTGGCAGGATATCACCACCGCATCATCCACTTGCTACAAACTTCAGGTCCATGTACCAATACACCAATACACAGCAATACCAAAGCACCCTTTAAACTGAAATGATTTAGAAACGTACATATCTGTGATTGACTTCAGATAGAACCCATGTTCTGTTTGAAGTTGTTTACAGATGTCCATGGGTATTTACCATCAGGTGGACTGCATGCTTGTTTGCTACTGCAATCAGATAAAAAATGACCATAAATAGATTTTTATAGCGACGCATTTAATATTCGTACAATACCAAGCCTGCGCAGGGACATAGGTTCCCTTCGCGTGTTCTACCGGCTTTATAATGGTGAGTGTTCTGAGGAACTGTTTGATCTGGTGTCCACATCACCTTTCCTTTACCGCACCACTCGCCGACGGATGAAGTTCTATCCGCATCAACTGGACCCGTGGCGGTCCTCCACGGTTCGGTTTGCGCGCTCCTTCCTGCCGCGGACGTGCAAGATGTGGAATGAGCTTCCTCCTGAGGTATTCCTGGAGCGGTATGACTTGGGGCTCTTCAAGAAAGGTGTAAAAAAGCTCTCCTCCAAAGTCGGCGATGCATTGGCGACTCCCCTGGTGTTGCAAATGTTCAAAAATAGGCGTCGGTGACTGCTTTCCATCAGGTGGCCCGTCTGCCTTATCGTTTGGCCTAATTATAAAAAAAAAACAAGTAATATTCGTAATATTCGTACAGTACCTACCATATACTGTAATGTTGGTTAAAATCCTAAGACGCGTGGCGGAGCAGAGCTATAAAGGCGTGGTGTTCTTTTATTTGGTACGAGAAGTTTTGATCGAGGGCCAATTCTCCGCTCGCCGTAAATTATAAACTCACCCAACACGAATAACACTCCGCGTTATGGCCACCATCTCAGCGCACTGCCTAGGGTTGACATGACTGAAGACGATCGTCTTCACTACATAGTATAAAACCTCGCTTCCCGCTGTCTGTCCCTATGTATGCTTAGATCTTTAAAACTACGCTACGGATTTTAATACAGTTTTTTTAATAGATAAAGTGGTTCAAGACGAAGGTTTTTATATATAATACATGTACAATATAGTACCGGCAACCACACCCTTCTCTAGCGTGAAGCAGTTCTTGCTTCACGCTAGACATAAGTGTGACGGTGGTGTTCTACAAATTAAGCCCTTTCATTTGATACCCATATTAGGTGTGTTGTACAAATATATATAATGTTCCATTTATTTGATGGCGGCCATCTTGAATTTGGATTTTTTTTATATTGTAGTGTATTTTACTCACTAAGCTGTTTCATTTGATACCCATATAGGTTGGGTAGTAGAAAAATATGTAGTCCGCCATTTTGTTGAGTCGGCCATTTTGAATTAATAACAATATTGATTGCATTGTCATCAGAGCTATACGTAACGCTGAAAATTGTCTGTATGTAACAAATTTCAGCTCAATCGGATACTGAAAAGTGGGTTAAATTCAGGTAACAAGATTCGGCATCAACATCGATGGCGAATATATCACTCACCTTCGATTCGCAGACGACATAGTCATCATGGCGGAGTCGATGGAGCACCTCAACACCATGCTCAGCGACCTCTCTGGTGCCTCTCAACGGGTGGGTCTTAAGATGAACATGGACAAGACGAAGATCATGTCTAACGTCCATGTCACACCCGTACCGGTTGTTGTTGACGGCACCACCCTCGAAGTTGTTGACGAATACATTTACCTAGGGCAGGCGGTGCAGATGGGTAAGGCCAACTTCGAGAAAGAGGTCACTCATAGAATCCAACTCGGCTGGGCAGCGTTCGGGAAACTGCGCCATATCTTCTCATCCGATATACCTCAGAGCCTGAAGACGAAGTGATCGAGCAGTGTGTGTTGCCAGTGATGACATATGGTGCCGAGACGTGGTCCCTTACTGTGAGCCTCGTGCGTAAGCTCAAGGTCGCTCAGCGAGCTATGGAGAGAGCTATGCTTGGTATTTCCCTGCGTGACAAAATTCGTAGCGATGAAATCCGTAGGAGAACGAAAGTTACCGACATAGCTCTCAAAATTAGTAAGCTGAAGTGGCAATGGGCAGGCCACATCGTTCGTAGGACAGACAACCGATGGGGTAGAAGAGTCCTCGAATGGAGACCACGTCTGGGCAAAAGGAGTGCAGGCCGCCCCCCGACCAGGTGGACTGATGACCTGAAGAAGACGGCGGGTAACCGCTGGATTCAGATGGCCCAGGACCGATCGAAGTGGCGCAGATTAGGGGAGGCCTATGTCCAGCAGTGGACTTTCAAAGGCTGATGGATGGATGGATGGAAGATTTGACCTAAACACACATATATGTTTACATACTTACACACTTACCCACAAACATTATAAGTTAATTAAAAGCTTTTAAAAAGATATATCCTTATTCCTAAGCATTTCCACCAAACTAATTGTAATATATATTATAATACGTAACGAAATTGTGGTTTTAAACTACCAAAAAGCACGTAAAGCTCCATCGCATAATCGCCGAAAAGTAAAATATCTCTAAAATCAGACGAATCTGTAGAGATTGGCCACCCCTGACGCGGGCCGCTTGTCTTCCCGATAGCCAAGTCATCGCCGCGCCACTTCTATGAATGTTCCATTTTCGGTGCTATCCAAATTTGTCTCACGCATTTATGCTTATATTTATTATCTAAAAATTCTAAGAAAGTACATAATCTTAAACAGGTATATATTTTACAGATATTCATAAACCATTCTTTATTTTTTCTTTATCTGTTGAACCTATATTTATCTATTACTTCGATAAAAGCGATAAAATTAACAAAGATTTTACATGTATAATTCAAATTAATATCAATAAATAATTATTTAAAAGCTAAGTCGCAAATGATATAGATAGGTTTACATAGATCCCGTCCCCGTAGTTCCGGAATCAGAATAGGGCCACGGTATCCCCTGCCTGTCGTAAGAGGCGACTAAAAGGGGCTTCCGGAGTTGCGCGCGGCTAGAGTGGGTGCGACCCCGAGCAGGACGGCGGTATGCGTGGCTGCATACCGTCGTAAAGACCAGACGGAGCGGAGAGCCCAGCTGCTCATCTGCGAGGAGCCCGACGGGGCTACGTGTTTAGATGACTTCGGTTGCGATCCTTTGGAGATCCCGGAGTCCTCTTTTTAGCAACGAGGACGGCCACCGGGGGGGTTTTATTGCGGTAATAATCGCACGTAACCCTGCGTCGCTCCCACGGCGTCGGGTACCTTTTGAAGGTTTCCCACTCAAAAACAAAAAAAGGTTTACATAGATCCAGTCATCGGCTCGAGAGATGACAACGATTTCGAAACGACGGTAGGTATATACGGCAGCATACCATCGTAGGCATTTCAATGACCGTAAGCTTCGCAATATGTTTTTTTTTTCCAGGTAGAACCAGTATAATGGGATTAAGGAGGTACCGTCGCCACATTTATTTCTTCACGTACCTTCAGAGATCTTCAGTGATTTCAGATATAACTCCGTTCTATATAAAGTATTTTACAGATGGCCATGGGCAGCAGTGACTACATCCATCAGTATGCATGCTCGTTCGCTGACAGGGCGCCGAACTTGGAGTAATCCGGTTGCATTCCGCTGGAGATCCAGAAGTCCTTAACGAGCGTTCATAGCGCTAAATGAGGCTACCGAGGGAGTATTAATGCGGAGAATATTCTGCTACCTTCGGAAGATATCTATTACATCATGCAAAAATGTTACAAAAATACATTGTGAGACGGCAACAAATAATAAGCATTATATAATATAAAAAGCTGATCAAGTAATAGGTACAATTAAGATAATAATTTTGTAGCTTTCCCTAGTAACAGTACAGAATAGCACTCAGACGTGACGCCGTAATCTTATCACGTGGCCGATTATGCACTGGACTCATTAGAGAAGATTTGCATCTATAAGATATGTGAAATGTGTTAAAAATACAGAAAACTAGGTCACTCCCTCGGCTTCGGCCGCTTCGGTCACCTACCACGTTGATGAGATCCTATGGTTTAATAGATGGTAGAACTTGTGTAGGAGCCCGGGGAAGTACCACCGCCTCTCCTATTTCTAGCGTGAAACAGTTTTTGGGTTTCGATGGAAGGGTGTGGTTTCCGGCACACTTTTATATGAGGCCATCTTAGTCTTTGGGAGTAGCGATGCATCTGCGATTGACTTCAGATAAAACCCCAAGTTCTGTATGAAGTTGGTTACAGATGTCCATGCTCGGCAGTGACCACTTACCATGATGTGGACGCTCGTTTGCTACTTCCATCTTACAAAAAAAAAAGTGTTAATCTAGTTGATAAACAGCGAAATCCGATTGGTGGTTTTGCGTGAGAGTAACAAATACACATGCATCTTCACAAACTTTTGCATTTACAATATCAATAGGTTATGCATGAGTTATGCCTTTATATTAATGACATATTCTATGAATGATACAAATCTTTTTTTATTATTTATAGGATGTGTAATAATAATTAAAGGCGCGGCCCTCGGCGTCTGTCGCGGTAAAGCTGTTGCATAGCATTTTTTATCAACTTATGCAATAATAAGTATTTATTTCTTTATGTAGTATTTTTTGGCTTTGATACTTATTCAGGTTTTTTTCTTTGATACCATATACTTCCTCACAAACAGCTGCTTACATATTTGTCCGATTTTCGAGCAACTCGTCTCGGTTCGTGCAAGCCTCGTACTGTCGTACCATATAAATACACATTAAGCAAAAGCTCGACCGCGCAACATGGTAGACGGAGTGGTGGCTGTTAGGTTTTTTTTGTTACGGAATTTCTTAATTTGGTCGCCGCACTCAAAACCCGCGATAAAAGCTATGCAATAGCTTAGAAATCTGTGGAGTATTACAAGTAAAGTATCTCCAAAATTACTTATTACTTTGTTATGTAATGTGTTAAAAATTTGCCTCACAAATATTTATAAAACGAAATTTCGTCAGCCTTTGTAACCAAGTCTGCTTTAAACAAAAG
This sequence comes from Spicauda simplicius, assembly GCA_949699795.1. Lineage (NCBI taxonomy): Eukaryota > Metazoa > Arthropoda > Insecta > Lepidoptera > Hesperiidae > Spicauda > Spicauda simplicius. The sequence goes on from OX453069.1 coordinate 20,918,015, forward strand.
TTAAACAAGGCGCGGAGCTTTTAATGTGTACCGGTTTCCTGGTAGAAAAAAAAACTCAGTATCTGAAGATGTGTAGCTTAAGTTCCTACTTTTACGATCAAACTAGGCACAGAAGATCAAGTTCTTAGTGACATAATACTAAATACTACTATGCTACAAGCAGCATAGTAGTATTATGTCACTAAGACCGTGTATCCCTTCGATCAAACTTATTGAAACTTGCTGCATTATTGTTATCACCTTCGAAATGATTTACTGTGTAATAACTTTATCGTCTTAATCAAAAATAAAAATAACTTTCAATTACATTATTATCGGTCTTATATTTGAAGATATGCACTGATTGATGATTGTTGTGATTTACAGTGATTTTTATGTTGCAGATTAAATTATTTAATAACGAATTTTGAAAAGAAACAAACAAATAATTAGTTAATATTGATAACATTTTATCAATTTTTTTCAAGTATAGTAGGAATACGAACTTTCGAAATGTCATGATCAATCAACAATTTTATTCAACATTTGCTGCACCCACGAACTCTATCACATAGACTCCAAAAACAGATTTTTTCTAATGATAATAATTATAAAAAAAAAACATTTTCATGGAATAATATTCCGAATGTGTATGTACAAGTTTATAAATTTCATCACCGATAGCGATGCGTTAAACACGAACATTTATACAAGAATGAAGTGCATTAACACTTTAGTATACGATCCAGTATCAAAACATGAGGAGACATGTCAGACAAGTGTACGTACATTTTAAGTGAATTAATTCACAAGTTATTACCCATAGGGCCCTGCCCTCTTATTCAGACCTGGCTGTATATTATAAAAGATAACTAGAGAGTAATTTTCACACATGATTTATTTGTTTTTTTTTATCTGACTGAAGTACCAAACGAGCATGCAGTCCACCTGATGGTAAGTGGTCACTGCCGCCCATGGACAACTATAATCAACTGCATAAAGAACATGGGTTCCATCTGAATCGCTGATGCGTTGCTACTCCCGAGGACTATGATGGTCGCCGCAAGTGAAAGTGTGACGGTAACCACACCCATCTATCGAAACGCAAGAAATGCTTCACGCTAGAAATAGGTGTGGCGGTGTTACTTCCCCGGTCGAACTACACTGGTTCTACCACCTGTTGCCGCTATAATAATAAACTCTTTAAGCAGAATAAATAAATACTTAAGAGAGGCTCCTGTACAACAATCGTGTTTTTTTGCTCGATATTATATTACATTATATTATTAGTTCTATATTCACTTTAAAAATAAAGAATTAAATTAAAATAAGGTAAATATTTAAGAAGAATATAACAAATTTGATTTTTTACCATTCATTTCATAGACCCCTTCATGCGAGAGTTCGACTCGCATTTAATCGGTTTTTGTTCCCCAGTGGGGATTGTCACTATCTAAATCGGGTTTGTTTTGCATCATAGGACCGCCATTTGATACGGTACTACGACTCAAATCTTTTGGTCTATAAACTTTATATCTTTTTGTTTGTAATATTGCATTTACTCATTTAATATCAAAATTCTAATATTACTGTTAAACCACTTGTGAATAATGAACAACGCAAACCTGTGTAAAAACCTGCTTGTCCAGAACAATAACTTTATAAGGGTAGACATAATTGTTGTGAAAAAAACTTAAATACTAACATATAAATGTGCTCCTTAGATTACTTAGGCTTAGGTACAAACCGTAATTGGGCATAACCAGCAACGTCACAAAGAAATTATAACTTTTAAACGATTAAAATAAGGAGCAATAATATGAATGAAAAATGGGCAATGAAATTAAAGAAAATTAACTCCCACGGAAGAAAAGTCATCTGGTTGCCTGTGAATTCCATCGATAGAAAATTCGGACATTTCTCTCTTCCACCCACCCATGAGAAAAGCAGGTTCTCTAGACCAATTTCTTAATGGCAAGTAAATCTGTTTCCTAATGCCTCTTTACTTCAAATGCTATTCTTGACAACAATACTCGCCTGCCATTCTAGTAAATTTCTATTATAATTAGCTTGTCGTTAATAATTTATACTAACTTTTAATTTCGATATAACTTATATTAAGAAAGTTAAATTTAATGACGTAATAAATAACTTTCGTTTCTGAAATTACCCGAGGTACTTTGAAAAATTGTAAAGAAGCTAACCAATATGGTCCAGGTATTCACACAAGCTGCACTTTATTTAAACCTGAAATCTTTAGTCACCACGTCTTCGCAATCTGTAAATAAAAAAGTAAAGTTTTCCTTTGTTCCTTTGTTTTTTTTTTTATTTGTTTCAATAGGAACATTATATTTAAAATTACTTTTTTTTTGCTTATTGTTTCTGATGATTCAAATATTCATTTTTATTATTTGTGATATATATTATTTTATCTATGATAACGTTAATCAAAAAGTTAATTTTGTACTTTTATATAGTTATTTTTACATAGAAAAAATATAATGTTAATCAAACTTCTTAGAAAATTTAATTAGATAATTAAATTACTAGCAAATTTGAAAACAGTGCCAAATCAGAACAGTTCACCAAAATATTAGTCATGATTAAATTAATCAATGAGCTCACTGATACCTATCATGAAGATAAAGATTTTACCCTCACTAAATTTATGATATATATTACGTCAATCGAGACTACCCAGCATTCGTGACTTGTCTCGCAACACTCAAACATGTTTCTCATAATATTTATAATATTCTTCGTGACCCTGTACCTGTATGGTACGCGGAACCACAAGTACTGGGAAGAGAGAGGAGTGAAACATGAGAAGCCCATACCACTCTTCGGCAACGATGCTAAAAGATTTCTTCTACAAAAGAGTATCACTCAAATTGCCGCCGACACTTACTGGAAGTACCCGAATGAGCCCTTCGTAGGTTTCTACCGTGGAAATGTGGCCGAGTTAGTGGTTCGTGACCCGGATCTAATCAAACAATTTATTGTGACAGACTTCGTACACTTCCACCCGAGGGGATTGAATCCTTATGGCTTGGAGGTAGAGCCACTTTTAAGAAATCTGTTCTTTGCGGACGGTGATTTGTGGCGTCTCCTGAGACAGCGCATGACCCCGGCCTTCACAAGTGGTAAACTTCGAGCGATGTTTCCCCTAATAGTTGAACGCGCAGAAAAATTACAATCACGCACATTGGAAGCCGCTGCAAAGGGGGACGCAATCGATGCACGAGACCTTATGGCGCGCTACACCACCGACTTCATTGGAGCTTGTGGATTTGGCCTCGATGCTGACTCGTTAAACGATGATGACTCTGCTTTCCGCCAATTAGGTGCCAGAATATTCGAGAGCAATTATACTAGGGCTATCACATCTGTACTTAAAGCACTTTTCCCAGCGGTATTCAAACCGCTTAAATTCCTTGGTCAGGAACTAGAGGACGACATATTAGCACTGGTGAACACTATTCAAAAACAGAGAGGACACAAACCATGTGGACGTAATGATTTTATTGATTTATTAATGGAAATAAGGCAGAAAGGAAAAGTAGTCGTTGATTCCCTTGAACGGTTCAAGCCAGACGGTACCCCAGAGGTTGCGGAACTAGTGTTAGATGATGTCCTCCTCGCAGCTCAAGCCTTTATATTTTTTGCTGCCGGATTTGAGACTTCTTCTTCAGCCACTAGTTTTACGTTGCACCAACTGGCATATCATCAAGACGTACAGAAAAAGGTTCAAGAAGAAATCGATCGGGTTCTTGAAAAGTACGATAATAAACTTAGCTACGACGCTATTAAAGAGATGACTTACTTAGAATGGACTTTAATGGAAGGCATGAGGATGTTCCCGTCATCTGGATTCTTAATGAGACGATGCGTCCGAAAATATACAATCCCCAATACGAACATTACAATCGATGATGGAGTCCGGATCGTAGTTCCATTACAAGCGATTCACAACGATCCACAATACTTCAAAAATCCATCAGAATTCAGACCTGAACGCTTCTCTCCCGAAGAGTCTGCTCATCGCCACAAATTTGTCTACCTACCTTTTGGAGGAGGCCCGCGATCTTGCGTCGGTAAGTTTAATTATAGTTACAAACTCTATATTTGCATAACAATTTCCACAGTCGTCTTTCAATTTATTAATAACTATATAGCTAACAATCTTTGTTCTTTAAGACGTCGGATAGCTAAAGTATGATTTATCTTTCAGGCGAACGGATGGGTCTCATGCAGTCGATGGCTGGCTTAGCAGCAGTCCTTTCAAGGTTCACAGTGACTCCGGCGCCAGAAACCAGAAGAGAACTGATATCAGATCCAAGAACTATCATAGTCCAGAACATTATCGGAGGTTTGCCTCTCAAGTTTAATGTAAGGAACTAACGTAGATTGGTAGAAGAAAATTTGATGGAAAATTGGTAGTATTTGGTATCCAAAGTTTTTAGAATTTCATCCTAAGAAAAAATAATTAGCAGTAGGGAACTGGAAGGATTCTTTTTGTTAAAAAGTTACTAGTTTTCAGCGATCTATATACGAGTAGGAAGTATAATAATCTGTTTATTTCATGGCTTTATTTAGTAGTAGGCGATATTTTTTCTCAGCTCGGTGCTTTAAAAGCTCTGAGTTCAAGATATAACTCAAAAATAATTATTCTCTTGATTCCTTTGAAAAATTCAGCCTTAAGTACTTCCGGACAGAAAAATCTCATACGTATTTCAATTTTCATGTAAATATATAAGTCCGTCTATGTAATCAATTTAATTTACACCTACACAAGTTGGTAGAACCAGTGTAGTTCGACCGGGGACGTACCACCGCCACACCTATTTCTAGCGTGAAGCATTTTTTTGCGTTTCGATGTAAAGGTGTGGTTGCCGGCACATTTTTATATGAGGCGGCCATCATAGTCGTAGCCTTCGGGACTAGCAACGCATCTGTGATTGACTTCAGATAGAACCCATGATCTATTTGAAGTTGCTTACAAATGTCCGTGGGCGGCAGTGACCACTTACCATCAGGTGGCCTGCATGCTCGCAGTTAAGCAAATGTCATTAGATATTAAAATTATTATTTATAAATCATCATATATTTATAAAGACACAAATAACAATGTTTTCAGTATGAGAGTAGAACAATATTAGTCACAACTGTGATGACGTTATATTGTCGATATTGTTTTTATACTACATAGTAGTGATAATGATAGATTATCATTAAACTATATACAAAATCTAATTTTTACCTATTTTGTATGCATATAATATGAAAATTTCATGTCGTTGTATGTACAATGTACTATGTACAGATGTGATATATCAAGTAACACAAACTGGTAGAGTGTAAATATCTTTACTATAATTCCTAGGAAGTGAATACTATACAGAAATGTACCTATATACATATAAATCACAACTCAGAATAAGTATAACTAATTAATATTATTTAAGTGCGATTTAGTAAGTAATAATGTTAAGCCCTTTTTATTTTAAGTGATATTTATTTAGTCAGTAAAGTTATTTAAAGGTGCAAGAAAATGTAAGCAAATAAATATTTATAGTTTTTTTACACTAAACATTTGTTTTACTTTCAAAACTTCATTTACCAAATCCTCGATTGATTGATTGAACCATTAATTCATTTTTTAAGTTTTCTGACCATGTCATAAATATTAGTGTTACCTTTTCAATAATATGCCAACTTCAGTCCTCAAGAATTTGAAAAGTGGATTACAGGTTTTGCAAGCATACAAAGCAAATAAATCAAAGCTGATTAAATATAGCTGGGTATAAAAAATACTCTTTTTATTTCTTTTTTTAATTTGCACTTTTATTTAAGTTTTATCTTTGCGGTTTATTACTGGGAACAGCTGCTTAGCGAATTATTGTATAGTAAATATACAGATAACTGTCTTATTCTGAGACAGTTATCTGTATATTTAGGAGAGAAGACTCTTGCCCAGCAGTGGGACAATGATGGGTTGACGACACCGAAATATACAGATGCTAACAGCCTGAAATAAAATTTTATAAAGAATAAAATTTTATAAAGTTAATTATATAAATCCTGTAATTTTATAAAAACCGTATCTGAATTACATACTCGTTATTCCCAAGTTTAAGATTTAAGCTAGAATAAACTAAGTTTGTCTTCCAACATACGAGTATTTAAGCATTTATTAGCAATATATTATTAGGAGATATTCATATCTTAGGGCCGGCACTCATATGACGGAGCGCAGCGCAGCGCATTTTTTGCTGTCAAACTATTATCGTCATTGTCCCTTTAGAAATAATATCCAAAATTAAATAACAGCAATTTATTTCTGAGGAGCATGGAAGCGCATGCTCGCGCATCCGCGCGCACCCGCGCGCATCCGCGCGCATTCTCCCAGTAATTAGCGCGAATTTCGGCTAGTGTGTGATTCGTTAAGAAAATTTCGCGGGCATGCGCTGCGCTGCGCTCCGTCATATGTGCGCCGGCCCTTACTGTCTTGTAAAACCACCTCCTATTGACAATGTTTGATTGTACATTATACATTCATAATAGATTTTTAAACAACAAATTGTTGCCAACCAGTTATTATGTAAATTATTTTGTTTAAGTAGAACATTTAGTCACGTCAAAAATGGATGGCCGCGGTACTTCACCCGGAATTTCCAAGTTCATTGGGACTTTAGTTGCACACAAAAACCCGATAACATCAGGATCTTTCCGTTTAGATAATTTTATCTTCCGCAAATCTAAAAGACAAGCGATTTCAATTAAATTCGAAATACCTATTGTGCTGAATCCACACCTACCAACGGCTATCATTAAATTGTTATCAGCATCGATCATTATAACAATGTACTGGCAAATGCTGACGCTTTAGAGATTATTTCTAAATTTACATTATAATCAATATTTCTCACAATGTTCAGCACTCCTCTCTCCTTGAATTGCGGAAGTCACAATCGCGTAAAGTTGTTCATTCATCTATCGACTTTATAGATGTGAAAATGAAATGAATGTCAATTTTTTTTATAAAACTCTGTCCTCTTTGCTACTTTGAAGCGCTTTAAATGTGAACCTTAACACTTCGCAATGTGTGACGATGGTACCTCCACAATCGATCCACATGCCTACTATATATATAAAAGCGAAAGTATGCTCACTTACTCATCAAATAACTAAATATCGCAGAGTCAAAACTACTAAAGACAAAACCATGAAATGGTTTTCCTTTTAAAAGACAATTACTTTTAACTAAGAACGGATTTTCTGATCTTCCCCCACGAGAGTTAAACAGGAGACGAAATGTATGTAAGTCGGCGTATTGATACAAGGAGAATGAAACATAGGATTTGACTTAATGGATGGATTTTGAATAAACATCTATTTCACCGTTTTTAGAAAATCCACCCCTAAGAGGGTCAGTCGGGGGTTAAAAATTTGTATAAAATGCCTGCGTATTTTAAAAAATCATCTGAATTAATGGAACATATATCGGAAGTCCACTTTAGAAAAGAAACTATGAATTCGTTCTAACTTTAGGTCTTATTAGTGTTATAGGCTGTATTTGTAGAACTAATGCAATGGCTTAACCAGTTCGCATTCAGATGCAAGTAGGAGTCCGAGATAATCCTCACTCAACCTCAATACACAATGCGATATGACTGACAGATATCATCTCATAATAGAGTATTTGACACTTAAAAATATACTACCAATTTTGGACACGATAATAGTGTAATATGATCTACATTGTCTTATACGAAAATATGCATACTTTTAGTAGATTTAGCGTCAAAAGATACAAATATTTTTGGATTTTTGTAAACGGCAGAAACACTGTGTAATTGGTAAACACTCATATGACGTCACACGCTTGTTCACACCAGCTGCTTCAAGTTGTGTGTTTTCTAAGTTTAATTCCATAGATTAATCGATTCCTGAGCTATATCACGACAATTTCTTTATCATATATCAGACGCGTGTTTTACAATTTAAATTTTATTATTATTTTTTATTGTAATTACTGCATATTTCCTTGAAACATTGATAGAGTATGTTTATTATTATATAAAAAGAATTATACAAAAAAATCAAAAAATAGTCGATTACGCTAACAAGAAATTAAACTTGAATGAATGTCATTTTCAAAAATTAACAATATTTTTCTGATTTTTTTTTTCTTACAAGTAAAAGATTTGAAACTTTCTGTAGGCAGCAACGTCATTTATATAGACACAATCCCCATTAGGGAAGCCCTACGATTGGCAGAATCTCAAAAGTCTAATGGATGGATTTAACGTGTAATCATTTGCGTGAGTTAGACGCAGCTTCTGCTAGCAGTGCATAAAGCATTAACCCCTGTAATGTTTTAAAAAAAAAAAAAATAAAAAAAAAAAACGCTTTCTACACTCATAGATTTTATCATTTTGAAGGATTGTTTTTAATGCATAAACCAGAAATATGCAAATTGTTTAGTGATTTATGAAGATTTTTTGACTCTTTGAACCTTCAAGGAGTCTATAGAGATTTTAAACAACGAACAATTTTTTGCCATGATGGTAGAGATATACCAAACGCCAAATATTTTCCGGGTAGCAAGGTGTACGATGTCATTGTGTTGTATGTCATGACGAAAATAATTCTAAAAAATATACTTATTATTTTATCTCTATGCCCAGCGCCACCTGAACATGTTATCGTGAACTTTTTCAAGCAACACCGTAACGCTCTCGCAGTACTTTAATGCGACGCGATAATAGATGGCGTTGCACTACGTAATTCAAATAACATGATTAAAATACATTTTATATTCATTTACACTTCTTAGCACTTATAGAACCAGTGTAGTTCGCCCGGGAAAGTACCACCACCACACCTATTTCTGGCGTGAAGCAGTTTTTGCGTTTCGATGGAAGGGTGTGGTTGCCGGCATACTTTTATATGAGGCGACCATCTTAGTCCTCGGGAGTAGCAACGCATCTGTGATTGACTTCAGATAGAACCCCTATAATGTTCTATATGAAGTTGCTTACAGATGTACATGGGCGGCAGTGACCACTTACTATCAGGTGGACTGCATGCTCGTTGCTACTTCAATTCTATGTAAAAAAAAAACTTATATTTAAAGGAATTTATTTATTATTCGTGTTTTATTATGACCTGACTTCACTTATTTACTGAAAAGGTGACTATTTTAGCCGACTTTAACAAAGGTTAAGAACGTGACGTGTCGTAAACATAAATGTAAATTTTCCTTTAATTCAAAAAATGGTAGAGCCGGTATGGTTTAACAATAATGGTATCACCACCAAATCTGTGTATTTATTCACGTAGTTAGATATTAGCATGGGTGGCAGGGAATACTCACCATTAAGTGGACTGTGTGCTTGTGATACAATCGTAGGGCTAAAATTAGTTGGCTACAACTTTGTTGTCTTCCCCGGAAGCGAGCAAACAAGCATTCTCCAGCACGTAACTTTGGACTTTTTTATAAGATTGAAGTAGCAAACTAGCATGCAGTCCAGCGGATGGGAAGTGGGGTTAGTTGGTGAGATGCTAAGATTCGGCTGCCAGGAACGCAACTCGATGTATCTAAATAAAATAAAATAATATCGTGGAAATTGTTAAACTCGTGAAAATAAACCTTTCCAAAAGGTTATTTAGGTAGTTTACTTCTTATCGAATTTTGATAAGCGCCTTGTTATTTCCGAAAGCAAGCCTCAATAAATATATTTTTTATCATAAAAGTGTATAGTCAAGAACACGTTCCACCGCTGTGGCATTAATTAACGATAATGACATTTAACTAGCAGCGATAGCAAAATGATACTTAGGTACCTACTCAAATTTTTGATGGTACTCCTGGATGATTTTAAATGTTAGAAAACTACTTGTATCTCTGACATTTGGAAAAAAAAACTTTATGTGTTACATTCGTGCTTCAAGGAGAACACGATGCGGAATGTGAACAAGTCTACCAATTAACTTTTAACATGCATAGCTATAGGATATAGCCTTAGATTTATTTTAATATTCCTAGTACTGACGAAATATACTTTACGCAATAAAAAGGAGTTTGATATCTAATAATACCTTTTTCTATTACTCAAATAACATCCCATAACAATTTTATTCATGTTATGTAATGTTATTTGAAACTATTTTTCTATGTCTATTGTTCAAACCACAAATGTTCCATGTGAATTTCCATTTTAATTTTAGGCCCCAGGGAACTTCGTTCCGCCTAAAAGTCAAAAATCTAAAATTATCAGTGTATCTCTGCTATATTATACACTAGCTGAATCCGCAGCTTCACCCGCGTTAACAAAAATCGATTGTCCCGTAGGAATAAGATATTTTCACACAGTAAAAAGTAGCCTATATGTTAATCCAGAGTATCAGCTAACTCCATACCAAATTTTATGAATATCGGTCCAGCGGTTTAGACGTAAAAAAGTAACAAACATACACACTCACAAACTTTCGCCTTTATAATATTAGTGTGATTATAAGTATGATTTTAATTTAGATTTCAGATAATATATTGCTTACAGATGTCCATAGGCGTCAATGTCTTCTTACCATCAAATAGATTGCATGCTCGTTTGCTACTTCAATCCTATAAAAATCTGTAGATCATTAGGTTTCTTTTAATATTTATTTATTTATATAACTAACTGCGTCTTATGATCGTAAAAGAGCATAGGTGAGGTCTGCGGTTATCAAACAATAAACAAAACCGGTTCAAGGTTGTGTCTCGCGCGGAGCCGCCGCGACCAAATTGAGGTCAAACGAGTCATGGATCACCATTCATATCATTTAACAGGATCCGGTGAGTTTAGATGTAGGAGGAGAGGAGGCTAAAAGACCCAGCCCCAGCTCCATCAAATCTAAATGCCAATATTCGGCTCGTAAGTAGTGTTTCTTGTATGAAATTTATTTTATTTCTTTATTAGATATATTTTGTATGTAGGATGGATTAGGTTAGGTTGGAACTTAAAAGAAAACATAAAACCAGACGAGCAGGGCGCTAGCGCCCTGCGAGCGGGTGCGCTTAGTTCATATGAATTATAAAAGTATTTTAAGTTCTGGCTTAGGCTTATATTTAATTTGTCATATAAGGTTGAGACTGAATAATGTTTCCATTTATATGCATATTCCATTTATATTTATATGCACCTGCAAACTCAATGTGTGATACAAGTAAATAAAAGTGAGTTTTCGTTACTACAAAGGGTGTTTTTTTTTTAACAAAAAATGCAAGTGCAACCGACTTCCATGCCACAAATAAAAACATGTTGGCTTATAGCATATACAGTACTTAGTACATAGTTCCCACGTCAGCGCTCAACATGTTATTTTGTTGGATCACGACGAAACTACATGATGTGTCCTATATGAGCGCCAGCGCAGACGGCCAAGTAATATTTAACTTTTATAAACTTATAAATACACAGTATTTTGTTCGAACTTTATTCAGAGAGGGCAATAAGGTAGAGAGTATGTAAAAACACCTAAGTTTAGTATATTGTAAAAATTAAAAAATATATGATAATGTTACCCGCTGGAAGTAGCAAACGTAAGCCCGTTTGCTATTTCCACATGTTAGTAAGTGGTCACTGCTGCCCATGGACATCTGTGCAACTTCATATGGAACAGGGTTGCTATCCGAAGGTCTAACATGTAGTGCAACTCCCAAAGACAAAAACTGTCGCATCGTACTAAAGAGAGCCGGTAACCATACTTTTCCGCCGAAACACAACAAGTGGTTCACGTTAGATATAAATGTGGCAATGAAACCTCCCTGATCAAATTATACTTATTCACATATTATACAATGTTATACAAATTACGGAATATTATGAAGACAGCGGGAAACCGTTGGATTCAGAGGGCACAGGACCGGTTGGAGTGGCGCCATTTAGGGGAGGCCTATGTCCAGCAGTGGACATCAAAGGGCTGATGGATGGATGGATGGATGATACAAATTACAATTATCACCTGGTAATCTCAAAACCTAAAGCAATTAAATAATTGTTACAGTTTTTCCTTGCCTTTATACATTCACAGTAATTTTTACCGTGGTCAACCGCAAACAGTCATGGTAGGAAAGCATGCATATAATTATAATGAAATGCCACTAATAAAATCATAATCATTAAAGAAGATTTAATTTTCAAAGATAACATAATCCAGAAGATTATAGCAGTTACCCATTATTTATTTAACAGTTACCAAATTACACAATTTTAAAGTTTTTTAGGACACAAAGTTAGTGTTGGGCATAACAATATATCAAAAGATCCTTGTATCAAATATGGAAATCTAAAAGGAAAATACAATTGTCTACATACATATTATATAACAAGTAGATCTTTACCACAATTATTATTGAAAGTTAATTGTTTATCGTCACGTTTATACGAAAATATAATATAAACTGTACATAATTCTTAGAATAATATATAAAAATTTAAACGCAATATTCACGATGTCAACAATTGAAGAAAATTGTTGTTTTAAAAGCCTGTATTTTCTCCATTGCTGTATGTACCTATACTTAATACTATTCAGTAACACAAAAACACTTACTTTTATAACCTACTTGTTAATGTAGCTATTACAATTATTATATTAGCCCTGTGAGTTTGATCACAATCAACAGACATTATTCAATGTAGAGTTAATTTTAATATTACATTACAAAACTACTTTTCGTAACTTCTACGTAAATGCCAACGCACCGGCATAAAACATTTATTTATTTGGTTTGTGTATAGTTGTGTTAAAATTCCTTATCTTATTTTATTACATCTCATACATCTAATAGCTGTGTCAACTTCGCTAACATCGTGGCAAGTCAGTCTCGCGCGACAAACAAACAAGTAGATAGTGCTAGACTATCACAATGTTATAGTTTATATCTTAAAAATATTAAAAACTAGATTATTCCCGCACCTCCATCCGCTTTGACCACATTTACCATGATAATTAATAGCCCCTATTAGTCGAATTAACAAACTAGCCGTCTGCCAAATTTCATCGAAATTCGACCAGTAATTTTGCATGATAAAGTCACAAGCACAAAGTTTCTCATTTATAATATTATTGAGATAGAAATGAGACAACTCTTATCGTTTTATCACTTCACCATTTACGACATTTATGCCACATTTTTCCTCTCGCGGAAGAGCAGCGGAATGCCACCCTCGATGCTCTGCACGATGTCGGAGGCGGGGTTGACGACGGGGTGCCGCCGCGTCTCCGGCGCCGGCGACACGGAGAAGCGCGATAGCACCGCGGCCAGACCAGCTAGCGACTGCATTAGACCCAGCCGCTCCCCTGGAAATAGGTAATAGTGTTATGAAAATATATTCCGCTAATAATAAAGATCTACTATAATTACACACAGAGACAGATATCATAAAAGCAGCGACACAAACTTCCAGTGTTCAAAATGCACGGATGTTGAAGATCGTAACAAATGGTGGCACGTCGCAAGAACTGCACCATCTAAAGATACATAATCGTAAAACCACGTCTATTCTGCTAAGGGTGAACGATTGAAGAGAGAGATTATTATTTATTACCTTATTGCCGTGACCCCGTCTGCTTCGGTCACGTTTACCACAGGATTGAGTATCCCATGTATTAACCCACGTCATAAACTATCTGTGTGGCAAATTTCAGCGAAATCCGACCAATCGTTTTTGTGTGAAAGAGTAACAAACACACATACATCCTCTCAAGCTTTCGCCTTTTTAATACTAATAAGAGATAAAGCTGTTTACCGTACGGGAATAAGTCACTGCCGCCCTTTAACATTCGTGAGAAACTCTACATAGAACAGGGTTTCGACACTCCTTAAGATGGTCGCTTTACATTTAAGTCTGCTGGCATCTACACCTACACCGTTCCAGAGAAACGCAAGATCTGCTCACCCTGAAAATGGGTGTGACGGTGGTACCTTCTCAGTCTAATCATATTAGTCTTTTCTTTCGGTTCTCGAAGAGGAAACGTACAAAAGGTACCCGACGCCGTGGGAGCGACGCAGTTATGTGGGATTTTTACCGCTAAAACCCCCCCGGTGGCCGTCCTCGGCGCTATAAAGAGGACCCCGGGACCTCTACAGGACCGCTGCCGGAATCATTTGAACGCGTTGCTCCATCGGGCTCTTCCCAGATGGGCGGGTTGCCCACCGCCCCGTCTAGTCTTTACGGCGGTATGCGACCACACATACCGATGTCCTTCCCGGGATCGCCTGACTGAACGGTTCGATCTCCTACTCTAACCGCCCGCAACCTCGGAAGCTCCTTTTAGTCGCGTCTTACGACAGGCAGAGGCTGCCGTAGCCCTATTCTGGTCTTGGAACTACAGAGCACAATCATACTAGTCCTACCACTTTTGAATGCAAGTTGTTTCCAAGAGACCTGTTTTTTTAAACATTTGTACCCTGACACTCTGAAATACTACTGTAATTTTAGAAATACTATTTGTAACTAGAGAAATACATTTCATGAGTTTACGTTAATATTATTAATATTTAATTGTTAGGTCCGAAGGTAACAAGTTCGAAATACAATTGTTAACTGTGTTCAAAAGTATTATTATATACCAAACCAATCGACATAATAGTTTTTCCAGTGTGAGAATTTTAACAAAAAGCAGTACAGCAGCAGTATTTTTCATAGGTGCATAACAAAAAAGAACAATGTGAACTCACCGATACAGGCGCGCGGCCCCACGCCGAAAGGCAAGTAAACAAATTTGTTTTCTTGTTTGACTTGGTCCGGATCAAACCTCTCAGGTCGGAATTCCTCGGGATTGTCGAAGTAATTTGGATCATTGTGCAGAGCTTGCAGTGGGATTATAATTTTTACTTCCTTATCTATTGACATGTTCAAGTCTTTGAATGTATAAGGTCGTGCGCACTCCCTGATGAGAAACCCGAGCGACGGGAACATCCGCATCCCCTCCCTGAACGCCCACGTCAGGTATGTCATCTCTTTGATGGCGTCGTAACAAAGTTTGTTGTCATACTTAGCCAGCACCCGATCGATTTCATCTTGCACTTTCTTTTGAACTTCTGGATGATATGCCAGTTGATGCAGAGTGTAGCTTGTAGCTGATGACGATGTCTCGAAACCAGCGGCAAAGAAAACAAATACTTGAGCGGCCATTAAGATTTCATCCCACTCAATTTCGACGATTTCAGGAGTTCCATCCGATTTAATTTTTTCTATAGATTCTCCTACTAACTTGCCTTTTTGTTTGCATTCTATCAATAAATCGATAAAATCATTTCTACCTGAAGGCAAAAAATTTCTCTGCTCTAATATGTGTTTGACAAGAGCGACAACTTCTTTTTCTACTTTACCTAGAAACTTTACAGATTTAAATAGGTAAGGGAACAAATCTTTTAAGACCGCTTTCGTCATGATAACGAAACCAGTATCAAATATTTTAAGACCTAGCTGGCGAAAAGCAGAATTTTCTTCGTTAAGAGAATTGGCATCCAGTCCGAAGCCGCAGGCGCCGATGAAGTCTGTGGTGTATCGCGCCATGAGGTCGCGCGCGTCGAGCGTGTCCCCGGCGGCGGCGGCGGCCAGCGCGCGCGCCTGCAGCCGCTCGGCGCGCTCCACGATCAGCGGGAACATGGCGCGCAGCTTG
Organism: Spicauda simplicius; assembly: GCA_949699795.1. NCBI lineage: Eukaryota > Metazoa > Arthropoda > Insecta > Lepidoptera > Hesperiidae > Spicauda > Spicauda simplicius. The sequence goes on from OX453069.1 coordinate 20,933,675, forward strand.
CCGCTCGAGAACGCCGGCGTCATACGCTGCCGCAGCAATCGCCACAGGTCTCCGTTCGCGTGAAACAGATTCCGGAACATCGGCTCAATTCCATATTTTTCCGCCACCAGGCCTCGCGGGTAGAAGTAATAAAAATCCACCGTTAAAATCTGTCTGATGATATCCGGATCTCTTATGATCAATTCCGGCTTTGTTCCCCTAAAGAACCCGACGATTTTTTCGTTTGGATACTTCCAATACATTTCGACGGCTAAATCTGTTATGCTTTTCTTTGCCAGATAGCCCCTTAGGTTGTTGCCGAACAGCGCTATCGGTTTATCGTGCTTCACTCCCCTCTTCTCCCAGTAGCTGAAAGTCCTCGTACTGTACAAGTACGCAGCCACGAGGGCGATGAGTGCTATAGCTAATGTAATCATCGTACGACACTATTGAATGACCTCTCCTGTGAGAATAAACTGGAAGTGTGTCTGCAAGATTCTTTATATAGCGTTGATACAACCTAATATAGATAGCATAAGCGCAGTTGTTAGAACATATAATTCGGCAGATCATGATATGCCTAAACAGGTTTTATTACGTATTAACCTCGTTTACTAAATTATGTGTACTAGTCACCCATCACATCGGTCGAAATTCGACCGTAATTTAAATTAAAAAACTAAACTTCATATTGTCCAAAGTAGTACGTATACCTATTTCTCAAATTATCTGTTGTTTTAAAACTAATTTAATTGTTCTAATAATCTAAGTATTAAGATTGCTGACGCGGTGTAAACTAAACATAAAATACTATTTTTTTAAAAAGGTAAGACTATGACTATATTAAATATTTCATATTTTACTTTGAACATAAGAAACAAAAAAAAATTAAACAAAAAAATACAACCGACTTCCATGCCATTTAAAAGTAAAAAAAAAAATTAATTACATGTTGTTTTAGAGCAAATACAGTACTTAGTACATAGTTTCGAAGTCGGCGCTCATTTAAGACACATGTAGGCATGGAAGTCGGTTGTATTTTATTATTAATTTTTTTTTCACGCTTTTTAGTGACTATAAATTCACCTATATGAGACCGTATAATACATAGTATCAATAAGACTGCATAGTGCAGGCATAAATGGAAACGTTAATTCAAACTCAACTTTATATGACAAGTCAAAAAAAAAGCCTAAGCGATATCTTACATTACTGTTACAATGTATGAACTGAACGCAATCATTCGCAGAGCGCTGCCGCGCCCTGCTCGCTTAGTTTTTATGTTTTCTTTTAAGTTCCAACCTAACCTAACCCATCCTATTTAAAAAGGTTGGTAGTACTCTTGCATCGTCCAGGTAATTGTATTCAAAGTGGAATTTTTGATCATAATTATGTCCTCTCCGAAACACATTGTTAGTATTGTGAACAAGAAGATTATATATACGTAAGCACAATATGGCCGATGCATATGGTTTTAACTTGAAGCACCCTAGGATTATCAGGGTTGAGGAGTTAAAGGTCCATTTTTTTATCATACGTCTTTGCTTTGTAAATATATTACATATCCATAAGTATCAAATGGCCAACGCCTATGGTTTAAGCCTGAAGTACCCCTGCATCATCAGGGCCGAAGAGTTGAAGGTCAAAATTATCATGTTATTCTTAGTAATCTCATTACATATACGTAAGCACCATATGGCCAACGCCTATGGTTTAAGCTTGAAGGACTCCAGCATTATCAGGGTTGAGGAGTTGAAGGTCAAATTTTTCATGTCATAACTTTTTTATTTAATCTTTTCTATGTTATGTAACTTATAAGCACCAAATGGCTAACCCCTATGGTTTAAGCTTGAAGCACCCCTGCATCATCAGGATCAGAAACACCCAAGTTATTCAAGATTTTAAGAAACCGACATTTCCAATTTTCCGGGAAAACTGCCGGAAGGTTTTCATTTTCCTCAATATGGGACTGCCTGTGAAACTAGCCGCATACAATGTCGTACGAATCGTGTCGGTAGGTCGACGATTTCTCGTCCCTGTAGCCTCGGGGTCAGAATAGGGCTACGGTATCCCCTGCCTGTCGTAAGAGGCGACTAAAAGGGGCTTCCCGGGTTGCAGACGGCTAGAGTGGGAGCTCGAACCGTTCGGTCAGGCAATCCCGGGAAGGACGACGGTATGTGTGGTCGCATACCGTCGTAAAGACTAGACGGAGCGGTGGGCCCAGCCGCCCATCTGGGAGGAGCCCGATGGGGCAGCGCGCTCGGAGGATTCCGGTTGAAGTCGTTTCGAGATCCCGGAGTCCTCCTTTTCAGCGCCGAGGACGGCCACCGGGGGGATTTTAGTGCGGTAAAAATCCCACATAACCCTGCGTCGCTCCCACGGCGTCGGGTACCTTTGGAAGGTTTCCCCCTCGAAAACAAAAAAAAAAAGGTCGACGATTTCTGGCCATTTCACCCGAACATATACATGTAAAAAAAATACGAATAGATTACCTCTTTCAATAACTTTCAATAATAACGATAACGAATAGATAAAAGTAAATCACTGTTCAGTTCCCGTTTTGATAAATATTAAATATACATAAATAATCATTTGTTACAGGTCATATGGATACCGACATATTTATTTATAATTATTATTTTTATATTCAGGAAGTTAGATTGAAAAATGTTAGAATGTAATGGAAGATGGAAATAAATTGTTTAATATATTAAATTCCACATTGTGAAATAAACGCAAGTGGCATATCAGAAAATATTAATTACCTACTGTGCAGGAGATAACGGATTAATGGGTTAAGTATTTATAAAGGTTTAATGTAACAGTACTAATCCGAACAAAAAATGTATGAAATGACAGCCAACTTTAATGATTTTCCAAATGCCATGTTTGTCATAGGTGATGAATCTTAGGAACATCTACATTTGCCGGATTGTATTATTATAAGACATTGACAGCCACGTACGGTCAGATACTGTAGATATTACGTACGACGCCGCAGACACTCCGCGACCGCTCCGCGACTGTTTGGCGGCGCTAGTGTCTCTAGAACTATATTTATTTATTTATTTATTTATTTTGATCACCTACATAGTTTACACCAATTAAAATATAAAAATAACGCAATTATAGAATACGGAAAAGCTAAGTGCAACTACATTTATAGGCGAAGACTGCTTGCAAAAAGGAGCGAGTAACAAGTAAGTCAAATGATAATAACAATAGTAATAAAGAAAAGAAAAGAATCATTTTTTCTGGAATAAAGTTAAAATTAAATTAAATTTAAATTAAAATTAAATTAAATTAAATTAAAATTAAACAGATTTTATATGTCAACATATTTTATGATATATGAATTTATTAATAATATATTTAAACTTGTAAATACTATCATTAAAAATGTCAATATTTACTTGTTTTGTGACTACCCGGAATTCGCGAATAATTCTGGAAATAATAATAATTTAATAATAATTTTATATAGAAACAAAACATTGCAACGTCAATACATAATAACTTAGCGGAGGAGTTGACTCTTGACGCGAGAGTCAACCATGAAACTTCACTCTTTCATTTCACTAGACAGCTCAATCTAACCAGGACAACCCTTTGCCGGTCTCAATAGAAAGAAAGAAGGTTATTTGTTATTAAGGTTATTTAACCAAAGACAGAGCGGAGATTCAAGTGGAACACTTGCATAGTTCTCTCCACAGCCCACACTCACGACATCAGCACGAGATTGTAGTGGCGTGAGTAGAGGACTACTTTGGACATCCGATATCTCTCACCCAGGGATTGGAGTTTAGCTCCTCCTCGGAGGCGCGGAAGGTCGCCTTGCATTGACCCAAGTGCAATGCGCCACGTACCGATAGCGCGCATAAAGTGTTGACAATGCTGCCGATGAGAGTCTCATTTATAATGACTACCGTCCACCTGAAAGTTGGAGAAAAAACCCGCCGTCTCCCAACCAGCTACCGATCTATCACGCTGTTACCCACCAGAGCTAAGCAGTTTGAGAAGCTAACGCTGAAGTGACTGCGGATGTTACTTGGTTGACCTACAACCGGTGAGGCTGGACAAGTAGCATAAGGATGTCAACGTTGCGAAGACGGTCGCGACACTTTTTAGCCGTAGATGCAACATGCCGCTGCTGCTACGTCTTCGCGATGGAGGGGTAGCTTGTAGCTCCCCGAAGTAACGTATTTGAGTTATTATATCAATTCCTTGCTGTACATAATATGTCAGATGGAACACGCCATCCGACAGGCCCGTTCTGTACGAGCGATACTCCGACCATAGCTTACATTCCGTCTGCCGCACCGAATCAAACCAGAGGTATCCGATTCTGTTTGACCCACGTGGCGCCAGGATGGTACTTTTTTTTATATTTGTACCTAACGATAAGGCAGACGGGCCACCTGATGGAAAGTGGTTACCGTCACCTATGGACATTTGCAACACCAGAGGAGTCGCCAATGCATCGCCGGCCTTAAAGGAGAGCTCTTTTTGCACCTTTCTTGAAGAGCCCCATGTCATTGCACTCCGGGAATACCTCAGGAGGAAGCTCATTCCACGGCTTGCACGTGCGTGGTAGGTAGCTTGCACGTCGTCATTAACCCATTATTGTCCCACTGCTGGGCACGGGTCTTCTCTCAGAATGAGAGAGTTTAGGCCATAGTCCACCGCGCTGGCCAAGTGCGAGTTGGTGGACTTCACACACCTCCGAGAACTTTTTTTTTTTTTTATAAAGAACTCTCGGGTGTGTAGGTTTCCTCACGATGTTTCCTTTCCTTCACCGAAAGCTTGCACGTACGCATTGATAATGGAAACCAATCTGTCCCTCAGTTTGATCGCCGGAGCGGCAACTACGTTCGTACCGACGTATTGGAGCGCGACCTCCAGGTCCTGGCCTTAGACGAATTTGTGGTCTGGTTGGCGCATTGTAAGTACGAGACCGCTGACATTTGGACAAGTGCTCAACTAAGAGTATTTATGCTCGAACCCCCGACGAGCGTCTATTACCTCATGAACTAGAGGGGCAGGTGTCTTCCGACCACATGGAGGACTAATTCTGTGTAGCAGCATAGTGCAGCCACTGAAGACCAAAGTTGCACAACTGCCTAATGGCAGCCAACAACACTGGTGGCGAGTGCATCCACTGAGAGAATTTCCCGTTCAAGGAAGCAAACCTTACGCCAACCTTAAGCCAACGGGACGACTCCCAAAGTAAAAGTGAAGAAAACGTCATTACTAAGCTGACTCTATGTCCGATGTAGTATTTAGCAGTATATTTCTTAGAATTTTTAGTAGAATTCACACTACCAATTGCTAAGGTCAAGCAAGTCATGGATAACAATTCTTATCATCATTTAACAAGATCCGGTGCATTCAGATCTAGCAGGAGGGGAAACTAATAGGGCTCACTCCCCCATCACACAAAACTAATTGGCATTCTGCGTATTGGAAGATCTGTTTATAGTATGTTTTTTTTTTAAGTCAACTTTTGGGTGGACCATTGTCCCCGCCTGTCAAATGAAATCTTGTCCGCTAGTAATCGGACGCAACTACCGAAGCGTATTTTCCTTAAAGCTAAATATAATTTTCTATATATTTAATTACCAATTTCGCGTAGCATTAATCCGTCATGCCAAAGATTAACATGGATAATGAAGTAATATTGACTTCACAACCTTTTAAATACACAATATTTTATTATAACCTAATTCAGAGAGGGGTAGCTGTGTAGAGAGAATGCAGAAACCGCTAAGTTTCTACATTGTAAAGAATGATGTGTTTTTAAAACCAGAATCAATTAAATTATTATGAGTTTGCGTACATTTAAGATTTACCTATACTTTTTCCTTATCTTATATTTCCAATTCACGCTTATTTTTACCTCAGTCAACCGCAAACCGTCATGACAGGAAAGAATACATATAATTAAAATAAAACACCCCTTATAAAAGCACATTCATTGAAGAAGATTTAATCTTCTAAGATCACAATAATCGAGTAGATTATATCAGTTCCTAATAATATAATGACAGAATGCTTTTACAAAATATTCTCCGGTTCGGAATCATTACCAAATATGTATATACCCGCGTTAGTACATTTATAATATAATAATGTGTAACGTGCATTATATTATTATAATTCCAAATCTCGAAATACCTATCAAAATCAACATACAATTGCCTACATAAATATTATAAAATCATCAAGTAGGTTAACTATAACAGAATTCTTATTGCACATAAAAAATCAACCATCTCGTAAAATATTATAAACCGTACATTTTCCTATTCTCGCAGTAGAATATACATTTTATTACGCAATATTCACAATGTCAACAAATAAAGATAATACTGGGCTTTAAACGATCTTAATTACACCCTTACTGATTGCTTAAGACTTATATAATATTCATTTTCACACAAACAAGCATATTTATTATATGTTTGTAGCTATTTCGATTATTATATTAGCCCTGTGAGTGTGAGCACAACCAGCATTTACAATTTACTAGTGTAGAGTTGATCCCTCTGCGTTTCTATTCTACTAAAATTTACCAACGATTATTTACAAAATAATAGACTCATACATTATAATTAATTGGTGGAAAATAATAACATTAAAGTACAAAAATACTTATCGTAACTTCTACGTAACTACCAAAGAATTATTTATTTGGTTTATAATCGTGATTAAATTCCTTATCTTATTTACCTAATAGCTGTGTCAACACGTTAGCATCGCTATAATTCAGCCTCCCTCGACAAACAAGAACCTGTTGCAGTCTTAAACAATCATATTGCTACACTTTTAGTACATTTGATGTACTAAAAATATAAAAAAATGTTCCTGTAAATGAAACAACTTTTATCATTTAGTCTCTTCACTGCACATAACATTTAGGAGATATGTTTCCTCTCGCGGAAGAGCAGCGGGATACCGCCCTTGATGCTCTGCACGATGTCGGAGCCAGGGTTGACGACAGGGTGCCGCCGCGTCTCCGGCGCCGGCGACACGTTGAAACGCGACAACACCGCCGCCAGACCCGCCAGCGACTGCATCAGACCTAGCCGCTCTCCTTGAAATAGATAATACAATAGTGTTAGAATACTATATTCTGCTAATCCTCATGGTCAATAGGTTTCAAACCAACGAATCAAACGAGCATCTAATTCACCTGGTGGTAGGAAGTATTTGATATCTTTAAGCAACTTAACTCATGGGCATCTGAAATTATTCACCGATGGACTGCGGCATTCATATCAATTAAAGGAAACACATGAACTGTTTTATTAGATAAAGGTGAAACTGTAGTACTTTTCCGGTCGAACCTATCACCTTTGGTCCTATCACCTTCAAATCCAAGTTATGTCCACCTGTTTTTCAAAGACATATTTGAACACTGAAATACTGTTATTTTAAAGATGTTATATCATTAGTGTTAATAATATTAAATTGTTATATCCAAGATAAGCAAGATCAAAATACAATTGTGAAGTGTGTTCGAAAATATTACAATGTACCAAACCAGTTGACGTAACAGTATTTTCAATGCAAGAAATTTCATAAAAAGGCTATTTTACATATGTAACATAAAAGATCAACGTGAACTCACCAATACAAGCGCGCGGCCCCACGCCGAAAGGTAAATAAACAAATTTGTTTTCTTGTTTGACTTGTTCCGGATCGAACCTCTCAGGTCGAAATTCCTCGGGATTATCGAAGTACTTTGGGTCGTTTTGCAGTGCTTGTAGAGGGATTATAATTGTTACCTCCTTATCTATTGACATGTTCAAGTCTTTGAATGTATAAGGACGTGCGCACTCCCTGATGAGGAACCCGAGCGACGGGAACATCCGCATCCCCTCCCTGAACGTCCACGTCAGGTATGTCATCTCTTTGATGGCGTCGTAACAAAGCTTGTTGTTGTACTTAGCGAGCACCTGATCGATTTCATCTTGTACTTTCCTTTGCACTTCTGGATGATATGCCAGTTGATGCAGCGTGTAGCTTGTAGCTGATGACGATGTCTCGAAACCAGCGGCAAAGAACACAAAAACTTGAGCAGCCATTAAGATTTCATCCAAATCAATTTCGACGATTTCAGGAGTACCATCTGGTTTATTTTTTTCTATGGAATCTCCCACTAACTTTCCCTTCTGTTTACATTCTATTAGTAAGTCAATAAAATCATTCCTACCGGAAGGCACAAAATTTCTCTGCTCCAAAATTTGTTTGACAAGAGCAACGACTTCTTTTTCTACTTTACCTAGAAGTTTCATAGACTTAAATAGGACAGGAAACAAATCCTTTAAGACCGCTTTCACGGTGATAACGAGTCCTGTATCAAATATATTAAGACCGAGCTGACGAAAAGCAGAATTTTCTTCGTTAAGAGAATTGGCATCCAGACCGAAACCGCAGGCGCCGATGAAGTCTGTGGTGTATCGCGCCATGAGGTCGCGCGCATCGAGGGTGTCCCCGGCGGCGGCGGCGGCCAGCGCACGCGCCTGCAGCCGCTCGGCCCGCTCCACGATCAGCGGGAACATGGCGCGCAGCTTGCCGCTTGAGAACGCCGGCGTCATGCGCTGCCGCAGCAGCCGCCAGAGGTCTCCGTCCGCGAAGAATAGATTACGAAACATCGGCTCAATTCCATATTTTTCTGCCACCAGGCCCCGTGGATAGAAGTAATTGAAATCCACCGTTAGAATCTGTCTGATGATGTCCGGATCTCTTATGATCAGTTCCCGTCCTGTTCCTCTGAAGAACCCGACGACTTTTTCATTTGGATACTTCCAATACATTTCGACGGCCAATTCTGTTACGCTTTTCTTTGCCAGATAGTTCCTTAGGTTATTGCCGAACAGCGCTATCGGTTTGTCGTGCTTCACTCCCCTCTTCTCCCAGTAGCTGAAGGTTCTCGTACTATAAAGGTACGCAGCCACGAGGGCAATGAGTGCTATAGCTAATGTGATCATCGTGCGACACTATCGAATGAGCTCTCCTGTAAGAATAAACTGGAAGTATGACTGTGAGAGTATTTATATAGCGTGGATACAACCTAATGTAGATAGTATAAACGCTGTCGTTGGATCATACAACTGGGCAGACTATAATATGCCTAAATGGGTATTATTAACGCATTTTCCTTGTTTACTAAATTAGATGGATATGCTTCCACTTCGATTAAAGCATGTTTTGTAACTGGTCTATTTAATATCTAATGAAACATAAAATGTAAATAAAACTCTTATTGATTTTTATTAAAATGAAATAATAATTCCTTAAACGAAAAACATTACAGTATTAATTTTAAAACTTTAAAAATGTATGACAATAAGTTAATAATCCCAAATTATAAGTATAGAAACAATAATAAAGTTTAATGATTATTTAAATGTCATGTTTGTAATAAGTGACGAATCCTAGGCACATCGACATTTGCCGGAATGTATTATTATCCGACATGGTCAGCCACGTGCGGTTTGATACTGTAGATGTAGATATTACGTTCATCACGAAGACAGCGCCCCGCGCCCGCTTGGCGGCGCTAGCGGCGCGACCGGCTCGTATAAACAAAACATTGCAACGTCATTACTGAACCGGCTCTCCGTCCGATGTAGTTTTTAGCGATATATTTTTTCCACCCGTTAGTTAAATAATGCAACCTTCGGGATCCCAACATACTAATTTAAATTTTGAAATATAAAAAAACCTATACTTGGGTATAGGTTACTTAAAATTAATTTAAATTATATTAACTGAAAGTTTATGATGACTGTTAATATTTTTTTTATCTCACAGTAAACCTAGTTATCTCCTTTTGAAAAACTATACTTGCTGAAGAGGTAACATATTTTGAAGCATAGGTATGCAAAAAATCTATGGGACAATACACCTACAAACATGTAGTTCACATGTGTATTTCATTAATCAATTTTGTCTATATTATGATGCGTGTTTTTTTTTATTCGGGAATATTTCACCTTCAAATAAGGTGAAGTCTAATTACACAAATTAAATCTATCGAAACAGCGCAAAAACTCATTCAACGGAAGGTATAAAAAAATAAATATACCTATACAATTTGTTTACATCTGAGTCGCAATGAGAGGTGTGCAGAGTTACGTCACCGGCAGTATTAGAGGCCAACGACAACCTACACAGTCTACATATACTGCATATATACCTATTCTCATAGTTTGTTTACAAACTAATAGGTAGGTATCTCGTAAGAGCAGTGATAGCCTAATGGTTGAAACTTGCCGTCTAAGTCGGGAGGTCCGAGGTTCAAACCCAGGCACGCACCACTGATTTATGAGCGTATTAGAAATTAATTATCACTGCTTTTCGGTGAAGAAAAACCTACACACCCGAGAGTTCTTCAAAAAAAGTTCTCGGAGGTGTGTGAACTCCACCAATTCGCACTTGGCAAGCACGGTCGACTATGGCCTAAATCTCCCTCATTCTGAGAGAAGATCCGTGCCCAGCAGTGGGACAATAATGGATTGACGTGAAAAATGGCAAACTGAATGGCGAACAGAAATGGCGACTTGTAGTTTGGAGATGAGTGAACTAACCCGCATCACCCACTAAACACTAAACAGTGAGGTCGGTATTACATTAATACAGCGTCTCTACATTGTACTATTTATTGTACGGAAGGATGTACCCGTTGAGGATCCCTAAGAGTAAGAAGTCTCAATACAGTACAGTACTGTAAGAAATGAAAGTATAGTACATACGCCGGCAAAATCAGAGGAACGTTGTATGAATGTTAATATTTTTTTTATGTATTTTTTTTTAATTAATTATATGTATTTTTAGGTAAAAGTGTGTGTAAATATTCTTAAAATAAATACCATTAATTTGTAGACATTGAATTTAAATGTAAATAAATAAGAAATTGTTTTACTGTTTCATCAATGAGTGATATTTTATTCTTATACTTACAATAACAATGGAATTTAATATCGTGTATTGCCACCGCCAGCCTTTATGAGGATTTCCTTGGTGTACCTTTCATCCTATGAGACACCAAATGTGCCCAATCAGCTTCGTATCCGATGATCAAACTAGCCAATCTTTGTGAGCAATGCCAACTTCATTTAGGTAATCAGGAACTGTTCACGCTGTATGGAGCCGAGCGTTATCATACATACGTAGACGTTATAAACATAAAAATAAATCACTTTTATTAGTGTTCCCCTAAATTTGCCAGTATATGCATTATATTAACAGATTTATAATATTACATTCTAGTCAATCTAGTCCATACAGTAGTTACAAAGTTACGTTCCTGTGTTGAAAAATATAAATACTCTATATTTTATTTTTCGACAATATAGCAGGTCTCGTGTCTGGTGGTTTCTCGGTAAATAGAAACCAATTTAATACAATGACGGCTTGACAATGTTCCTCGTAAAGCAATCGGAAACGTCGCATTTACGAGTGCATAACATTAATATTAATTTACATGCCAGTTCCTGAGATGAATGCCCAGTCATGCTAGTGTAGCACATTCGGATTTTAAATCTGCAAGTCATTGTGACTAGTGGTCAGGTCCCTGCGCGGTGGCACCACTCAACTTTCTCAATTATTTATTCGCTGCAACATTCCTATCGCTCCGGTTACTGAACTAACCAGAATCGTGACTTTAGTTTGTAATTTTTCCTGGAGAATGCCACGTGCCTTTGTTGTTTCCTGTTATTCGCCTAAACCACACACCGGCCATTACCGGCCGGCAGCGTCCATTCCAGAATAGATTATGACTGTGTGAGTCTCGTACGTATATTTATGTTTATTATCTATATCCTATCCTTCCTACTAATATTATAAATGCGAAAGTTTGAGGATGGATGGATGTATGTATGTTTGTTATTTTTTCACGCAAAAACTACTCAACGGATTTGTTTGAAACTTTACGGTAGTGTAGGTTATACAACAGAAAAACATATAGCTATAATTTATAATGTTTTTTTTTGTAATTAGGTTATAATATAATGGTAAATATCAGGTTAGTCGCAAAAAAAGTTGTCCTCTGAGAGCTATCTTCGCGTACGCTGCCGAAACCTTTGGAGATACGCAAATATAATGTACCATGGGATTGTTTGGCTCACATAGATCTAGACAACAGCGTGTCTATATTTTATATATAACCCATAATAACTCTTTTTATACTTTAAAAATTCAAAAAATATGAAGTTTATGTTTCTATGGGTTTTATACACACTAAATACTAATCCTTATCAATATAAATTATTTTAAAAAATCAAACATCTAATACAGATTGAAGCTACTTTTTACATCAATTAAATTGGATAAATTGTTTAGAAGATATTACGAGCATATTAATATATTGCGTAATTAGTAGATCCACCTTGTACGTATCTAATGCATTTGTTAAATTATGTATTCAGTATTTGAATTGGATCCGAAATTCAATGCAAATGAAAAACACCAAAAAATCATTTCAATATACCTAAGTCTCACGAGAAAAATACACGATGGGACAGGCAAAAAACAAATTGCGATAATGACACGATGACTTTTCGAGACAAACATAATTTAAGACGATGATATCAAATTGTCAGGGTCCAAAGTCTACGGTAATAAAAAATCTAGATTCATTGACTGACGCATATGAGCGGCCGACATCACGCCGGCGCCTCCTGCGTACACGTGTTTCTTGTGGTGGCCCTGACAGCAAAGTAATATAAGGAATGTTCTGATTGAAGTAGCAAACGAGCATGCAGTCCACGTGATGGTAAGTGGTCACTACCGCCCGTGAACATCTATAAGCAAATTCATATAGGAGATACAGTAATCTGAAGTCAGTCACAGATGCGTTGCTACTCCCGAAGACTTAAGACCTTCCATGGTACTTCCTCGGTCTAACTACACTGGTTATACCACCTATTTAATTCTAGGATTGTACTTTTGGCTATAGGTAAAAATGTGTCATGTCGCTCTTTCTATGTTTTAAAAATAAGCACCTACAAATAAACAAAAACGCAAATTATTTTTAACCGACTTACCAAAGTAAAGAGTCGTCTATTCGTTACGTATTTTGTTTGTTTTTATAATTAATTTTATTTTTACTTCATATTAACGGTTTGCGATACAGGAAATCCTCATTTGTAGGTTGGAACGTAGAAGTGTTTTGTTTATTTTTGATATCATACGAAGATAAAGCGATAACGGTCTAATTACCGTACTTAGATAATTTACTTAACTGCGTCTAAATGAGAATAATGTTTTTCGAGCGTATGTATGTTTGTATGTATGTCCATATCTTTGGGAAAAAAACACAAATTCGCACTTGGCCAGCGCGCTGGACTATGGCCTAAAACTCTCTCATTCTGAGACCCGTGCCCAGCAGTGGGACAATAATGAGTTGTACCCCTCTATTTCTTTGGATTGACCTTTTTTTTTGTTTTCGAGGGGGAAACCTTCCAAAGGTACCCGACGCCGTGGCAGCGACGCAGGGTTATTGGGATTTTTTCCGCACTAAAACCCCCCCGGTGGCCGTCCTCGGCGCTGAAAAGGAGGACTCCGGAATTTCGAAACGACTTCAACCGGAATCCTCCGAGCGCGCTGCCCCATCGGGCACCTCCCAGATGGGCGGCTGGGCCCACCGCTCCGTCTAGTCTTTACGACGGTATGCGACCACACATACCGCCGTCCTTCCCGGGATTGCCTGACCGAACGGTTCGAGCTCCCACTCTAGCCGGACCCCCCTGCAACCCCGGAAGCCCCTTTTAGTCGCCTCTTACGACAGGCAGGGGATACCGTAGCCCTATTCTGACCCCGAGGCTACAGGGACGTCTTTGGCCTACAACTTAAATGGCTTGGAATATTCTAACATATATGACATACTCGTATTAAAACTAAATCGAGTCCAATGAATCAATTTAGTTGTCAGAGAGTCATAGGCTAGATAGTTTTCATATTGGGGCCTGCGATCGGGTAAAAAGTTGAGAGGATGAGACAATTTTTCTTTTATCGTAACAGTATTCGTAGGTGCAAAATAAAAGCTAGTAAATAAACCACTACAAATACATATACCATAATTCGACTGATTGCTTAAAAATAATTAACTAAAACTGTAGGCAACCAAAATTGTTTTTAGCAAGTTTTTTTTTAATATTATTTTAATAATTCCATAATGTTACTTGTCTTTTTTATCTCATTGAAATAGCAAACAAGCATGCAGACCACCTGATTGTTGAGTTGCTACTCCGATAAAATTGTGCCGGCGCCGGCTCTTGTGAATATTTCGTTAGTATACCTTTAGTAACCTTTCTTCCTATGAGGCCATCGAGCTGGGTGATGTGACGTGAGCAATGCCAACTTCATTTAACCAATCACGGACTATACGCACTATATAGGGCTGACCATTAAACCATACGTAAAGATAACGTAAAGTTAAAAAAACAACAATATAATCCATCAGTTTAAAAAAAATACTTTTATTAATGTTCGTCTAAATTTGCCGGTGTGTGTACAATATTTTAGTTCTTTGTGTGTAAATTATACTCGTATCCGAGAGAAGTATCAGGCTTATTCTGTATACTTTGTACGTAGCAAAGATAGAGCATTTTCAAAGCAAGAGTGAATAGGCTTCTTCTAGACAAGCGTGTCACATCTTAGGCCTCATCGTCACTTTCCATCAGGTGAGATCGAGGCCAAACGCGTGTCTATTAAAATGTAAAAAAAAATAGACTAACTGGTGGACTGGCGGCCGCGCGCGGTGGCGGAATGGTGGGGTCACTGTTCCCAGCCTTGTTCGCGATTGACCTTGAACTCGGCTTTTTATTGTTACGTATCAACCGCAGTAGGCTAACTGTTAAGTTGTAGTAACCAATAGTTAAAAAAAAGAGCGTGATAGCCTGAGAACAGTGATAGCCTAATGGTTGAAACTTGCCCTCTCGATCGGGAGGTCTGAGGTTCAAACTCAGGCACGCACCATTGATTTTTCTAAAATTATGTGCGTATTAGAAATTAATTATCACTGCATTTTGGTGAAGGAAAACATCGTGAGGAAACCTACACATCTAAGAGATCTTTAAAAAAAACGCATTCGGCGGTGTGTGAAGTCCCTCAATTCGCACTGTCCACCAATTCGCACTTGGCCAGCGCGGTGGACTATGGCCTCTCTCATTCTGAGAGAAGACCCATGCCCAGCTGTGGGACTGTAATGGGTTGACGAGAACCAATAGTTGACTCTGGTGGCAGAACTGTTTCGTGTTACCTTACGCTTGCGACGCCGTAACTAATTTGAGATTTTAACAGAAATATTGCACTGCTTATACACTTGTAAATCGCGGTGAATCTACCAAATATTTACTAATACGATCCATTTATCCTAAAAGGTAACAACGCCCTGATAATAATTTTAGGTAGAGTTCCTATTCTACATTAAATATATTTACGACGTTGAATAGATTTAAGTAACCGTAATTAGAATAAAGCGCAATTTATAGGAAGTACTATAACAAATCCTCAGATGATAATTGAAGATAGTCTCTAGATAATTTCGCGAAGAAGCTGAACTTCATGTTTCTCTCTTCGTACGCTTTTCTCTACAAACTCTACATATCATGCACGCGTGAAGTCTTGTTATTTACGAGCAAACGCCACCTGTGTTAGAATGAATGAACAAATGGTAGCATTGTGTGTGTGAAGCATTCGTAACGACTTCGTGTAGAGTTGTAAAACTAGATGGCAGCACTCTCTCTTATTATCTAGTACTAGTTGACCCAACGAACTTCGTTCCGCCTAAAAGTTGAAAATCTAAAATTATCAGTGTTTCTCTACTATATTATTTATATCTTATAGCCTTCCTTTTGAATCACTCTATCTATTAAAAAAACGGCGTTAAAATCCGTAGCGTAGTTTTAAAGATTTAAGCATACCTACGTAGGAACAAATATTGAGAAGGGACCTTGTTTTATACTATGTAGTGATTCTACCTATATTTTAATACGTGAAGTAAAAAATTGGTTTCTGTTTTAAGAAACTTGCCGCAGACGGAGGAGCATAACATTACGCACGGTTATAGTTTATGAGGAGAAGGAGCACGCAATGCTAATATTTTTTTCAAATTATACATAAAACATACGTAATATCAACTAAAAACACACTACCATCCGTTTGACACACATATGTATAATAAAAATATCTTACTATGAAAACATGTAACGTCAAAAATGTCAGATGTCTTTGTCAAAATTGTAGTGTTGTCGCAGGTTCGGAGGAAATTGAGAGGCGTGTTGTTTGGTTGATGTCTTTATTGTAACTGTCTAAATACTACTCTAACACTAATTTATATTATATATGGCTTAGCTCCACAAAATAACCGCTATTGCTTTTAAATGCAGTTTAGTTAACAAAACCTCGTTTTACCTATAATGGGTACCTAATGGGTACATATAAAATAAGTTGAAAATTATTACAATTTAAGTGAAATTGACAAATATTCGTGCTACTTTGGACAATATCTAGTTTTTGAGTTGAATTACGGTCGATTTTCGACCGTTACGACGGTTGAATAGTAATTATAACTGTATCTGAGAAACAATATAATCAGTAACAATATTACGTATATTATTGAGTAGATAATTATTATCGTATCTCTGTAGACTTAGTTATTTTCAGCTTAACTTTATCAAGACTTAGTGTCGACAAAGTTAAAACAACATGACATACATCTCCGGGTCAATGAATTTGAAGTGATATATAATTCCAAATTTTCCTCGTAATATCAGTTTCAAGTCACTATATTTCTTTTCTAGAAAGCAGTAGAATGCCACCCTTGATGCTTGCAAGGTGTTGGAAGTGTGGGTGTTTTGAAGTAGAACCGGCCACTGACTGCGATACCCCCGGCGTGTCCCTGAAACTTATTGCCAGAATTTTGAAATCTAATGTGGTCATTGCCGCTCATGACCATCTGTATCCAACTTTACACAGAATAGATGGTCAACCTGATCCAACGACAAGCGTGTAGGTACTACTTAAAAATATAAATATATATAACAGTGGTACTGTTATTTTTTTCAATATAAGCAGTCGGTACACAAATCAAATCAAATCGTTTATTTGCTTGTATATAGGTACGATTTGATTTGACAAAAAAAAACATTACCCTCCTGCTGACGCACTGGGGTACAAACAGACTTTATTGTTGCTGTTGTCTAATTCTTCATATCCATTATATAGTACCTATGTACGTATATAGATTCATTAATATAAGATTGAGATCATAAAATAATGGCGTTATGTACTGTTCAAGACATTATACCGTAATTAAGAATTTTCACAGCCTAGTCGTTGTACCAAAATCCATTCCCGCGCAAAATATTGTTATACCGGAACATTTCGGCCGCTCGGGTGTCTCCGAAACGGCCATTTTGAAACTCTTTCAATTTAAATACTACATCCTAGCCAAAAGTAAAGTCAAGACTGGAAACATACAATTTTCTATTGCGGATGTTTTTGCTTCTTCAGGAGTCGATGTATGAAAGAATTTATGTAATTGTGGGTTATTATTTTTTCTGTTACGATTTTAATTTCAGCCAAATAATTTCATTTCTATTCATTATTTATAGTAGTTTATAGTTATTAAGTTCATGTTTCAAGGCGTAGTGTAGTGCTAACCCATTATTGTCCCACTGCTGAGCACGGGTCTTCTCTCGGAATGAGAGAGTTTAGGCCATAGTCCATCGCGCTGGCCATTGGTGGACCAAAGTAATGTTATATTATTATTATAAGTCATAAACAGTTTCCTATGAATATATGTTTGTGAGTTTAATACTCTTTAACATAAAACAGCCGGTTGGATTTCATTGCAATTTGATATACACATAGTTTATACAACACATGTAACACATAACGCATACTCAGTACCGTGGTAGACGACACTGAAGCAAGCGAAGCTGCAAGAATAATCCAGTAACATTATATAACCTTTTAGGATACTATGATATATTAGGCCGTTCCTTATTCTTATAACCAAAGGAAATTTACAAACTGTACTACTAAACTTTGTAAAGGAACTGTCGTGTACTGTCCTTGTATCCAGCCGTGTGTCGCCAGCAGCTCATGGACAAGGTCTACACCGTTAATTCCATAATTTCCGGCCGCTGATGTCCCCGCCGCGCGTCGCCCGTGTCGTAGTGTGTCGCTTAGCATAATATCGCTGCCTTGCAATATCATAGAAGGTGCAGTTATTACCCCTTTCCCTAAACAAACTTTGAGTAGCTTGACGGTAATTACTTAAGTTCACATTTGAACAAGCAGTAAAAACGTATGTGAATGTAAAACTTCTATCGCCATAAAAATCAGGTACAGGAATTCATTTAAATTTAGTCTATCATTTGTAGACGTGTGTTTAATTTAGTACAATCAATCATCATAAGCATTGAATTAGTGGTTTGAAGTATCCATCTCTCTCTTCCGTTGATGCGGCAGGAAACAGCTAAGGGACTAAAATCCAGAAGACGGGCAACAGTAATTTCCTGTCTAACTTTTACACCCACTGCGGCCACTGGTGAGTGGAGGTAGACTCCTCTTACCAGGGGCTGCGCCTGTCCAGAAGTGGACCTCAAAGGGCTGATGAACTGATTTTTATATTGATTTTTCAGCACAATTATAGTTAAGGAAATATTGCAGTTTTTTATACAACTTATCACTATCTAGTATGTTTGTTAGGATAGAGCGCGGTATCGCCGCACATTTGGCACCTGCAAGCACCCGCGGACACATGTATCACAGCACACAGTGGATGTGACATTAGTTTTGTTAGAAAAAATAAGCTCATTATTAATCTCAGTCTTATACGGATTTAATAGATACTCATTATTTTTTGTAGGATTGAAGTTGCAGTCCATCTGATAGTCACGAGTCACTGCCGCCCATGGATCATTCTCATGGATGGGCTAAGCATCTTCATATAGACCTGGGGTCACATGTGAAAATTGAAATCATTACAAATACGCTGCCACTTCCCAGGGCTAAGCAACCATGCATCATTTAAGAAAGTGAACGCCAACCACATTCTGCCACCTAAACGCAAGGAGCTTCGCAGTAAAACTTTGACAGTTGTGAACCCCCCCTCCCCCTTCGAACTATACTCGTTCCTCTACTTTGCAAATTCATGTTATTGTTTCGATTAAGAATCTTTTATTTTTTAGTTAGGTCTTCTTCTTTTCCGTTTCGCTGTTAGCAGAGCGGTTGTGATCATCATGCAGTAGCATTATTGGCAGTTGTAATTCTCCTATCTCACACCATTTCGCTCTGTTCGAGGTCATTCTGGTACGTTCATACAATGGGCCGCCCATGGCGGACTTCATTTAGTCGGTCCATCGCATTGGTGATCTACCTCGTGGGCTGGTGCCTTCCACTCTGCCTTGAATTACCAAACGTTCGATATTTCGTTCGTTCGTGAAATGTATTGTCTTTCATTATGTAACTAAGTATAGAGTGCCTAATTATTTCCACGACTTATCTTAATTGCATATCATGACGAGAATAAATACAAGATATATTTTGCATGAAGTATTTATTTTATTTGTAAATTAAATGTTTTATCTTGGAAGTTATCCGAAATAGAAACCTAGAAATAGACAAAAAAATATAACAGCGTTGGCATATCCGTGTCGTGTCAACATCATATTACAACATTTTGTAGTTGCTTTCGTGAAAATAGTCAGAGTATGAGAAAGGCATTTCTAGTATTCTAGTAAGATCGAGGTCGCGCAGAGAGAAGCGCGCCAACTCGCGAACGCAATTACATTGTAAACATTAACGTGTTATTTACCATTACCTACTATAATGCTAGTACATTTTACGTGTGTATTGTGGTGAAGAGTACTAAATACTAGAAAGCTTGGTGGATCGTTTCTGGGTCCGAGGTCACCATCACATGTGTTTCTGCATAATAAGAGAAATTTTAAACTCTATCGCACTACTTCAGTTCAATGTTTATGTATGATAGATTTGTTTTCTGTGTATGTAATTTTTAGTTTTCGAGGGTAATAGTGCGTGTGTTATAGGCAAAATTTTATATTATCTGGGTTCGATTACAGATTTCCATGAGGGACAGTTACTTTCAGGTAGGCTGAACGACCGGTAGATATTTCAATAAGATGAATAAATCTAAAGCAGCAATGTAAAGCAGCATAAAGTGCTGTTTTAAATCTTATTGTTACATCTACTTTATAACTAATACTGCTACTGATACAACTGATTATAATACTGCTAATAAATAATATTATGGTAAAGGGTCAAGACCTCGACTCTGGTTATCTTTGTTTTATATGTTTATTAACAATTTATTTAGTATATATGTAATATTAATGAGCCAGGAACCTCCCACATACAGTCGTTAAAGCAAATGTCGACCAAAAATAACCAGGAGTCTATTTGCGCAAATGTCAGATGAACATGGCACATGGGGACTATTTGTGACGCTCCACTATTGTTTATTCCTGTGCACTATTCTACTACTGACTATTAGTAACGGTAGCTTCTAAATTTAACACAAACACTAGCACCAACTGGTCCAAGACAGAGAAAAGATGCTCGCATTTTTCTTGTACACAGATATTAAATTAATGAAAGACATTACATAAGTACAGTGCATTCAAAAGACTACTTAATTCAAAATGAAATTTCCTCTAGCCATCCTGGGATCGAAATGTCCATTAGTTAATTTCACAGTAGGGAAAATCTACTGTGAAATTAACTAGTGAATATATATTTATAGATATATACATTTTTAGACGTGTAAACGAATACATGAAGATGATATACATAAGTATTACATTAATAAAGTGATAGGTATCTACTTGACTCTTCTTTTGAATAGAAATTGTCTTAGAGACAAATGTTAGGCGGCATTTAATTCCATATTAGCTACGAGAACAGAAAATGAGCAGACTTTTTTTTACCTGACTGAAGTAGCAGACGTACATGCAGTCCACCTAATGGTAAGTGATCACTGCTGCTCATGGACATCTTTAATGAACTTCATACAGAACATGAGTTCTATCTGAAGTGAATCACAGCTACATACATGGGTTGCTACTCCCGAGGACTATGATCCTGGTAGATCCTGTGTAGGATCTACCACCTTCAAAAGACAAAAGACTGTTGTAATCTCAGATTTAAATTAATGCACGAGTAGGTATATGAAGAGCAGTGATAGCCTAATGGTTTGAAACTTGCCCTCTCGATCGGGAGGTCCGAGGTTCAAACCCATGCACGCACCAATGATTTTTCTAAATTATGTGCGTATTAGAAAATTATCACTGCTTTCGGTGAAGGAAAACATCGTGAGTAAACCTACACACCCGAGAGTTCTTTAAAAAAAAAAAGTTCTCGGAGGTGTGTGAAGTCCACCAATTCGCACGTGGCCAGCGCGGTGGACTATGGCCTAAACTCTCTCATTCTGAGAGAAGACTCGTGCCCAGCTGTGGGACAATAATGGGTTGGCACCAGGTATATGAATATATCAAAGTATCTTGCAATTAGCACGTGCTTCCAATATGTACGTCATACTGAAATCCGCGACCGAACACGTGTGAAACTGTTATGTGGGACAATGAAGCAATAAAATGTCAGTGTATATTGTAGTAATTGTTGTTTGCTATTAAACTTATAAATAGTTTCATTCTCTTTGCGAACAATCAAGATTTTTATGACATCAGTTCATTACCATATTTACAACTACCTACTGCTTAATTAGCTCTCAAAAGTAGGTATTAGTATTAACTAGTCACCCGTCGCTACGGTCGAAATTCGACCGCAATTTAAATTAAAAATCTAAACTTCATATTGTTAAATAAATTAGCACCAATATTTCTTAAATTCAAATAAATTATTATAATTTTAATTTGAACGCACCCGTTAAAGGTAAAAAGAGGTTTAATTATCTAAGATGCATTTAAAAAAACAGCGGGCATTTTGACAAAGATAACAAACATTTTTGACGTTATGGGTTTTCATAGTAAGACATTGAATGTTCTATTTCGTTTATTATGTATGTGTTTGTATCAAATGGAAGGTAGTGGGCGTAATATGTTTTAGTAGATTTT
The DNA here is from genome assembly GCA_949699795.1 of Spicauda simplicius. Lineage (NCBI taxonomy): Eukaryota > Metazoa > Arthropoda > Insecta > Lepidoptera > Hesperiidae > Spicauda > Spicauda simplicius. Next base: position 20,955,766 of record OX453069.1, read on the forward strand.
ATATACGTTTTATGCATTATTTGAAAAAACTATTAGCATTCCGAAATCCTTCTCTACATCAACTATATCCGTGCGTAATTTTATACTTCTCCGTCTGCGGCAAGTAACTTAAAAACGGATCACAAGTTTTTGCTTCACGTATTAATATATAGAAAGAATATTATGTATTTTTGCTACAATTGATTGTGTGCATTATACTTGTATAATTCTAAAGTATCGACTAAAGTTATAAAGTAATATGGTTTGTTTTATAATTATTAACAACATTAATTTGACGTTAATTTCAAAGCCTTGTCGAAGTGATATGAGTATCAAATATAGCAAAGAAATATTAATTAAATCTTTATTGATAATATTTCATTATTAATTATGACTAAAACTGATCTTTTCAACCCCCACGTCACATAGAAGATCTGTGTAAATAAAACAACATTGGTCACTATCGGTATTTATTTACATTGCGGATCTATAGATAGAGTATGTACAGTATTTACAGGAGCAGCGCAATATATACAGAGAACATATGACGGCACTTGCGGCACCAGACGCTCTAGGGGCAGTCGCGACAGTTCACATGGCGGTGGTGCATCACGGCGCAGAATCCGTAGCGTTCAATAGATCCGTAGAATCAAATAGTTGCACTAGTAATATTGGCGAAACTGGTAATACTCTCAAAATTGCCATCATCGCCTCATGACCACAACGGCAGCACTGATGGCACTATCGTAATTACAGGTACACATTGCAGACGTTACCGGTGATGCTAGCGGCACTACTATGTGATGTCGGCGACAACGTATCGGGCAGTCACGGCGTCACGGCTCTCATCGCGTCGAACGAGGCTTGCGTCACAGCGCATAAGTGACAAAGTTAAAGCACACAGACGGCGACACCGGCGGCTCTAGTAAGTGTCGGGTGGAAGCGGCGTCCCGGCACGCAAACAACGACGCTCGCGGCTCTAGCGCGCGAGACGTCACGGCGCGATGTCGGCGGCGTCACGGCGCTGCGGCGCGCGCGGCGAGCAGCGCCAGCAGCGGCAGCAGCGCGCACGGCGCGGGCCGCCCGCCGCCCGCCACGCGCGCCGCCGCCTCGTCGCGCTGCATCTCCCCGCCGCGTGGAGACTCTGGACAAACAATGTAACTTAGTCAAACATTTTAACCCTGGACGACCCTGTGGTGAAATTCTCATTATACTAGTCTGACATGCATGACATGTTTCGGGTTTGGTTTCCAACCAAACGGATTATGAATTCAGATTCCCGTTCTGAATTTGAGTATTTGTTTAGTCGTCCGTGGGTCTGCCTGCGGTTCCCACGATACGATAAAAACCTAGAAAGTGTGGAGTGTATGAGTGTAGAAAGCGTTATTTATCTATAATATACAAAGAACGACTGAGTATACACATCATATAAGTGGACATTGTCGCCACAAATTATCGATAAAACAATGAACTTTAAATTTTCATTTCGCTAAATATATTGAAATGGAAGGTAACGACAGTTGCACGTTGAAATAAAAAAGGTATACAAGGGTGTTAGAGTGATTAGAATAAGTGCCAAAACATTTCTGTCTTCAATAATAGCTATACCTATTAAAAGGTCAGTCACCGAATTTCCTCAAAATTCGAGGGCACAATCCATTCAACCCTAAAATAGGTACATTTTCTGTCAATAATCGTTTGAAATCAATTGCTAAGAGTATATTAATAGAAGGTCGTATGAAATACTATTATTCTTATATACTAAAAAAAAATTTTTAAACAAAAAATACAACCGACTTCCATGCCACATAAAAGTAAAAAATAATTTAAATACATGTTGGTTTAGAGCAAACACAGTTCTTAGTCCATAGTCCCGAAGTCGGCGCTCATATAAGATACATGTAGTTTCGTCATGATCCAGCAAAATATCGTAAGCGCCGACAGTACCCTGCATCATCAGGGTTGAGGAGTTGAAGGTCAACTTTTTTATCATACGTCTTCGCTTTGTAAATAAATTACATACCCATAAGCATCAAATGGCCAACGCCTATAGTTTAAGCCTGAAGTACCCCTGCATCATCAGAGTTGAGGAGTTGAAGGTCAAATTTTTCATCTTATATCTTTGCTTAGTAATCTTATCAGATATACGTAGCGATCATGTAGCTAACGCCTATAGTTTAAGCTTGAAGCACCCCAGCATCATCAGGATTGAGGAGTTGAAGGTCCAATTTTCCACCGTATACAACCATTTTTCTAATGTTTTACCTTACATTTTTTTAAATATCATTTTGAATGCGTAAGATTGAAATAGCTAAGTTTTATGGCTTAGGCATTCAATACCCCTGCATCATCAGGATTGAGGAGTTGAAGGTCCAATTTTTCGTCGTATACCTTTGCTTAGCAATGTTATTACAAATCCGTGAGCAACAAATGTCTAACGTTTATGGTTTAAGCCTGCAGTACCCCTGCATCATCAGGGTTGAGGAGTTGAAGGTCAAATTTGTCATCGTACATCTTTGCCTTGCTATCTTATTATATATCCGTAAGCACTAAATGGCCATCACCTACGGCTTGGGCTTACAGCACCCTGCATCATCAGGGTTGAGGAGTTGAAGGTCATTTTTTTATGATATGTCTTTGCTTAGTATTGTTATAACATACCCATAAGCACCAAATGGTCAACCCCTATGGTTTAGGCTTGAGGCACCCATGCATCATCAGGATTGAGGAGTTGAAGGTCAAATTTTCATCACATGTCTCTGCTTAGTAGTCTTGTTACATATATGTAAGCACCAAATAGCTAATGTTATAGTTTAGGATAGCTGTAACCCTGCATCATCAGGATCGAAGAGTTGAAGGTCAAATTTTTCGTCAACCTATATAAGCATAGATATATAATACATATTCCAAGTTTCATAAGAATCGAATCAGCAGAAGCCGAGTTATCACAAATTATCTAAAAAACTTGAGGAGTGGTGGTGGTTTCCACCCCATAACTCAAAGAGTTAAGCATCACAGCATACCCATGTCCAAGAGAAAAAGTTGCGTGACGAAATTTGCTATCAAATGAAAGAAAGAAAATGGAAATCGGTTTATAAACACCCAAGTTATTCAAGATTTTAAGAAACCGACATTTTCCAATTTTCCGGGAAAACCGCCGGAAGGTTTTCATTTTCCTCAATATGGGACTGCCTGTGAAACTAGTCGCATACAATGTCGTATGAATCGTGTCGGTAGGTCGACGATTTCTAGTAATTTCGCCCGAACATACATAAAAAAAAAATAAAAAAAAAAAAAAAAAAAAAAAAAATATACGTGACGAATAGATAACCTCTTTCCTTTGGGAAGTCGGTTAAAAAGCAACATGTGTATTAATACCACCGATACTGCTTGAATTTTAAAGAGGGTATTAGAGACACTCATTAACACAGCGGATTTCTAACAAATGCTACAATTTAATGATTCACTAGCTTATTCTTGCGGCTTGGTTCGCTTACATCATGTCTACCGTAATATTGAGTATTTACCAGTAATTTTTACGTGAAAGCGTAACAAACTTACATTCACATTTAAAATTTTGGCTGCTGATGTGGCTACCAAGATACTGTACTGCTGTAATGTTTGCAGAAGCGCACGTCAACTGTTTTTACACTATAATACGCAAAAAATACAGCTCTCCGATGCACCGTGTCCGGGAGAGCTCCAACAGTGTCCTAACCATGATCAATGAGCGACTTGATTGTAGATACATTAATCAATATATAAGCGTTCATGTGAAGGTGGTAGAACCAGTGTAGTTCGACCGGAGAAGTACCACCGCCACACCTATTTCTAGCGTGATGCATTTCTTGCGTTTCGATAGAAGGGTATGGTTGCCGGCACACTTCTATATGAGGCGACCATCATAGTCCTCGGGAGTAGCGACGCATCAGTGATTGACTTCGGATGGAACCCATGTTCTGTATGAAGTTGATTACAGATATCCATGGGCGGCAGTAACCACTTACTCAGGTGGACTGCATGCTAGTTTGCTACTTCAGTCAGTTAAAAAAAATGATAAAGCTTTGTACGTGAGCTAAATGAATTTCTGAGTATGGTTACTTATATAAATAAATATTATTATATATTATTATTATCTTAGTAGAGAGTATGGATTACCAACTTAATTCCGATACACCTGTGTTGTATATCGGAATCAAAATGTAAACGTGAGTAAATTAAATTACTTTGTCGTCACTATGTATATTTTTGTGTATAGCCTAAAGATATTCTCGGTGTCCCGCAAATAACCCGTACTGCACCGGATCCTAAGATTAGAGTAAGCGCGGTGCCAAACACGCGAATGCCAAAATACGTTTCCGTGTTTGTGAAAATATCTAACTACACATTACTTAATATTTGATTGGCACTGTCACTTTGCATTAACTCTTATCAAGTCCTTTATCAAATTAACACCTAAAGCCAAGTCAGTGATATACAAGCTGTGACAGGAAATGCTTGGTTTGGTTGATATCATTAAGAACTACGCGTTCGCTATATACTTTAATTATAATAAACTTTAAATTTAATAAATAATTTTAATGACACCATTTTCAAATATTTTAAAGAAACCATATGTAATAGATACTTTATATTTTTAATTGTAAGAAATAAATGTGTTGTTCAGGTGATGTAGGTATACTGTATATACGTGGTGTAGCATACGAATTGCTGGCACGCGGGGAATGTCGCGGGATGCCAAAAGTTTATTGTACCCACGCCACGAGCACAATGAGAGTGAAAATATCAACCGATCATTATTTAACCATTGGCCTTCGGTTGATTTGTTACATATACAATTTAGTTATTTTAAACGACCCAAATAATTTGACGACAGAACACGGTTACTGTCTAGACTTGAAAAAATCTTCATATTGTGGGCATGTACCATGTCAAGATTTCAAATAGCAATTCTGTTATTATTTATTTTAAAAATGTTTGCGGTTAGTACTAGCTTTTTGTAAATAAGAACATGGATCTGGAGATATGCCACTGAGCTACGAATAGTAACACGACTGTTACCTGGGATAGATTCGTGTCGCTCGAAGCAGAAATTAAACTGCCCTAGAAAATAATTATGTAAGCCTGTATTGATTATTAATACTAGTAACCTTATATTTGGTAATTTATTCATTATAACAGACAATAATGAAGATTGACAAAGAGAGCGGGGGTTGGCATGACATGGCCATTAGCGCCGCCGGTGGTCCGCACTCCGCGCTGCACGTGCGATACTACCGGGAGTGTCGAGTGCTTCGCAACGCTGCACTGAGACGTTGCGGTGCTTTATCTTTAGAACAAGCTTACTATATTTCCTCACTCATTGTTCTTCCTTACGCTAGTTTATTGCACGCTATACTTTTGTTTTCAGCCTTACGCCCGTACCCCCTTAAAATTAATATACTTTATACTGATGGGCGTAAAAAATAATGCTTCTTTTAAGGAAACATAATAAACTCGTATTAAAGGTAAAAGCATACCGCTAATGTATGATAAGTCACGTCGCTCACTTGGCGATCAATAGTCGTGGTCTTAATACTTGTGATCAAAGTAGTCAAGCGGGCTGACGCGCAGCTGTGTGACGGCGGCAACGGTGGCCACGTTTACTAAGGGTAGAGGCAATCCGCTGAGTTAGGTATGATTCGCATCGTAATTACGCTCACCTCGATCCCCGTACTCGTCGTTGTACTCGTGGTCGTAGTCGCTTGCGGCGACGCGCAGCTGCACGGCGGCGGCGGCGCCCGCCGCGCTGCACGTGTAGCGGCCCGCGTCGCGCGCGCTCAGCGCCGCCAGCGTGAGCCGCGACGACGCGCCGCCCGCCCAGCGCTCCGTGTCCAGCGACACGCCGCCGCGACCGCTCTGCACATTACACATTCATTGATTAACATTAAGACATGTCGGGTTTTGAATTTTCCATTGCTGATATTTCGAACAAGTTGTGTATTTTTTTTGTAAGATTGGAGTAGCAAACAAGCTTGCAGTCCATCTGATGGTAAGTGGTCACTGCCGCCCTGCGACATCTGTAATCAACTTCATACAGAACATGGGGTTCTATCTGAAGTCAATTACAGGTGCATCGCTTCTCCCGAGTACTAAGATGGTCGCCTCATATAAAAATGTGCCGGCAACCACACCCTTCCATCGAAACACAAAAACTGCTTCACGCTAGAAATAGGTGTAGCGGTGGTACTTTCCGGGCAAACTACTCTGGTTCTACCATCTATATATATAATGGTCATAGTCCGTTGGCGATGGCGGGGAGTAAACGATATCAACGTGTGCGATATCCGCCCTACGATCATTATTCTTTTCTAAATTCCATATAACGACGCACAACCTCTTGCGAACGAAACTTTAAATATTTAATAGTATAATTTCCGCGACAATATTAATTTAAAATCACGTACATTGATAAATCATATTATACTTAAAATACTAATAAAACACGTGTATGTAAATATAGCATCGCTTTTTTTAACTTAAACAAAATCTTACTTTTGTGTAAGATAAAATATACATATATGTATACATATTCTAAGACATATTATTTTTTATAATATTATAGGTTCAATATGAACAAATGCATTAACATCATGAACTTAACTAACTAACTTAACTTAACTTAACTGTACGAAATAATTATCATAACCCGCAAATAAAAAGAATTGTACTTATTAGTTATAACATAATTATTCTGCATATTTTTAAACCGCATATGAAAAACCGCCGACTTCTTAAATATATACCGTAAATTACAAAATCTGCCCATATAAGGTTTAAACTCCTTTGAAATCACGTCTTTACGCAATCAGAATATCATAAGTATCACTCGATCACATTACAAACGTGTGGATTAATATTTACAATATTAACATTATTACTATTTGCCAAATGAGATATTTACCAAATCAGAAATAGCATAGTTACTTGCGGATCGATGGTTTCTCCATCATGGTGCCACTAGAGAATTATATTCGGCAAATCAAAACCATCATAGTTACCTGCGGATCAATGTTTTCTCCTTCGTGCTGCCACTTGATCCGGAGCGGCGGCAGCGCGGCGAGCGCGGCGGCGTCGAGCGCGCCCGCCGCCGCCGCGTAGCGCGCGCCGCACGCCAGCCGCGCCGCGCCGCCCGCCGCGCCGCGCACCACGCCGCCGCCCTCCACCGACACCACCACTGTCGGCAGCGCTGACTCTGCACACACACACGGACGTTACAACACTTTCATTCAGTATTTACAGTGCGAGGATCAAAACCTTTACGGGTCTCCAAGCCTCCAGAGCGGTCTCAAAGTGTCCATAAAAAGAAACAATATAAATTAAATAATAATTAAGTAAATATTTCATATTTTTAATATAGAAAAATATAAGTTACAAACAGCGTACGATGGGGATTGATGAAAAACGCTGCTTAAAGTGATCAACAAAAAAAGTTTGGTTACATAAGATTAAAGTAGCAAAAGAGCATGCAGTCCACCTGATGGTAAATAATAACCACCACATTCGAACAGAGATTCTATCAGAAGTCAATGACAGATGCGTTGCTACACTAAGGAGGATTAAGACTAAGCGAGGACTGAGATGATCACCTTATATGAAAGTGCACCGGCCACCACAGTTATTCCCCTAGACATCGCCCACTTCAGTCACATGTAACACGTTAATTATTATCCTTTACACATACATATACCTACTCTTCCTAGAAACGTATAGGTTTCTGATTCTTAAAAAAAATGTACATGAGAAAATGTTACTTCAATAAACGTGCAAAAAACTCCATCACACTCACGCGGCATAAATATACCGCCCCACCTGACTGACCAGAGCTATTCCAGTACCGGAAGGATATCTAATGGTCCCAGTATCGGGCATTTTGGAACTTTCCGACACTTGTCTCATTAAACACTTCCTACATGTTGCCAACGAAATTAATGAATGTATATATTCTACACGTGTTTTCTGAATTCTTAGCTAAATTGTTACGCCACATTTTTATGTGATAAAAATAAATTCCTAGGAACTATAAAAATACACAAAAAAATGTATCATTCCATCGGAATATTTTGGATTTAGATTAATTGGTTCATAGTTACGAAATTCTTTAAATGATTTTATTATTAGTTTTGGGAGTTATTTTCAACATTACTTTCGTCATTGCAACTATAGGTACTAGAAGTGAAGAATTTGTTCAGGAATGCGTGGGCGGTAATGAACACTTATCATCAAGGAGACTTAATGCTTATTGATGTTTTAATTATACAAAACAAAACAAAACATACTTTACGCTATCTCTGCAATTTTTAAATATATATTATCCAAGATATGAAATTACTAACCAATAACAGTGAGGTTGAAGAACATGCTCATCTTGGGCTCGGTGTTGACCTGGCACTCGTAGCGGCCAGAGTCGGCCACCCGCAGTCGCGCGATCCGCAGCGTGTGCACCGTGCTGCCCCCCGGCGCCGTCTGCTCCGACACGTCATCCGTCACGTCGAAATTCTCGTCGAAGGGGTCGGGAGGATGAAGGGGGGCGGAGGAATCGGCGGACGACTCGACGCAAGTGACGCGCGCGTCCGCCGTGAACACCATCCCCGCGTGCGTCAGGATCTGCAGGTCGCTGGAGCGCACCCACGATACCTGCAACGAAATACAGTACTCATTGAAGTAGATTTTTTTAAAGATAGAGCCAGCGTGATTCAATTGGTATCGTCGTCAACCCATTATTGTCCCACTGCTGGGCACGGGTCTTCTCTCAGAATGAGAGAGTTTAGGCCATAGTCCACCGCGCTGGCCAAGTGCGAATTGGTGGACTTCACACACCTCCGAGAACTTTTTTGTATCACCGCCACCCATAATCCTAAAATGAACGTTAACGCTAACATAACGCTAACGAAAACATGAGTAAGTGCACTTAGTAAACAAATACCAGAATTAACTAGACCAATGGTCCTAGATGAAATCATTCTGATAACAAAGTAACTATTTGTGTGCTCCGCCCGAAATAAAATTGTAATATTAGATTATTATAATTCCACTCAGAAAAGAATCTTACAAATTTATGGCATATTTCCAATAACGCAATAATGAGTAAGAGCAGATAGGTCGAGTAGCAACCGACTGGAAAACTCCGTCCAAATGATATTTACGAAGAAATGAAGAAAGTAAGTTTTGAGTTCAAGAGAACTGGCGCGCGGCCGCTCCCGGAACCAACACGCGTCCTCGCGAATTCTCTGGCATTCTCCATTGAATATATTGCCATACGGATTACTCTCCTATTTATTGTTAAACATATTTCTTCAAACATTCTTGAGTAGCCAAATTAAATAGATAAATTTAAAAGTACGGTCCGCGTATCCTTGCTGTGTGAGTTTTAATTTCCTACACAGAGTACAGCACTATTCATTTACTAGCTGAATGTCTGTGTTTTTATTGCCATGCGTATAATTTTATCACATTGTAGTCTAAAACATTAGGTAATTCTATACGCAATTGCATAAGAAATAAAGTAATCAAGAAGCAACTGGCATGAAATTCGACAACCACGTAGCGCTGTTGACATTGATGGGTCCATTTTGAATATTACACTCCAACGTTGCATCGAGGCATGTACTGCGGTGCCCTTAGTACAAAATTATTAGGTTTCCTTAAAACGATTCATATTTACGTTATCGCCCATTTCGCTACTAAAACAGGCAAAAACGTAAACGGTAATCGTTTCGTAAAAGGCTATAACATGTATTAAGGGCGCAGGACACACTTCCAAACAAAACAGTATCTTTTATGTAACTTAGAATTACCCAACCATGCCGCACTGCCAGCTGTGGGTATGGGTGAGCAACTTCATATAGAATAATGTTTCTATTTAAAGTAAATCACATATGTGTTGCTACTCGCGAGGATTAAGATGGTCGCCGCATATAAAGTGAAGCGACAACCACTTTTCCATCGCAAGAACTGTTTCAAGTGTGGTAGTGTTACCTCCCCGGTCAAACCATACTCGTTCTACCATATTGAAAGTACTTGTATAGGAGCTACGCGGTTGCTACGCCATCCGCGAAAAGCACTGGCCGCTCTACGCGCCCGGAAACGCGCGCTATATCGGGAGCGAGTCGATGACCGCAGCTCGGGCCGCGCTACGTCACTCACATGACAAGTACTACGGTTGTGATAACAATAACAAGGACGTAGGGTGATGTGACCTTCAAACTAGCAAACTAACTCATAAGACCATTTCAGCGTTCAGAATTAAACTGATAAAATAAATAATAAAAATAATAAAAGGATATGCTGTCATATTATTGTTACGCCGGACTGATAAATCGACATTGTAATTTTTAAAAGCATAGAAGCTTAAGCATCGTACTAAACTTCCCTAAAACACGCATTATCTATGATGATAAACATAAAAACTTGTAAAAAGCTAATATAGTTCATTTCAATTTAGTTCACTTTGTGTTAATAATTTATTGCAATTTGTTTCTATTTTCCACACTTTGAACACACTTACACACCCATTAACGCGGCCTCCACATTAGAATGCGTTCCATTTTCCGGCGTCGATTCATGCCTCTGTTATCCCACCGACTCTCAAATTGAAATAGTTTATTTTCGTGAATACTTTGCGCAGTGACCGCTCGCATACTCAATAAAAGCCGGAGGCACGTGCCCTCACGAATAAATATGTACATGCCATCGTATACAGTCAGTACCCGCTGTGGGCTGTACGATACGACACATTCTTACCATTACAAGATATTAGTAAACATACATTTTGTTTTCAATTGATCTAAAGAATTGGCGGCTTTATTTGTTCTTCTCGCTAATCCACTTGCTCGTCATTATACCAAACAATCTTTTGATCTTTGGCCACAACTAAACAGCAACTGAAGATACGATATAATATTTTTATACCTATCATATGTCATATTTTTATTTGTTTTATTTGAGTCATTGTTTCATTTGGCACGTGTTATATCGTTGGGGAGCGGACATCCTCAGTGCCCCAACAAAGCTCTGTGACATTGGCCTTGGGTATTTATACGCGGCATCAATTACGCTGAGCTCGGTTCGCGGAAGCCGGGGCGCCACCGCTGCCCGCCACCATCACCACACGCCAGTTGACCGCTGTATACAATCCCTTTGAATGGATAGTCGTTACTCCTGTGAGTTCCCCAGAACTATCAGTGTCCAGTTCTGAATATTTCGTCCGTAGTAATTCCGGCAGTAGTAATACTGAATATAGGTATTTCCATCGGTTACCAGTAATATTACACCCTTTTGGTCGTTCTTTTGGTCAATCAACTTGTAAATATTATGAAATTATTTTAAGACGAAGTATAAGTTTACAGTACCTATATTAGAAGAAGTTTTAAAATGGGAATATATACGAGTACGAGTATGCCACCAATTCGCACTTGGCCAGCGCGGTGGACTATGGCCTAAACTCTCTCATTTTGGGAGAAGACCCGTGCCCAGCAGTGGGACAATAATGGGTTGATGCGAACGAGTATGCTAATCTAGTTTGCATCATCTATGTATATATCGTTCCCTATACTATAGTTCGTGCGTCCGAAGTCTCTCGTCAACCCATTATTGTCACACTGCTGGGCACGGATCTTCTATCGGAATTAGAAAGTTTTAGGCCATATATCACCGCGCTAGCGTGAAAATTGGTGGACACGTCCAAAGTCGGCGTGTAGACAAACCGCAGATGCTGAAGAAATAATTCAAATGATAGATTGGTATTCATGCAATAATATTTTTTGTAAGTTACAGCTGATTTCAAGTTAAAACAAGTTGAAGCTCATTACACAAGCACACGAAGTATTAATGAAGACACATTGATCGGCGCCGCACGTCCCGCCGCGTCGTCTCGACAGGCGCTCGAAGCTCTCCGCTCTAATTGGGGACTGATTGGATGCTGTAAGCAGCGTGTAAGCGGGTAGGTACTCGCTCTATACAGAACCACCCTAGAGCTGAGGCAGTTGCAGGGCATGTCGCTAATAGATAAGACCAGTGAAGAAACTTTAATAACCGAGTACAATTCGTACTAATTAATAATTATGCTTTATAAACTTCAATTTAATTGGAGTGTACGCCATGTAATGAACCTTCGATTCCATTACTTAATTGATAATCAGGTTTTTTAAAGGATTTAGATAAAACGAACCGCATGAAATTAAATCGGTACTCTTTAAAGGTAATTTAATTGATAACTTCCTGTTTTATTAACATGCACGCGTAATATATTTGATTATACATATATGTAATAGTTTTAAGAAGATAAGTTACTCTACAATACTTTACGAACCATTTGATAGGGGATTTTATCAAAGGAGATCCTAGTAGAGTTCTAAACTCAAGCGGATTGTGCAAAAATAAATAGAAGGCACCAACTAAAAATACTGTTGGCTGTTTTTTATAAGATTGAATTAGCAATGGAGCATGCAGTCCGCCTGATGGTAAGTCGTCATTACTGGCTACGACCATATCTATAAGCAACTCCATTAAGCAAGGTTATATCTGAAGTTACACATATGTTAAGCACCTTAACACACCTAGTGTTGCTATTGACGAGGAATAAGATGGTCGCCTCATATAAATGTGAGCCAGGAAACACACAATACTACCGAAACAAAAGAACTTCCTCACCTTAGAAATAGGTGTAACGTTTGTTACCTCTCCAGGCGCACCATTTACATTTACATTTAAATATAGAACGCATTACCTAATAGCCGGTTCATTAGTGTGAGATTAGCGGTATAAGTGTCTCACCGCTCTGTCGGCGAGGCGCAGCACCCTGCAGGAGAGGTCGACGGAGTCCCCGACGCGCGCCAGCACGGCCGTGCGCTGCCGCGCCGCGAACGCCGGCCCGCCGTACGCCGCGCCGCCCACCGCACCGCCCACCGCACCGCCCACCGCACCGCCACCTGACACAACACATATAATTATAGCTGATTTTTTTATCTGATTGATGTACCAAATGAGCAAGTGCACGTGATGGTAAATGGTCAATGCCGCCTATGGACATCTGTAAATAACTTCATACAGAACATGGGTTCTATCTGAAGTCAATCACAGATGCGTTGCTACTTCTGAGGACTATGATGGTCGCCTCATATGTGTAAAGTGTGCCGGCAACCACACGCTTCCACCGAAACGCAAGAAATGCTTCACGCTAGCAATAAGTGTGGCGGTTGTACTTCCCCGGTCGAACCATTGTCCTACCACCTTTAGAATAATGATTAATTTCTCTACAAAGTAAAATGAATAGCCATATAAAATTTATTCTTTCCGATAGAATATTGTTGTTATTGTTGTTAAGATTCTATAATCCCTACCCCCTTTAAACGAAGAGTGACATGAGTACGCCCGCATGCAAACAATACGCTTCGAACATCAATAACGTCGAAACCAAATACGGCTGACTAATTACAAAAAATGCAAAAATATAAAGCTATTGTTTTAGAAGCCCTTGGATATTCAATAGTGCCAGTAACCCCATCTGTCCATTGCACATTTACATTTACACGTCGGAAGCGTGTAGTTCGTCCGGAAGCCTGCACGAAGACACAGTCCGTAGCAAACTAACTCTAGTAAAAGTCCTCATTCTTGCAGTAAGATGGCATTAGATAAACACTCACGCTTTCTACACTCATAGCTCCACACTAGGATTCTCCTGTGTCGTGGGTACCATGGACACGCGCAAGACGAATACACAAACACCCAGACCCAGAACATAAATCTCAAACATACATCAAAACTCATCATTCAGATACCTGTCTGGCAGGGAATCGAACCCGGGACCCATTGCGCGTCAGACCGGTATGATAATCGGTCCGCCACGCGGGTCGTCAAACTTGTGATATTCATTGTGTGTATGTATAAAACAACTTAAAATTATTAAAATATGAGGTGAGCGATATCGTTACGCTTTTGAGCAATTAAATCACTAAAATAATGAGTGAGCAGATTTAACTCAACTGAAACTTTATAGCCCTGTCTAAGTCTAAGGCTTCTGTTTGTTTCTACCTCCTCAAATAAGTCTTAGTGTTATTCAAGTAACATTCATCATATTGTATTATTTTCTTATAATAACATCAAAGGTTAAAATGTGATACTTATTTAATGGAAAATTTCTCATACGTTTGTACATTTTTAAAACTCTACATTACTCACCAACATGTCAAGTAAACCTTTGAGTTTTTAAATATAATCTCTATAAAATATTCCCTGGGATGTTATATTAAAATAATGTGTTTCGGAATTCATATTTCGGAAATAGCAAGACATCGCGCAGGGGAACTGGAAAGAGCCATTAAACCTACGCGCGCTCCGAGCCGTAGTGCGCGTATTAAAAGATCAGAATATTTTATTATCTTTCGGGCCGGTGATCCCCGTTTCGAATAAATCTTTCGCTATAATCAGGCACCCCAACCGGTGTGCCAGATGATGGTTGATTAAAAATAGTATATCCGTTGGGTGCGAATCACCGCGAGTAAAGTGAGCAAGTAGGATGAAACGCGAATCGGAAGCGGCGGAAGTGTCCAAATGTGTCCAGCGACGGCGAGGAGAGGCGAGGAGAGGCCAGGAGAGGCCAGGAGAGGCGCGGAGGGCGCGCGGGCGGTGAATGGAGCGCCGTGACATCACCCAACGACGCTAAGTACGCGAAAACCGAACAATCGTGTCATACCGCGCATTCTCGCCCCGAATGCGTCACCATTCACAGTACAACGATGCATTTACGCTGGGGATTGCGATTTTGGGTTACAATTTAGCACCACACACGTGGTGTGTTTAGGGTTGTCAAATTAGCTGCTAATTATCCATTGGACTGGGAACCACAACGAATGTAATCTTATCTTATTCTACATGCGTAGTGAAAAGGACAGTTCGAAATTTGTCATTAAATCACCTGTAGAGTTATGAATACACTCAGAGACAACAAAAAATCATTTACCCAAAACACAGTTCCAAATTCGCCCTGAAGATTATGCCTTCTACACATCGAAATACATGGAATAAGCGATGATTGAAAGTCTATTTCAATAAGGAGACATCCAAACCCCTTGATTATATTTCATTCCTGTCATTTCATTTTTAAATAAACTTAAAAAAGGGAAAATAAATTCTTAGGGCTGGTATAATACCATTGTATAGAAAGGCCAGCGGTGTGCCGGCGTCGGCTGGCGGGCGCTCCAGCTCGCTGCTGCGCTAATGGCCTGTTTATTGCTACAAGTTATTCAGACAATCGCTCGGCGATGGTCGAATTGATTTATCTTGCCACATTTCGCTGGATATTAATTTCGTAAATTATCTACACGTTAACTTATTTTGTAGAAATGTATCTTTTTATAATTGATTAATTAATAACACGTCTATTCTATTGTCTGACAGCAAATTAGTGTTTTAAGCGTAATGACCGACTGTAGAATAGAGTCGGTCATTACGTCGGTAGTCAACTCGGTAGTACTGACTATATTCTAATGATAGAAAATAGCCACGGCTTAGATGCTACGATCAATGTTTAACAGAAGGCCTGAAGACATGACATTTGACGGTTACGGTTTCGGAGTTCGGTTGCTTCCAAACATTGCTGGTGGGGTTCGTGCGAATAATAAAAGTTAACGATATTTGCAATACAATAATTTGCAAACAGGATACAAAAATTGTTTATTTTATTTATGATATAAATACAAGAGTGGCCGGAAGCAGCGTCGGAATTCATTATTCAACCACCGCGGTTGCGACACTGCGCTGGCGAGTGCTCAAAACAATTTTGAAATTATTAATATTATTATTTGAATTCAATATATAACAAATATGTATTATTGAAATTTTATGCTGGAAAAAGAATATTCAATTCCTCACTGAAACATAACTGGTAAGTAATAGGATAGTGAGCCAGGTACTAGTAGCTATAAGCTAGATATAAATATTACCTACCTATAGTGAGGTCATTAATATCAACTTTCTAATAGGAACTTTAATCATAAAGTGGACCCAGATAGATATATATGGCTGTCGTACACATATTATAAACTATAAAAGAGTTATAACTCAAATATTATGAACGCAGAGCTGTCCGCAGCCGCCGCACCGCTCCGCGCGCTCACAAACTGTTATAGTTTTATGTATCCGCTAAATATTTACCCACAAATTAATGCGTTCTAATTATTCCGCTCGCTTACGTACAACATTGAGAAATAGTTTCACACATACTGCTTATCGCCTAACGTAGAGCCAACTCTGATAACACGGATTTCAGGCGTAACACATGCTTGAGTGATATTGGTAAAGTGTTTATGGTATGTTGACGACCCGCGTGGCGCAGCGGTTACCATACCGGTCAGACGCGCAATGGGTCCCTGGTTCGGTTCCCGGCCAGACTGGTATCTGAATGATGATTTTAGTTTCATATTCTGGGTCTGGGTGTTTTTGTTTATACGTCTTGTGTGTGTCCATGGTACCCACGACACAGGAGAAAACCCTACTGTGGAGCTATGAGTGTGAAAGTGTGTTTTTTTAAGTGTATTATACGCGTCTGCAAAATTTTCAAAACAATACATGTAACTTCATGAATGACACGATTTAAACTTGAGGTTACAAAAAATGGCGATAAAAAATGACGAGGTCGCGTGGCACGCGTACTCGTATTAACATTCTAGCTTTCAGCTACGCAATATGTATATTTATACTCGGATGACACACATGAGGCGCAACCGTAAGCCGCCGCCGCCCACTCCGCTCAATCAGCTCTCGTAGTGAACCGCTCGGGTAAGTTTATTTCCTGCCGCTTCACACTTACGTTGTTTCCGCATAATATATTACAGTAATTTAATGTTTGTGAATATAATATTTTCTCGCCTCTAAAAGCTTCAGAATCGGAGCGGATCCGAGATGCTATCGCAATCGGAAAATGCCTACAAATCGTGAGTGGAGCGGCGCCAGCGCGGGTCATTACGTTTTTAATTTAGAAGTACGGTTTTATAGCCAACTGATCACATTTTCCCTTGTATCATGTAATATTTTATTTGATAAATTGTTTTGATAAAATTTTAAAATCTAATTTCAACTTAAAGAATTACATTAATATCTTCAATCCCGTAGATACTACATAGATATTAGTCTACGCACTCCCCACTACATAGGTACCTATAGTTTTACCCCTTGGGATATAAATAGTAGTGGTTCTATTGAACACAATTATAATTTTAATAATAAAGGAGTAAAATGTTTTTCGCTTACCATCGTATTAAATATAATTATGTATATGTTTTTAATGTGCAAAAATTTTGTTATGTTTTATTTATTATTCTTAGAGAATGACGATAATATCGTGTCAAATAAAAACATAGATGATAGTGACTATTACAGTTAAGAAACTAAACTTGTTCGAGAGGTCTCGAAACGCAAACATTACTTATTGCCTTTAGACAATTGTATGGATGGGTACAAATGTACGTACATACGCACATACTTAGTACATACACGTATAGATAATCCAGAAAAAACATTACCTTCTAACGCAATAGGGTAAAAATAAAAGTAAGGCAATGATCAAAATTGTCATGTGTTAGTAAAGGAGTGGTGCACGGTCGGCATTAAATTTGGAGTATGTCATTAGCATGTCAATAATGTGCTCGAAATAGCAGTCGCGAGAGGGGAGCAGTACGTTCAGTACGAGCTTATTAAAGTTTCTTTAAACAATCATTGTTCTTGTTTTCACTCATCATTTCGTCAAAAAAAGAGATAATGAACACATCTAAATAAATAATATTGCAAGTTATGACCGAAAAAACTATGTTTGTTTTGATGAAACATATAGGTTTTATACCATTTTAAGTAGAACTTCAACTTCATACAGAACAAGAGTTCCACCTAAAGTTAATCACAGATTTGTTGTCACTCCCGAGGACTAATATGGTCGCCTCATATAAAAGAGCGCCGGCAACTACACCGAAACACAAGAACTGCTTCGCGCTAAAAATAGAAGTGGCCACCTTCCCAGTACCCACATGAGTCCTACCTGCCAGAAAGTTTAAGCGACGACAATGACAATGCTTGTTTAGAGGAAACAATAAACTCGTACTGAGGCCACACTTCGCAGCAGCGCGGTGCAGCGTCGCGACGCACAGCGCTCGCGGCGCCGCACGTGCAGCGCAGTGCGGCGCGCGGACCACCGGCGGCGCTAATAGCCACCGTGTCGCACTGTCACCCTCGCTCTCTTTGTCAATCTTCATTATTGACTGTGACATTGAATAAATTACCAAATGCAAAGGTCTCATCGCATAAATCTTTTGAAGTTCTAAACTTTATAGAGTTAGCGCTAACGAATCGAGGTTTTTCGTGCGGGAGGAACTTGTTTCTAATGATGATAGACGATAGATATAAAACAAATCGATTGTCGACTCGCATGGCAGAGCGATTACCATACTCATCTGACGCGCAATGGGTTCCGGGTTCGATTCCCTGCCAGACAGGTATTCAAATGATGAGTTTAGATTCATGTTCTGGGTCTAGGTGTTTATGTATTCGTCTTGTGTGTGTCCATGGCATCCATGACATAGGAGAAAATCCTAGTGTGGGGTTACGAGTGCAGAAGCAGTTTGTTTGCTTGTGTTCTATAAGTGCTCGTATCAATCACTGGACACATGAGAAAATCCTAGTGTAGAAGGCGTGATGTTTTTTAAATTTAACGCCCTTAATATTGACAAAATGTCCTTTTTATGCGGATATAATTAAGTATAAATTTGCTCCGATAAGAAAACTTATATGATTTTACCGTCCTTAATTGAATTTTGCCAGGCTCATGGATCTCTCTCTTTAAGATAGCATGTATGAAAAAACGTAAGTAGCGCTAGTTCCTTAATGTCTCAAATCGCAGGAAAGTCACAACTTTTACTGTCACCTACTAACTCTATCAGACTAACTTAAAATGTATTGGCCTGGGTAAGATATCAAATAGATGTTGGGACACTAAATAACCTCGGTTAGCAGTGATGGAATAATTCTGTTAATAATTTACTTAAACATCGAGTTATGCCGCGATGACTATATGTATGACTAGTTGACCCGGCGAACTTCGTTCCGCCTCAGTAATGTTAACTTTTTTAATTAGGGATGACAGAGAGTGTTATAAACGTAAGAGTAGACAAATATAATCAGAAAGCTTCGAACTACTAAGCTATCGGGAGTTACACATGTTATTGTAAGTCAACCATAAAAGATACACATTTGCTGTCGTGAAATATTTTTTATATAATTTTAAGAAGAATATTTCCGTCATACATGATATCTGTGTAGCTTTAACCATTAAGGTTGCACACGCGACGGAAACTGGAGTAACTTCTCCCGTTTTCTCAACATTTCCCTTTAATGCTTTGCTTGTTGTAGCGTGATAAAATGTATACTACCAGCTCAGGAGAATAAAGAATAATCGTACCAAGTTTTGTTAAAATCCGTCCAGTAGTTTTTGTTTCTATAACGGTTATACAGACAGACAGACGGACAGACAGACAGACAGACAAAAAATTTACTGATTGCATTTTTGGCATCAGTATCGATCCCTAATCACCACTTGAAAGTTATTTTGGAAATATATTTCATGTACATAATTGACCTCTCTACAGATTTATTATAAGTATAGATTTTAGATTTAATTACAATACATTAATTATATAATTAATGTATTGTAATAGAATCTAAAATCATCAAATATATACTAATCTTTAGGGTAGTTCAAATAGTTAAAATTAAAATTTATCCTAAGGACTATGCGGATACCTAAAATGAGGAGCACTTAAAAATGTCGATTGATTACAAAAAAAATTATGAATATTATAATAGACTTAGACTATTAACTTTGTTACTCCCTATTAAGGATATCATATTATATGTCATATAAAATAATACCCTCTTTATATTCTGAAAACAAAACGTCCGTAACCTATTCAAACTTATAGTAAAAAATAAAATTTAACACGTGTTCTAACAAGAGGTTAATAATTACACATCCGAGTAGGTCGCGGGACCACCGACTGCGTCTCCTGATAATGTACCTCCTTAATAACCAAATTAGCAGCTGCGTACTTTGCCCTTTGTCACTTTTACTTATTATAATTTTGACACGCTCACGCTTGACATATTACGCGATTTGTGTTCACAGCGGTGCCTCAAAGATTCACTTGTGACACATAAGCTTGGATAAAGACAGGAAGAATTAAACTTTAAATTTATATTATTTGCCCTAAACTACGAGTAGAAAGATCTGGGGTTAATCCACGGCCAAGTTTGATATTAACAATGGACTTAGACTGCCATTTTTGAGGGGAGAATTGTGTAGCTATTAGTTTTCGTGTGAATATATAGCACCCTCGTCTCAGAGAATTCAGATAATGAATATGCGAATCCTGGAACTATACCTAAGTACGATTCTTACGATTAATACGATTATAATTATATTTTTATGCAACTTCAGCCATGTGTTGATGACCGGCGTGGTGGAGTGGGTACCATACCGGTCTGACGCGCAGTGGGTTCCGGGTTCGATTCTCGGCCACTGATGACTTTAAATTCATGTTCCGGGTTTGTGTATTCGTCTTGTGTGTGTCCGTGGCATCACGTCACAAGAGAAAATCCTAGTGCGAGGCTATGAGTGCAGAAAGCGTTTGTTTGTTCGTATGTTTGCTTGTGTTCTATAAGTGCTCGTATCAATCATTTAACGAGACATTAACACGTAACCAAAATTATTTTCAAGCGTTATAATGTTATTCAGCTAGAGGTTAATAGATACATTAGTAAAAGGAGTAGGTACCCACATACTTATATGTTTCCAACTAAATACTTACCTACAATACTTTAGATCTTTAACAGTTTTTATACCTACTCAGGAACGTCGTTTGGTAAAGGTTAAGTGTTTAAGCTTTTTAGATATAATCGAACTTGATCTTAGAGGTACTACGCAAAGGAGGGCCATTGTTACCAAAGAGTTAAAATAATCTGGTGGCATCGCAGGGCTGTCAATCAGGGAAACAAACATATATGATGGAAGCTCAGTGCTTGCACAACGCGGAGTGAACATCAAAGGGCTCAATCAAACCTGTTGGCGCGCGCAGACGCCATTTTTTACGGTTCCGTACATCAAGAGTAAAAACGGGACCCTGACTTCTCTGTCCGTCCGTGACAATTGAAAATTTCACAGATGTACTTCTGTTACCGTTATAAAAGGAATGCTCAAACGGAATAAATAAAATAAATAAATATTTAAGGAGGCTCACAAGCAACACGCGTTTATATTACGTTTGACATTATTAATGGCAGTAGGCAGACAATTAAAATATTCCAGATATTAAACTATATTTTCAAATCAAAAATAAATCAGTTAAAATTACATAAATACTTATTTCAGGAAAGCTCAAATACGACAAAAGGTGTTTTTTGCCGTTGTTTATAAATAATGGTACGGAACGAACGCATAAATCCGACTCGCACTTGACTTTTTTTTATTTAAAACGTCACATGAATAGGCGCCACACTGCTAACACCGAGCGCGCCTATCGCGGTGATGCGAGCCATATGGAATCTACTTAGCGATCTGTTCTCCACCCATTGTAATGATTACTTACCATTGTAAGGATTAGTTCATTGGATTCTACTATTCCATATGTTATGTAAAAACAACTTATTTTATGTACAGAAATTAATACAAATATTAAAATGAAACTCTATTTGCATTTGTCCCGGGTTCGAATCCCGGCCAGACAGTTATCTGAATGATGAGTTTAGATTCATGTTCTAGGACTGGGAGTTTTTTTTCCCACATAATCCGCGTCGCTCCCACGACGTCGGGTACTTTTTGAAAGTTTCGTCCTCGAAAACAAAAAAAAAAGGTCTGGGTGTTTGTGTATTCGTCTTATGTGTGTCGATGGTACCCACGACACAGGAGAAAATCCTAGTGTGGGGCTGTAAGTGAAGAAAGTAAAATAGTGGAGAAAATAAATTAGTTTAAATTCTAAACAAAGAATGGTTTAGCGAGTAATAACATGCGGTTTAGCGAGTACCTAATACGTACAAATGGTAATAAAACTTAATTACTGCAGCATTGATATTTATGTAAAAAAAACGGCACTTTTCAACGCCACGATTCTAAAATCATCTGCCTAATTTGTTCTGTTATCCCATAACATTATTATTTACAATACATGAATTGAATAATAAAATAAAACTTACTTTTATTACTTTGATGAAAATATTTTAAATAGATTAAGTAGCGTTCTTTAAAAGTTTTATAGTTTGAACAATATAGCTACAATAAACCGAGCCAAGACGAAGACATTATGTCGATACGTGCGACCCATTTTTGCACCTAAAATAGGGTTTCAATTAAATGGAGCACTCCGCGCATCTGCGTTGCCAGTCCCGGTGCCGGACAAGCGCCGCGACGCTAATGGCGAGTATCGAGTGAGGAGCCATCGGACGTCGCGATGTTTGTTTACGGCTCTCGGTGGCATTGCATTACAGGCGATAGGCCCGCTTTGATCATTGGCGTGCCATTCCGCCGATATCAACCATTTCGCCAGCTCACGCCCGCGTCGCGGAAGAAACACGCCGCTGACGTGTCAATCTTGATTACTGAACGATCCAATAATAATTGTTTACTATTCATGCGCACGGCTTCGGATACCGCGTTTTCAAACTAAGTATAAGGCTAGTAACAGCCAATATCAAAAAGCTCGATTCCGTACTTTGGTTGACTCTTCAATAACCATCACGCGCACGCCCGCTTTCTATACCCATAGCATACTAGGATTTTCTCCTGTGTCGTGAGTACCATGGACACACACAAGACGAATACACAAACACCCAGACACAGAACATGAATCTAAACTCATCATTCAGATACCTGTCTGGCCAGGAATCAAACCTGGGACCCATTGCGCGTCAAACTGGTATGGTAACCGCTCTGCCACACGAGTCGTCAAATCGTCGAATGATATGTATATTAAGTGGGCAATACAGATGACAGATGCCGTTGATATTAAACTACGCGAAACTAACTGCTTTCGACACTACCTACAATTGAAATATATTAGGATAAGGTAAAAATAATTGTTCACATAAATAGTCCAACAAACACAACAGGTAAGGAAAGAAAAATGTGTAGTAAAAAATAAATAGTTTATCGGAGAATTAGCCAAATCTTTGATATGTAATTATGATAACAATGAAACGGAAGTACGCAGATTCCGGTGAGCGGCGCGCGGCGAGAGATCGCTCCCCGCTGGCATCTGGCATACTACGCATTGTAACTTCCACTACAAATAGTGTCTACTTACGTGCTACATACACGTATCTAAGAAACAATTCACTGGTTCTATTCCTGTACTAGCATTGTTAACATTTCAAAGTTAATAATAAATATAAGAAATTGCAGCTGAAAACGAAAACAAACATCATCAAACCCAAGTAAGTCTAAAACACATTAATGCCATAATTTTATCATTCATCATTATTTCATCTAGCTCTAATTTTACAAAAAACGTATTAAACTTTTTATTATCGATTCAACAAATACGACATATTACTGATGAATGTTTTTTAATGTAGGTAGGTATAATGTCATAATGATCCGCGCTCCACGGAGACGCGTGTTCAGGATTAAGCTCTACAAATTTAAACCTACACACTTATAGGGCTGCGTGTTGACACAGTGCCTCATACTTAAAACTGATAAGCTGATATTCTTTTAAACATAAACTGACCAATATACTGTTATAAGAGCTTTGAGCGCGGCGACCGAATAAAGAAATTCCGTAACGAAAAAAACCTAACACCTCCCACTCCGCCTACCATGTAGCGCAGCCGAGCGTTCGCTTTACGTGTATATGTATATGGTACGACAGTACGAAGCTTGCACGGATCGAGACGAGCTGCTCAGAAATCGGACGAATATGCAAAGCATCAAAGAAAAAAAAAAAAATTAAAAAAGAATAAAAATACTGCATAAATAAATAAATAATTATAATTGCATAATTTGATAAAAATGCTATGCAATAGCTTAACCGCGGCAGTCCCCGAGTGCCGCATGTTTTTTTTTACCGATTGAAGTAGCAAACAGTCATCCAGTCCACCTTATGGTAAGTATCTACCGCCACCCATGGTCACCTGTAAACAACTTCAAATAAAACAGGGGTTCCATCTAAAGTCAATCACAGATGCGTTACCGCTCTCGCGGACTAAGATGGTCGCCTTATATAAAAGTGAGCCGACAATCATACCCTTCCAGCGAAACGCAGTAACTCCTTCACACTAGAAATAAGTGTGGCGGTGGTATATCCCGGTCAAACTGGTTCTACAGTCTGGCAACGTTTTACCAGACTGTTGAATAGAAATAATTCCTTAATAATCAAAACCAGTGAAATAATTGCTAATGATAACTAGTGTTCGCTAGACTCGACCTCAAAACAAATAAATAATTGATGTTT
This sequence comes from Spicauda simplicius, assembly GCA_949699795.1. Classification (NCBI taxonomy): domain Eukaryota; kingdom Metazoa; phylum Arthropoda; class Insecta; order Lepidoptera; family Hesperiidae; genus Spicauda; species Spicauda simplicius. The sequence continues at coordinate 20,980,269 of OX453069.1, forward strand.
ATGAATTTCAGAAACATCAGACAGCCCTGACGCAGGGCCGCAGCGCTCGTCTCCATCTGTCATTGAGTGACAGCCGATTATTTATACAACGGGAATACGGTAACGACATTATTAAAGAGACGCGGCGGACCGAGCAATGTGGACCACTGACCGCACTAACTAGTGTGAGCTTCAAAGAGACAATAAATAAAGAGCTTCACGGGTATAAATTAATAGATATATCTTTCAGCTGTGCTCTGTTCTAAAACATGCAATTCCTTAGATAAAATTAAAATGACAACATGTTATAAAACCACAACAATAAACGTCACAATTTTTAATACTAGGAGTATCTTTATAATTATAATAAATATCCCTTAAAACCCGAATAATATTCTTTTCTATAAGCACATGCAACCCAGTAGTTTATTTATGACCTATACACGCGAAACACGTCCAGTATTTCAACAGTTATTTACCAATAATCTACATAACTCGGCTATAAATCATGATTCAGCGCATATGTAAGGCAGCGCTACTTCAAGAGCTCGTATAAAGCCGTATAGGCATCACGTTTACGACCTTCCTCCACGCACAAACACTAGCAATTTAACAGCCCATACATCAGCATGCATGTATGGATTACAATTGCTAGTAAAGAGTACAAAGCGAGTAACATCAGAAGCGCCCGCATTGAGGGGAGTGACTACCGAGCACTTTGGCACTCATTACTCGTTTATTACGAATACGAAACAAAATTACGATGTTTTACTTCGAACACACAACGCGCTTGCGAACCAACATAAGAATAGCCTATAGAATCGACTCTACCGGCTCTAGGGGCGGAGTGGCGGACACCACGCGACACTTTGGGAATCCCACCGTGCTGTGACGGCTTCACTAACTTTCACATATAAACATAATCTGTACATGATTCATTTAAATTATATTGATTGATTTAAAGTAATTATTATTTTAAAAAGAAAAGAATAAGAAAGAAAAGAAAGAAAGAAAGAAATCGTTTATTCGTAATGCATACACACTCATACAGTTTATAGACACAATAATAACATAGTACATGCAATATGTGAGTGGTATACATCACAAAACGGACCCTTCTCAGCATTATGCTGGCTGATTATTTTCAGCCAGCGCTGTTCTTCCGAAGGATCCGAATGGTGAAGTCACGTCTGGTCAAGAACAGTACAATCATCATCAATATATAATATAAAGAGAAAATTATTAAATGACACAACTGTAAATGATGATAAAAACTAAAAAATAAAAACTTTAACAAATAATTAATTATAATTATTATAATAATAATAATTGTAAACAACTATTTATAATTTATATGCTATTTACAAAATATAAAAAAATAAATAGCAAACATTAACTGCCATGGCTGTTTGTCATATTTTACTACACTAAGGATTAACTAAACAGTTGCCGCTGCACGTCAAACATCAGACAGGAACGGCAAATCTAGCAACAGGTCAGAAGTATTCACCCAACCCACTACAAAGGAGCAAAACACTGAAGGTGCATATTTGTTATTTAATATATTAATTATAAGACGCTTATATCATGTAATAAGGATTCGTGATAAGATTGATGTTCCTGTAGAAATCTTTTCAGTAGAATTCTTTTCAGAATGATGATGTAAAACCATATTTTATGCTCAAGATATCTCATTTACTCTTTTTTCTTATTGTCTGCAATGTCGGTTATGCCACTAGGACTGGTGTTGAAATGAAATATATTTATTTTGTATAGGCCTACGGGAGCACTTACAAATCTCCGGATACAAAATATTCTTACAGTATCACCGGATTGTACAAGAATGAGACTAACAATATTGTTAAATCCTGAAAATTCAGTCTTTAGATTGTCATACAATTATGATTACAACCTTATTTCTACTACTTACACTACTTCAGCTACTATTAACATATTGCGTACTAATAAAGTATATGATTGACACATTCTAATATGAAATTTTCAGTTCCGAATGTCGTTGGCAAAGTCCGCGGCAATGGGTCAGGCGGTCCGCGAACACACGCACTGCTCCCTCCAATAAAAGCTTTTATGGGAATTCTGGCGCTCGGCGGATGTACTCGCGTGAGTGTACGCGGCCTCGCTCGCGCTCTCATGGGTGATTTTAAATAAACGATCGATTTAGTGTCAACGGATTCTGTTGCAACACGCCCCGAGGGAAAATACCACGAACAGACGTCCAATTCGTATTATATTTTATTTTAGATTTCCAAGGAAGCTGCCCCTCTCACATATCCGTAGTATGTTTGCGATTTGATGTTTAGACTTTTTGTTTGGCACAAAAATGTAAACGGTGCGCGAGATTGGTGAACCCACATGGAACATCTGTCCTGCTGACTCACGCCGCGAAGGTCTCACTCATGCTAAAAGTATGAAATGCGAGGAATTTGCATTAAGTATGTAGGCGGACGGGAGATGGAATTTGACCGGCCAAAAAAGTGGAACTATTTTTAAACTAAATTGATGAGAACCAAATGGTGAAACATTTCAACATTCAGTATATCAAACAAATTCCATCAACACGTATGTCAAACTCGATATTCAAAGCAAAGACATGTATTTCTGAGGAACGAACTCTACGACGCAAGTAAGTAAAAATAGATTTAAGACAGGTATAATAAATTTGATGAAATCTACGTATTTCATTGGATCTTGATCGAGAGCGATGTTGCTAACTGTTTGGAGCAATGTGGCACTTACGTCGGCGTCGCCATCTGCTCCGCCCTGGAGGCTATTTGCAACCGTGACTTCAGCATCGGAAAAAGTAATCGATTCCCAGAAACGAAATCAAAAACCGCCTTCCACATGTGTGCACCAGTTTTGCACTGAGCTACGCGTAATTATCACAGGACTGCGTAGAGTATCTCATATGGTTTTAGCAAGTCCTTTTGTACTAGAATATGTTGTTTTTGTTGGCCATCCAACTAAATTATTATCATATTACAATTTAAATGTTTATCAAATCAATCAAAGGTGTCATCTCTCTATGTGCCACGGTTAGATTTAACTAAAGTACGACCCTTCTTATTTAAATATTTTGTTCGGATTGTGTTTAGTTTAATTTTAAGAAAATATTGTCCATGATTCCAATATATCCGGCTTGTAGGACCAATGTTCTAGGAGTCAAATATGAAACAGCGACGTATGAATTATTTGGAAGTAACAAGATCATCTTTCAATATTATCTAATTTAAGATCTGTAATAGGTTTCTAATCTAACACCACCTTATATATACACCTTATTCACTTGTATATCAGGATATAGCTACCGCGTGAAATACACGTAAGGAGAACCCTATGTTGTAAACTAAAACAAACACCTTTTTTATTTTATTTGACTGAAGTAGCAACGAGCATGCAGTCCACCTGATGGTAAGTGTCCACTGCCGCTCATGGACATCTGTACTCAACTTCATACAGAACATGGGTTCTAACTGAAGTCAATCATAAATGCGTTGCTACTCCCGAGGACTATGATGGTCGCCTCATATAAAAGTGTGCCGGCAACTACTCCTTCCAGCAAAACGCAAGAAATGCTTCACGTTAGAAATAGGTGTGGCGGTGGCTCCTCCCCGGTCGAACTACTCTGGTTCTACCACCTCCGAAACTGAACCTAAAATATACATATATTGCAGGTACACAGTAGTACAGAGCGAGCCATGCAGTTGAGTATACAGCGAGTGTTCGCTAAATGTATAGTTACCAGCGAGCGCCGGCAGCGCGGCCAGCAGCAGCAGCAGCAGCAGGCGGGCGCCGCGCGTGACGTCACGCATGGCCGCGCATGTCCGCCGCGCCGCCGCACGCACCCCGCTGCACGCCGACAGACTACCGACAACACTTCACTACACTGACAGATATGTCCACTGATAGTTTACTTTGCTCACGCCTCTGATGATCACAGTCAAAGATGAAACCGTTCCATTAAGTACTTCACAGTTCACTTTCAACACTATTTGTATTGTTACCTTTACTCTTGTCCTCTTTACTCTTGAAACACAGAAGATCAATTTTAAGAAAAAATTCTCGTGTTAGTTCTTGCACCATGCGCATTCCTTCACTTGAAACATCTGCAACAAGACAAAGACTTGCGTCAAACTCAAAGCCATTATAAATATTGCTGTACTATGAAACGACTAAACATAAACAAAATAATCTGTAACTATACAAAAGTCACATGGTCGCTTTGATATGAATCCATGTCGCCGCACACCGCTGTCGTCAGCGCCTAACGCTGAACGCGCCGCATACGGATACCATTAATTGTTTTATTGCCTAATAATGTTAAATCATTTCCGATAAGGAGTAACATTTAAAACTGTTTTATTACGTTATTGTAACTGCTCACTCCAAGTCATAAAAAGTCAAACACCACTCGTAAAGTGTGAGAGAGTCAATAATTCTACGGTTTGTCAAGGCTCAAAAGACCATTAACATTAGATCCACATATAATATAGGTATGTTACTCATATGTAAGCTTACAGTCACTCGGCGAGTTATAAAGAGAGATGTTTAGTATTTCCGCGACAGAATTCATAATGATGAAATCCTTAGGAGAATGAAGGTTAACTCACATAGCTCTCAGAATTACAATAGTAAGCTGAAGCGGCAATGAGCAGGCCGCATCGTTTGTAGGACCGATAACCGGTGGGGTAAAAAAGTTCACGAATGTAAACCATGTCGGGGCCAAAGGAGGTGAACTGACAATCTGAAGAAGATGGCCGGTAGCCGCCGAATTTAGATAGCTCTGGACCGGTCGGAGTGGCGCAACTTAGGGGAGCTTAGCGTTGCTTGGCCTATGTCCAGTAGTGAACTTTCAAGAGGTTTCTTTCAAAATATGAATAAAAATCTTAACATGAAAGGAATTTAAATCATTAACATTATTATCTAACCCGTTTTCGAGACGATTCTAAAAATACCTAAACTCGGAACGTAAAAAACGCGTCGATATCGAAGTCACAAATAGGGATCGTCAGGACATAAACGTACGGAATGTTTGTTTGCGCGCGGACGGCCCTGCGCGTGCGCACCACTCAACTCATAGACACGGTGACCCGACGATTAATCGACAGATCGACATAATCTTCATCTTTATATAATGTTAAACAATTATTATTACATAATAAAGAACACCTAAACCATGGACTTCTCATAAATCGCACCAAAAAGTATGGGATTTTTTTAAGTATATTACTACCTTTAACGACTAACTATCGAAAGATCGTTGAAGAGCGAGCCTGAATGGTATTTAGTACCTAATCTTACTCAAATTAACTACTCAAATGGGAGTAAATTATCATACTCAAATGGGATTGGTACCTAAAATAAGATTCATCTATCCTAAATAATAAATTAGTGCCCACAGACATATTGTGGCAATACTGCTACAGGAGCTATGTGTGGTAGCTTGAGATGGTCATCCGCATATGTGTGCTAGACAACATGCCTGACAGAAGCCCTTGAAAATACAATGGAATTAGGTAAGCGAACACTCGAAATACTGGTAGTTAAGAAGAGTTTTATTGTTCAGGCCTCATTCGGCGTTGTAAACATAGTAACTGTTTACACGTACAACTTGCATTTGAAATGTTTTCTGTATGTTCGACTTGTACTAGTAGATGATGTAACATTCTTATTCTGTTTATAATATGCACAAACATAAGAATATCAAACAAAAATAATCACAGGGCAGAATTAAGTTCTAAACATCTATTTTGGAGACGCAATTACATTTATTTGCGTTAGAACAATGTACGTTGTACAATCGTAAATCAATTTATTTATGAGTGTGTTTAAAATAGTTGAGGTACAACTTTGTATGATTTTCCCCAGACTCGGAATATTCACCGCGAGGTTACATGCGAGCTACGCGTAGTGTGCGCGTAGCTGGTCTCAACTAGCGATGTGAGGTTATTAGTAACCGTATCCGCGGATCGCCGGCGACTTTCTAAAAGCTCTCGAAAAGATCACGAAACTATTTTTTCCTTGTAAAAATTTCATCGTATATGTAAATTCTAAGTAAAGAATGTGAAACTTTATTGCTTAAAATCGGCCATTTATATTGGACAAATTAGTATAAAATAATTAGAGATGTGCCGAATATTCAGTTGTTATTCGGTATTCGGCATCTTATTCACTATCCGTATTCGGGCGAATTATTCGGTTTTGGTGCCGAATATATTCGGTTCAAGTTTTTCTATTTTCTTGGCTAAACGTCACAGTATATAACAAAAAAGAAACTTTTTTCGTAAGATTTATATTATAAGTCAAATAAATCTTATGAAGAGTGTGTTGCCAATAATATAAAGCAATCAAACTTCAAATCAACATTTTTGAAACCTTAATCAAATTCAAAATCACATATTCTACACATATTATATTTTTATATGAACATTTATTTTTAAACCTCAAATCAACATTTTAATTTTTTATGAACACACTTTCGCAGTTGTTTCTTAATAAGAAAGGGTAAACCGAATAATGCGGCCGAACATCCGTTTCGGTATAAGTTCAACCGAATAGTATTCGGTAAAACCACTATTCGGCGCATCTTTAAAAAATGTATTGTAGTGAGCAACCAATTTGTTATATCATAAATAACATCTTCAGCATCACAAGCTTCAGCTCTTTAAAGTCATGTCTCTGTATCGAGTGAGTAATAATCTAACATTTGTATCCACGGATCTAAACACTAGTATTCAGTATTTATATCCATATCCGCAGATATATTTTATTTAGGGGCCCGCGCTTTGATCTTGCGAGTTCCCAGCGCCGCCCGCCGCCGGCCACTCGCTGCCGTCTACTAACAGGTGCTTGGTTTAAACCACGATTCCAAGCACAAAAAAATACCTGCTTCAAATCCTAACTAACATCAGATCTAAATAGGAACAGTTTCATATTTTTTTGTACAAGATATGACAACATTTTTTTTACTTTTGATAGTGACTAGTAAATAAACTAACGATTAGAAAAATAATGCTACAATTGAATATAAATATGACACGATACTGCAGTCTTGTACAATATTAATCAAAACGCGTTCTTTTCACCCCTTATTTAACTTAACTTCGTTACAAGTGTGTACGTGACGCTGTGTGTCAGCTCTAGACCTTAAGCGGTCTTCGCTGCGGCTATTTGTGCGCGCGATGGCAGGCCGCAAATAGCCCGCCCGGAATACCGCGCAAAGGTTAGCCGAGTCCTCCGTCGCATCTGCGGCTCTGCGGGTGTCCCTCCAGCCTCACGGAAGTTGTGTTGTCCCTGTACCTCATCCACCGTCATTATCAGCATCCTCGTAATGGAAATACCGCCGCTCTACCATCTTTAATACCTGGTACTAACTGAGCTTTAACTGTTTTATTACTGACTGAAAGAAAGGTGGTCAGCACGCACCAACTCGCTAGACTTCGAGATGAGCAGCCTATTGAGTCTATATGTAACTTTGTGTTTGCAATTTGTTAATTTGTAATTTGTAATTTTTAATTGTAATCAGGTTAGAGCAGCATTAATTGTCCCATTCGGTGCCCTCATCCTAAAACTTGCCATTTCATATGCCGAAATATGTATGTACCGGATATAAGTATGTTAATATAATAAGTCCACCAATTCGCACTTGGTCAGCGCGGTGGACTATGGCCTAAACGCTCTCATTCTGAGAGAAGACCCGTACCCAGCAGTGGGACAATAATGAGTTGACAAGTAAATATCTATCCTACAGCAAATTTCAAGCGACGGGCTAATACAAAGTGATTAGATAAGTATGTTTATACTTGGATTACAACCACCAAAATATTTACCGTATTTAAATATATAAGGAGAATAAACGAATACCAAAATTGGAATTCGTCGTTGCACTCTCACTTCGTCAACATTCAAATCTCTGAATCACATGTGACAGTTCAATTTGGAGAAGTCGTCCGAAGCACGCCGTAATCTCCGCCCCCGGACTCATCAGGCGTCTGCTACCACCGTCATTTTTAATTAATTTGATACATTATTGTCGCAAATGGTAAACCATGTCCCTATTAATTATTTATTACATTATATACAGTACGGTCGTTTTTAGGGTTCCCTACCTAAAAGATAAAAACGGCGTCCTATTCTTATGACTGTGCTTTCTAGCTGCCTGCCACTAGGCTGTATCTCAAGTACCGTGATAGCTACATAAGTGATATATTTACAGATTATGTATTTCTATTGCCGCTATAACAACAAATATTAATAATCAAAATAAAAAAAAACGTGCGGCATTCGGGACTGCCGCAGTGAAGCTATTGCATAACATCTTTTATCAATTTATGCGATTATTATTATTTATTTATTTATGCAGCATTTTTTCTTTGATATTAATTCAAGTTTTTTTCTTTGATACTATGCTTACATATTCGTCCGATTTCCGAGCAGCTCGTCTCGATCCGTGCGAGCTTCGTACTGTCGTACCATATACATACACGTTAAGCGAACGCTCGGCCCCGCTACATGGCGGGCGTACTGTGGGGTGTTAGTGTTTTTTCGTTACGTAATTTCTTGATTCGGTCGCCGTGCTCAAAGCCCGCGATAAAAGCTATGCAATAGCTTAAAATACACGACAAATAGATAACCTCTTTCCTTTGTGAAGTCGGTTAAAAATGGAATGAAATACATATTTTTAAGGAGGGCTTGTTAGTAACAAGAAACATGTTTTTCTGCCATGTTTTTTGGATTTTTCGGTTAAAGATCGGTTTTTAATGTCAAGATTTATTGCAATTTAGGCAAGCCGTGTCTTATAAATATTAGAATAGATAACAAAGTTAAAATGTGTCATCTTATGTTATGAGTAACTGGCTGTACTGTGATACTGTGATACAATTAAAAAAATAAAAAGTTAGTCTATGACAAAAAAGGCAACGTGTTTTAATAGGTTATGGGCGAATATCCATTATTTTCAGTTTTATTACGTGTAATCAGTGTAAAACAGTTGAAAATATTGACTTTTTTTGTAGAAATATGGCTGTGAACTATATTCAAAGCATTCCGAAACTTAAAGGGCGCGAAAATTATGACGAGTGGAGTTTCGCTGTCGAGAATCTGTTGGTGCTTGACAATCTCGTGAACTATATAAAGTCGGAGCCAGAGGCTAATTTCGAGGCAAAAGCATCAGATGACAACAAAACTAAGGCGAAGCTAGTATTAACCATCGATCCTGGATTGTACGTGCATATTAAGAGAAACAAAAACATCTTTGGAATTATAGGCAAAACTGAAGACTATGTTCGATGACTCAGGTTTTTCTCGTAAAATAACCCTACTACGACATTTAATCTCGTTACGGCAAGAAAATTGCGATTCCATGACTTCATACGTCACGCAAGTGGTCGAAACAGCTCAGAGATTAAAAGGCACAGGATTTACAATTACAGAAGAATGGATCGGATCATTATTATTAGCAGGTTTGCCAGAAAAATTCTCGCCGATGATAATGGCCATTGAGCATTCAGGAATGCAGATTACCACCGATGCAATAAAATCAAAGTTAATTGATATGGAGGTTTCAAAGAATGACGTGGATACCAGCGGCGCAGCATTCGCTGTAAAAAATAACAAAAAACAGAAATTCAAAAATGGCGGGAACGGCGCGATGTCGTCCATGAACAAATTGACAGGTGACAAGATAATTTCTTGTTACAAATGTAAACAGACGGGTCATTACCGAAACCAGTGTCCATTATTACAGAAAAACAAAAAATCAAATGCTTTTAGTGTGGTATTTTTGAATGGAAAATATAGTACAAACGAATGGTACGTAGATAGTGGCGCGAGTGCACATATGACGGCTAATAAAGAGTGGATAAGAAACGCTAATTATACACCGTATTTATCAGAGATTACCGTCGCGAACAATATGAAAGTGTTGTGTTCCGGAAACGTACAAATATCGACCAATTATAACTACGATATTATAGTTAAAGATGTGCTATGCGTACCAAGCTTAACAACAAACTTGTGGTCAGTGAGCGAACTAATCAAAAACGGCAATAAGGTTGTTTTTGAAGAAAACCAATGCTACATTCGCAACAATAAGAATGTATTGGTGGCCACAGCAATATCAACAAATGGAGTATACAAGCTAAGTATTAAGGTAGCAGATCCTTTGTTGGCAGCACCTGCTGTTGAGAGTGCGAAGCTCTGGCACAGACGGTTAGCGCATATTAACCGAAAAGATTTGGATAAAATGAAGAATGGTATTGTGGAAGGATTGTCTTACCCGGATACTAATGATGTATCAATGAATAATTGTGTGACCTGTTGTGAAGGTAAGCAAATGAGATTACCATTTCATCATGTTGGACAAATAAGTACAGAAATACTACAGATAATACATGCCGATGTATGTGGTCCTATGGAAACAAAGTCCATAGGTGGTGCTCAATATTTTGTCTTATTCATTGACGATCACAGTCGTATGACATTCATATACTTCCTCAAACATAAGAATGAAGTCTTCAATATATTCAAGAGTTTTAAAGCGATGGCTGAAAATCAGCAGAATAAGAAAGTAAAAATATTACGCACAGACAATGGTGGTGAGTTTTGTAGCAATGAGATGGAGAATTACTTACAAAAAGAAGGAATAATCCACCAGAAAACAACTGCATACACACCCGAGCAAAATGGTGTTTGTGAACGAGCCAACAGAACTATTGTAGAGAAAGCACGATGCTTACTGTTTGATGCCAAACTAGAAAAGAAGTTCTGGGCTGAAGCGGCTAATACAGCAGTATACATAAAAAATAGATCAATAACTTCAAGTTTGGGAAGTAAACCACCCTATGAAGCGTGGTATCAAAAGAAACCAGATTTAAGTCATATTCGTCTTTTTGGTAGCCCTGTAATGGTTCACATACCAAGAGAAAGAAGATTAAAATGGGACAAGAAAGCGCAAATAAACATTCTTGTAGGTTTTTCTGAAACGGTAAAGGGTTACCGTGTATATGATCCTATGAAAAACAGTATAACTATTAAGAGAGATATAATTGTAATGGAAGAACAGACAATATTATCAGAAAAGAACAAAGAAGATACAGTAGATTGGATACAGAATGATGCAAAAATTGAAGAGCATGAATCTCTCGCTACAATTGAAGATAGCAGAGATTCAGTGGGGGAGTCTTCAATGAATAAATCCCATCATGACTCAGATTCGATTACATCTGTATATACTGATCCGTCTAGTGACTCTGATGATGATACAAGTACTACTAACACAGAGATAGAGATCTCAAGGAGCGAGGTTCAACCAACACTAGAATTACCAATAGAAGCTAAGAGAACACGAAAACCACCAGATCGTTTTGGGTTGACCAACATGTGTACAGCTAATTCTTGTGCAGGAGTCGAACAAATAGATTTCTATGAAGCACTGAATGGACCAGAAGCTGATCAGTGGAGGCAGGCCATGCAAGAAGAGCTTCAGTCTTTCGAGGACAATGATGCTTGGGAAATGGTTGATAAACCAAGTGATGCATCAATTGTGCAAAACAAGTGGGTGTTAAATAAAAAACTGGATGTAAGTAATAAAGTGCGGTATCGTGCCAGACTCGTGGCTAAGGGTTTTACGCAGCGACGTGGAGTTGATTATGAGAACACTTTTTCTCCTGTTGTTAAACATTCTACATTGAGAATGTTATTTGCTCTGAGTGTACAGTGGAACATGGACATTACACATCTAGACGTGACAACAGCTTTTTTAAATGGTCATTTAGAAGAAATTATTTATATGTCGATTCCGGAAGGGTTTGGAAATAGACAAACTGGTAAGGTTTTGAAATTAAATAGGGCTATTTATGGACTAAAGCAGTCTTCTTTGGTTTGGTATGAGAAAGTGAAGGACTGTTTGCTTAACTTTGGTTTTAAATTGAGTCAATATGAACCATGCTTATTTACATTATTTTGTGAGAATGTCAAGATTATAGTAGCTGTCTATGTTGACGATTTTAATTTTTTCGAATAATACTTCTGAGACTGATAAATTAAAAAATGTACTAAGCTCTCAATTCAAATTAAAAGATTTAGGACCTGTTAGACGTTACTTAGGCATGCGGATTAATGTAAACAAAGAATGTAAGACTGTGAGTGTAGATCAACAGGAGTATATAGAGCAGTTATTGTTAAAATTTGACATGTCTAATTGTAAGCCTATAGATACGCCTATTGAAAGTAAGTTAAACATTGAAAAGTCTGAAAGTTCTGCAGTAAACCTTCCATATCAAAAGCTTATAGGAAGCCTTATGTATCTGGCAGTTCTAACCAGACCAGATTTGTCATACTGTCTTAGTTATCTCAGCCAGTTCAATAACTGTTATAATGAAACTCATTTTAACTATGCTAAACGAATATTGAGATATTTACAAAAAACCAAACATTATTGTTTAATATATCATAAGAATGTAATAGAGCTTTCTGGTTTTGTTGATGCAGATTGGGCAAGTGATAGTCTAGATCGTAAGTCTTATACTGGCTATTGTTTTGTGATGAGTGGCTGTGTAATTTCCTGGCAAAGTAAAAAGCAAAAAGCTGTCTCCTTATCCAGCACTGAAGCAGAATATGTTGCTCTTTCAGAGGCATCTAGAGAGGCTGTTTATTTAAGAAATCTGATGTATGAACTTGCTGGTAAAAAATATACAATAAAATTGAAATGTGATAATCAAAGTGCATTAAAATTAGCAACAAGTCATCAGGCACATGCTAGGTCTAAACATATTGATGTTCGTTTTCATTATGTTAAAGATGCAGTAAAAAATAAATTTATTGATATTGAATATATTTCAACTCAGGAAATGCCTGCTGATTTGTTAACCAAAGGACTTTTATCAAGTAAGCACTATAAATTCATGCATATGTTGGGAATTAAGGCTAAATAAAAAAATGTTTAGAAATACACATTTAATTTGTTAAGTGGGGGTATTAGAATAGATAACAAAGTTAAAATGTGTCATCTTATGTTATGAGTAACTGGCTGTACTGTGATACTGTGATACAATTAAAAAAATAAAAAATTAGTCTATGACAAAAAAGGCAACGTGTTTTAATAATAAATATTTTCTTTGCATTTGTTGTTATAGTTTTTTGTTTTTAACAGAACAATGCGTCTCCCGTTGTTCACTACAGGAATAGACGGGAAGGGAATCTAACCGAAGAATTCCAGGCAGATTCTAAAGGAACCACCAGTAAAAAGACTGTCGCTGTTAAATTTATAACGATCACCTATCTTCAACACGAAGAGGTGAGTTGCGACAAAGGAGTATCGGACAGGAAACAAGAACAATGTAATTAGTCTATTGAAATACGATTTATAAAATTTTGCAAGATACTTCAGCAAAGGATTTTTTTGTGGAAACGCACCATCTGTAGGAATAAAATCCGCCCCCGTCTGTGACAAAAATCCACTTTAAATAGAGCCCGAATTTCCAGGATTAGTCGAAACTAAGTGATTCTTACTAAATGATATAATACCTACAAACAATCTAAATTTTAATATAAACATGGTTATACCCTCGATCTTCGGTACTATATGGAAAGAAGCACTAAACTTTAATTACTCTATCATGATGAACAGCGTTTTCCAAAAGCGAGGCCCGCCATCGGGACAGGATAGTAAAATATTGACTCGCAATATTGTCTTATATCAAACTAAATAATCGTAAATTGCAAAGACGTTACTTTTGGCGAATAAACTTTCATCCCTTATTTTATCGTGTTACGGGCTGATATAATAGACAAAACAGGAACTTCATTATTTTTAATTTGCAACCGAAATGCCTATTTTCATTTAAATTAGCAAAATTTTAAACAACCTTCTGACTCCTATTTTACACCTTTACCAGTAAAGGATCAACATTTTTCTTCTCGTGGGTTCCACGTCATGAAAAGTCTGTATAATTTTTTTTTCTAGTTTTAGTTATTCTAGTTGACATTTTTTGCGTTAGAGTTTTTATCCGTTTTATACTCTATGATATTAACCATTCATTTGTGTATCAAACATGTAGCTTAGCCAGTATTTTTCGATTTAATTTGTAAATATTACGCTTTGAGGACATTGAAATCTATTTTTCTTTTTATATCCTTTATTAACACAATAACTAAGCTAAGGCTTATAATAGTACAGAAAACGTTGATATAAATACCTAAATCTTAAATTAACCACCGACATTATAGTGTCGCGAAAGAATTCTAACTCTACGATTTTGTGCGACAATAAAGATTGAGTAAATTTTTGAAAAAAGAAACTTGCATTATAGATTTAAGTTGGCCCTCTTTGGAATTTTGGGTGACCATTACATGGCTTAAAAAAATGCCTACTTGTTTAGTACGGAAACTGTAGGAAAGCTCGAGTCGCGCATCGCGGGGCAAGCGGCCCCCGGCAGCGTCGCACGCATACTTCGGCTACTTCCGTAAACAACGCACGCTTTCCCGTGCTTGTCATTAATAATATTTGCTGACACGCTTTGCATGTGTTACATATACATATAGAGGACGAGTGGACTAACTCCGAGGCAATCTCGTGTCGGCGGTCTTCCCGCCTCGATATCCGTCTTTGTATTAAAATAGATTTTTGATGTTCGCGCATCAAAGCCGCAACGCACTTCACTTATTATGATAATATTGAAACATTCAATTTATTTTCATTGTCAGCTCTCCAATGTGACCGTTTCGTTTCTATGTATTAGCAACGTACCGAATTACAGGTGCGTAGCTACTCAATCTTTATGTAATTAAATCTTAATCTAATGCTATTTCAAGTAAAACTCTAATCTGATAAGCTGTGCCGGTGTCCAGGGGTGGCCGTGGTCAGTTACAATCTGGTGAACTGTATGTTCGTTTTCCACTTCTGCATAATAAAGAAATACTCATAGACCTTTTTAAAAACATAGATCGATCAAAAATTTAATTGTTTTGTTTTTTCTACACCCACATTTTGGTTAAAACTTATAGTATTTAAAAGTTAGGAACCACCGGTATAAATAGCGTTTAAACAACAGCTACTTTACAAATTTAGCACAAATATTTACCGGTTACCAGCAATCTAATGTCAACAAGACAATCGTATCGGACAGCCACGAAATGGCGATAAGTAAAAGAAAACAAACTTCATTTTTAGAAAGGGAATAATTAGAAATAAGGAATATTTCAGTAATCAGGAAATTAGATCATGCTAAACAGAGAGGCCTTTCGTTAAAATGAGTTGATTCTTGGGAAAGAATGTCGTTTAACTTTACGGCTTCACATGCGAATGTAAACTGATACATAACAGAGATGATATTATTTTGGTCCTCATCCAAACCACCAAAATAATCATTTGTTTACTAACATAATAATTTCACTTATCTTTTTTACTATACTAAGGTATAAAGGTGATATTCATATACTTTTATAGATACTAATAGTTTTGTAATGTTTCTTTATTATTATTAACACAGCTCCAAAGATATGTGTATATATTTTTTTAACTTTAACTTAAGCCCCTATTTAAATGAAAAATTGAACCTAGCGCCCCAATAAAAATTATTAACAAAATTTATTGCTTGAATAAATTTGCAATCACTCACCCTATATTATTTTGAAGTGTAAACACAAGATCGAAGGACCGCGTAACGTAACATCGGCCGCTCCGCCACACAACACATGCGTACGCGCACTCGCCACGCACTCGACTGTCGCTAAACTACGGTTTCTATGAAACGGAAAGTAGAGCTTATACGCACCCCGATTTTTCTTTGTCAACGTTCAAAATGACTGGCAAAGCCTTTTCGCTTCATATTGTTACAGTTGATCAAACTTCGGTAAAATCTAAGATTAAGTCAAAGCTACAAAATTCTATGCGTATAATGCATTAGGCTAGGCTGTAATATAACTAAGGAGGAAAAATAATCATTAAGCGTTTCGGTCTTATACACTCATAACAGTTCATTGTTGTATCTATTTTCCAACCTTAACCGTATCTCTCAAGTAAAGCTAAAATTTTCCGTTGTTTGGGCATTTACAGCAACATATATAATTTATGTTACTGTAAAAAATCCCCGAATATTTAATATACACCAGGTCAGACCAGGTGGTAGAACCAGTGTTCACCACACCTATTTCTAACGTGAAGCATTTTTTTGCGTTTCAAGGGAAAAGTGTGGTTGCCGACACACTTTTATATGAGGCGACCATCCTACTCCTCGAGAGTAGGAATGCATCTGTAATTGACTTCAGATAAAACCCATGTTCTATTTGAAGTTGCTTACAGGTGCCCATGGGCGACAGGGACCACTTATCATCAGGTGGACTGCATGCTCGTTTGCTACTTCAATCAGATAAAAAATAGTGTAATAAAATATTATTTATTGCAATTTTCCTATTGAAGGAGGTGAAGGTGAAAAATGTGATAAAAATTAGATAATGATTTCATTCCCAGAATAATTCATAAAATCTGGTTTCAATCTTAATATCTACCTTTTAAGGACATAGAAGTTTAATCTCTCATCGTATATAAATGATATCAATTACTATAAATAAATAAATCGATCGAAATAAAAAATGAATATGTAGAGACCTCTCTCTCTCACACACACAAAATATGACTCCACAAATGAAATTCGGTCTGTGAAACTGTACACAATTTCGTAGTCGTATTTTGGAGTCGAGATGCACATATGTTTATCACTAATAGACGCAAGTTGTTATGATATTGATCGTTATGTCAAG
Organism: Spicauda simplicius; assembly: GCA_949699795.1. Classification (NCBI taxonomy): domain Eukaryota; kingdom Metazoa; phylum Arthropoda; class Insecta; order Lepidoptera; family Hesperiidae; genus Spicauda; species Spicauda simplicius. Next base: position 20,997,024 of record OX453069.1, read on the forward strand.
TTATAATATTTATTTAGATACATTATCGACGTATCACTATATATTGAGCATTATTTTACAACTCGTTTGGTTCAGTGAGAATCATTACAGATACCTATATGCAACTCCTTATACCAGGTGCAGTTGTAAGTTAACTCTAAGAATAATAAAACGAGAAAAAAACATTTTTTCTCGTATATATAAACAAAATGCAGGTAGGAATGTGAAAAAATAATCGATTATGGAAATAATCGATTAAAAATCGATTGTCTTAAAGTAAAAATCGATTTTAATACGTGATTTTTTTAAAATTATTAATCGATTAATAATCGATTTTTTATAATCATGCAATAAAAAACCCCGACATTAGGTTTGGTCTTCTGGCTTGGAGCCTGGAACGCGAACTGCCAAAGAATACGATCATAGCTCCATAATATTACACTAACGCCATCTGTGCATCTATGATGGCATTCCTTCTGTGCTTTTAAAACATTCGGTTGATATGTCATTCATTATTCGTTGCTGAAACTTCATTTTTCAAACGACAATTCAAAAGGTTTTCGTGACAAAAAGTTTTATTTGTGTTAAAAGTGTCGTTTTTAGCAATGTCTACGACTAAAAGAACGACAAGTAGTTGGCGTCATTATTTTCACGTTGACAATAAATCTGGCAATGCTAAATGTAAATATTGCCCTAAGATTTTAAAAACGTGCAGTAATACTACCAATTTAAAATAGCACATGGAAAGGAAACACTCTGGTATCATTAGTATTGAATATAAAGAGGTAAGTACCTACAATTTGGATTTAATTACAATTATTAATTACGAGCTGACCCGACGAACGTTGTTTTGCCATATGAAATATTTTTTAATTTCACACATTATTTCAAAAAATAACCCTATTTTTTTCGAAAATAACATATAGCCTTTGTTACTCTGGATAATGTAGCTTTCGATTGGTGAAAGAATTTTTTAAATCAGTCCAGTAGTTTTTGAGCCTATTCATTACAAAGTTTTCCTCTATAAAATAATAGTATAGACAAAGAAACTGGACCACTTTTTGTAAACAAATACTGAGTTGTCAATGATTAGTTTTCTATTAAACTTTATTTTGTGTTGATTATTTAAGAACTTTATATGTCTGTTGTTTATTTTCAATGAATAAGTCTATTGATATAATATATATGGCATTTATTTTGAAATTGATTGAAAAAATATGAAATAAGCTATTTATAGAATAAAATCGATTATTTTCTTAAGAAAAGTCGATTATTTATTAATCGATTTTTCATACTTTAAAAAAATACCGATTAATTAAAAATCGATTTTTTATTAACAATGTCACATCCCTAAATGCAGGTAATTTTGAAGATTTATAAGGGACCTTATTTATAAATACATGCAATATAAATTTATTTAATCTGTCAGTGTGGAATACTTCCACATCGCATATAGAACTGATATTATTGTATGTTGCATTACCTAATCTGTTTTAATAATATTCTATTTTCGGAAATTTAAGGATGATAGAGCTTTTTGTGGTTCGACTCCTGAAGCCACACCGCCACACCAATTTTAGCCCAATTTGGGTCTGAAATTTGCGTTCCAACTTAGTTCTCAAGAGCTGCAAAGTATTAATGGCTAATCTCAAATAATACTGGCCTTATCTAAAACTGTCTCTTTGACAAATTCGTTGTTGTCTGATAAATGTCCACGAACAGCAGCGGCCACGTATCATGAAGTGGATTGAGGGCTTATTTGCTACTTTTACATTATAAAGAAAAAAATAAATAAATGTTATCAGATATAATCTTTAATTATCGAAAAGCTAATTATGAAAGCGCATTAACCTATACTTTAATTAGAAACTGATAAGGGTGCGGGCGACAGCTGCGGCGCGGCGCCCCGCGCTGACAGCCGCGACACACAACAGCTGCTGCCAGAACGTTTTGGAAACTGTGCCCATCCTAAAGTAACTTAAATACATTTTATACACAAGAAATTATTATGACAACAAAACTGCTAAAACTAAAAGTTGCAGTAGGGTTTTTTTTTTCGAAAATCGCATTTGATTAAACGCTTTAAGAACTATATGATAAAATGTCCTCCTCCCCTATTTTGCTATAATCACAGACGCCACATTTCAAGAAAAATGAAAGACAAATGAAAAATAATAAACATACTTGCTCAGATACATACTAACGCTTAAAAACACTCTCCCTATCACACAGACAGATAAAATCTAGCTGGTTACGGTTGTCCCTCCGTTGATACCTCCATTCCTTTTTTAATTTTTCATTTGAAATACATAGTTTTTTAAGCAAATCAGCAAAATATTTGCAAAAAAATATTTGTTACTAAATAGCAATTTCGTTTGATAAATATAAAAAAATGACTACAGATTTAGACTGCAAAATTGTAGCTCTTTGTTTCATATTCGATTCCCTTTGTTCGTTATACTACTAATTGTGCCGGGTAATGCTTCCATGGAACGAAAAAACACGTGCGTTGAAAATTAAAGCAACGGCTCCCATGGCTCTACAGATTAGATTTATTTATTTGTTTTACGCTTGTTGCCATCAGAGGGGCAGGCGGCCGCGCCGGGCGCTGGGCGCCGGGACTGCGGCACAATGCTCGAGATCATATTTTATGTAAATAAGCTCTGATACCCGCCGCGGTTTAATCAAATATCGCATTTTACGCTTTAGAAACTAATGTATTAAATTATGGTTTAATTTTGATTTACGACTGCATTTGTCTTGTAAACCAGTTGCGTGGACCAATTTCCCAGAAGAAAGATTGCAATTCTTTCACGCTGAGTTAATGTTACTGTTTATACTTTTTCATTAATATAAAGAGCAAAGTAAAGAACTTCTTTTACTCTATAAAGAATGCCTAATTATTTTTTCAAGAATTTGACATAATTTACAATTAACTTATTATGTAATTTGATTACCAACCTTTTTTTTGTTTATCAGGGGGAAATCTTCAAAAGGTACCCGACGTCGTGGGAGCGACGCGGGTTATTTGGGATTCTTACCGCACTAAACTTAGCACTGCGTGGAGGACTCCGGGATCTGCAACGGAACACAGCCGGAGTCCTCCGAGTACGATGCTCCTTTCGGGCTCTTCCCTGGTGGGCACGAAACGCTCACCGAACCTTCTGGTCTTTATCCCGGGGTCGCTTGGCCGGACGCTTCGAGCTCCCACTCAACCCGCCCACAACTCCGGAAGCCCCTTTTAGTCGCCTCTTACAGACAGAGGATACTATAGCCCTATTCTGGTCCAGGAACTACAGGGACAACATACCTACTGTTTTAAAAATTACAAAATGTAATTATGTACATATTTTAACCTACTCATTACAAAAGTAAGAGTGAACAAAAAAACCAATGTATCGATATGAGTAAGTATTGATACTTTGATGGAACTCATTTTAGTAGTATCGTAGTAGTAATTGAGTATTTACTACTCATATGAATAAGTATCGATACCTTAGGGTCACATCCCTTGGTTAAATCACTCGAAAACACACATACAGGGCTGCCAATGCTAATTTATTAAGTTCCCCAAAAATCTAGATCAAGTTCCACAAACTTGAGGACAAAAAATCGCTATTTCCCCATTTTTTGGGACTACTAACTGTGACGGATGATGTGCTCGAATGTATAATGGTTAGATAGTCTACGCTAGAAATGGTAATAATAATTGAATATATTTATTGGTTGAAAATATAAGTTGATATTTTGCTGAAGTTGAATATTTTGTTAAGTGATGTAACTTACGATACAGATAACAGTATGCCAATAAAAATTAATACAATTATATTTCTTGCATATTTGAACAGGATTATGACTGTCTAGCTGCTATTTCAGTCATAAAAGTGGGTACTTATAAATGATAATATATAGAGCTAGTCTTACCTATTTAAAAGATCGCTTTCATGTACACAATTGTTTTTTTTTTGTTCAGCACAATCCCAACACTTGTTAAAATTATCGTTTAGTTCGAATGAATAAAAATATCACAGACAATAATTATTACGTAAATATCAATATATATACATCAATATAGAAAATACAGTACTGTATTTTCAGTGCAATAGAACATAGAATTGAATGCGGTGAGTGACTATTTTCTATGGCTAACGTCAACGGACTCACATAGTGTTAAAATTATTAAGTTGATATTTTTATTCAATGTTGATAATATTGCTTAACGAATAATATGGTTATTTTAAATTATTAGTTAAATTTATTGGTTGATTATATATATCATCTCTAGTCTGCGCTATAGTCTGCGTGAACGAAGTCGCGTCCTTTCTGCTAGTCAGAAATAAAATTGTGTTGAATTATTTAGATGATATTTATTGTCTATTTTTTTCTTATTTTTGTCGAACCCAATGATCCAAACTTGACGCTGCCGCCCAGATTTATAATACCTTCCCTTGCAACTATGAATGATACAACAGTATCTGTATTTACTGGATTGCGGTTTCAGTTACATAATTACTATGAATAAATCCGCTAAACATTAAATTTCCGCATGCATAAAAAAAACGTTTGTTAAATATATGTTTTACTCTGTTTTTATTTGGTGTTATAGTAGCAACAAAAATACATCATCTGTGAAACTTTTTAGTTGTAATGGTTCATAAATTACAGCCTGGTGACAGACAGACGGACAGCTGAGTCTTAGTAATAGGGACCCGTTTTTATCCTTTGGCTACGGAACTCTGAAAAGGCAATATCAGCAACAACGAAATAACAATTACTCACCAGGTGGTGGAATCAGTGTAGTTCAACCGAGGAGTTACCACCGATACACCTATTTCCTAGCGTGTAGCAGTTTTTTCGTTTCGGTGGAAGGATGTGTTTGCCGGTTCATTTTAATATGAGGCGACCATCATAGTCCTCGGAAGTAGCAACGCATCTGTACCAGAGTAGTAGACTAGACAGTATCTGTGAGAGACTTCAGATAGAACCTCTGTTCTTTATGAAGTTGCTAACAGACGTCCATGGTCGACAGTTGCCATCAAGTGGACTGCATGCTCGTTTGCTACTTCAATGTAATAATTTATATCAGAGAACAGTTATTCTCCCGTATCGTTTTATTATTATTATTATTATTAAATTAGCAATATTTAGTGATTTCTAAAGATGTTAATTTAGTTTACCCTCCATAAATTTGTTATTGTCACCTCACCCAACTTGATTATAAATAGGGGAGTGCCTGCCGGTAGGAAAATATTCTTGTTTAACCGTCGAAGTGATCGTACCTCCTAAACTGTGAATAAATCGAAGAAGAATAACTCCTGTGTTTTACTTGAAATCTTCAAGAATGGACAGTAAAGAAGACTCCTAATGCTATTCCCCAATGGACTTGAGATTTCCCGCAGTTTGGAGAATTCCCCACAGATTGGCAACCCTGCATACAACGTATTAAGAAGCAGCTTGTGACACACTAACGCCACTATGTAACGTCATTGCATTATAAATTGCATTACTTTTATCAATCACAAAACGTTTCTGTCGTTATATGCATATTTCTATTAAAGTCAGTGATGGATACGTCTTAATAAACTATTATCTAGTAGGATGGCCAAGATTTGTAGCATATTTTTAATAGTGTCAAATACCTAGGAAGATTGATCGAGTGACTCGAGTCACAAAATTCTAGTCGAATCGCATCACAAATATAAAAATGTCAAATAAATCGCTTCATTTATTGTTAAATTACTATTATCTATACGATTACAATGAAACTAAACAAAAAATAAACTACATAGTCGACCATTATTCGTTATACTTAAGACAGCATAGAATCCGATGACGACTTTTAGTCTGCAAATTATATCGTAATTCTCACGCATCATAGCTTTGGATTCGTAAAGGCAGAAAGCGCAAATTTACCAATAGTTTAAATTTACTGTTTAAAAAATAAATAGATACCACGAAATCTGTCACGAAAGATTGCGCAAAATTATATTTCCCCCTGAGCTTTGTAAGTGCAATTATGGCTTCTGCAACTCTGTCAAACATAAACTCATTATTAATGAGTTACATCGGGACATTGTGGGTGTATTGACGGAAGCGGCCAGATTGACGAGTGACCGGGGGGTGAGTGGACCTGGAAGGGGTAAAGTGCTATGTGGGTGGAACAAGCACGTCAAGGACTCTTACAGAGAGGCCAGGCTTAGTTTCCAAAGATGGATTTTGCATAACAGACCATCCTCTGGCGTGGTCTATGAACAAATGCGCAAGGCGCGAAAAGTTTTTAAAAGTCGCCTTAAGTGGTGCCAGAACCACCAGTACCAAATAAAAATGGATGAAATAGCCAAACAAAGAGTAGATAAAAATTTTAGAAAATTCTGGAAATCTACTAGCAAGCTTGATTCTAGGCCTGGTCTATCTGTAGGTGTAGATGGAAAAACAGATCCTAAGGATATCGCCAATATGTTTGCGAAACATTTCCAGGTGCAATCATCGCTGGGTCCCTCGTCGGTCTGGAATGATAATGTGCCTGCGAATCACGGGGAGAAGCCAATGGTATCTTTCACCGCTAACCAGGTTAAAAGCGTTATAAGGAACATGAGTAGAGGCAAATCCCCTGGACATGACGAACTCAGTATAGAGCACTTTAAAAATGCTGGGTCGCATCTACCAAGAGTACTGTCCTTGCTTTTTACTATGTGTATTAGACACTCGTATCTTCCGGAAGAGTTTATGAAAACAGTAGTTATCCCCATAGTGAAAAGTAAGACAGGTGACATCACTGATAAGGGAAATTACCGGCCGATCTCCCTGGCTACAACGATGGCAAAAATACTGGATAGGTTGCTTGACTCGTATCTAGATCCCTTTATTCAAGTAAGTGATGCACAGTTTGGCTTTCAACCCAAACTATCTACTGAAAGTGCAATTGTGAGCCTCAAGCACACTGTCCAGTATTATACCAGCCGTAAAACAGCTGTGTATGCCTGTTTCCTGGATCTCTCCAGGGCATTTGATCTAGTCTCATATGATCTGCTCTGGGGAAAGCTGGAGAACAGAGGAGTGTCCAAGGAAATTGTTAACATCCTGAAATATTGGTATGCGACCCAGAAAAACATGGTTAAGTGGGCCAACGACTTCTCTGAGCCATACAGACTGGAGTGCGGCGTGAGACAGGGTGGTCTGACCTCTCCCAGGCTCTTCAATCTTTATGTTGACGACTTGCTGGTCGAGCTCAGCAGCATGCGTGTCGGATGTTGCATTGGTGGTGTCAGCGTGAATAACATCAGCTACGCTGACGATATGGTGCTGCTGGGCCCGACCAGGGCGTCGATCGGGAAGATGCTAAGGGTCTGTGAGAGGTTTGCTGAAGCTCATGGCCTAACGTACAACGTTAAAAAGTGTGAGTATATGGTCTTTGGAGTTGTGGGTAAGGAAAAAGAACAACCTGAACAACAGTTAATGATAAATGGCATAGAAATAAGAAGAGCCCATAAATTTAAATATTTGGGACATTTCCTTACCGATGACTCCAAGGACAATACTGATATTGAAAGGGAGTGTAGGGCTTTGACTGTGAGGGGTAATATGTTGGCCCGTAGATTTGCTCGCTGCTCTAGGGAAGTCAAAATCACCCTTTTCAAAGCATACTGTCAGAGCATCTACACCGGCCATCTATGGGTCAACTACACCAGAAAGCAAATAGATGCCCTACGTGTCCAATACAACAACATTTTTAGGATGGTGTTGGGACTCCCTCGATTTTGTAGTGCCTCAGAAATGTTTGCGCAGAATCGAACGGATGGTTTTGCTGCGATCCTGCGCAAAAAAACTGCAGCTCTGATGAGTACTGTAAGGGCAAGTCGCAACACCATACTAAAAATAGTAGCTGAAGATTGTAGAGCCTTAATGTGGCGTAGTTTTGTGAAAAGGGTGGTTCTGACATAGCCTAGGCCACTTAAATAATTATTATTATTACGAAACTGACTGATCTTATTGAATTTTTTATTTTATTGAATTTACGATTTTAGAATTTAGAATTTATTGATTTATTATATATTGATTTAATTAATTATATGGTAATTTCTACTAACAATAGGTATAAGTGTTCTTTACTAACAAATGGATCTTTGTTGTCTAATCAATAAATGAATTTGAATTTGAATTTGAATTTAAACACAGTAAATCTAAAAGACTAAAAAATAATTTGCTTTAGTTTATTATATTTTTATGAAATAATAAAAAAATATACTTAACATAAATACGTTTGACTATTGTTTGTAAAACATAAAAAGAACTTATTAATAAACTTCTAACAAATACTTCTCTGATAACATGTACATACATATAGTTCTTGTGAAATGTTTGAAAACCGTAAGAAGATGAAAGAAAAGAATAGTTATGATTTAAAAAGCTACCATAATTTACTTGCTACCCCCAAAATTAAATGATAATTTGTAACTACAAATGATTTTAGAATTTTTGATTATCTTTGGAAAACTAAACAAAACCAATGAAGTAGGCAACACTATCAAATCTGTCAAACTTCCATGCCATTTTAACCCTTTACCGCATACTGTATCAAATATGATACACTACAAGTTTTTACAGATAAATAATTTTTAAGCCTACTGTACAACGTGTTGATGGCTGATGTCTGCACTATGACTGTATCCGAACAAAAAAAATATATATGCAGGTTTTTATCTTGTCTGTGGCTTATTATTTCTGTCACTGAATATTTCAAACCGGCATTTCTGACAGTAAGTGCGGTTTGCGGATTGAAAATTCAATTATTGCTGTTTTTCGCCTCTAGCTAAAATTTTTTTTGTGTTTTTCGAGTGAGTATAATGGATCCCAAGAAGTTCTACGGAAAAACATTTATGTAATATCAAATCCTTCTTGACGAAAACCGGTCTAGAACTTTGTATCTGAAATGATACTCCATGCAGTTACGTTCTTTAGGTTATTTCAAATATGATACTTCATGCATTTGAGTTTGTGCCCGTGCTCGGTCAGATATGAAACTACATGCATTAAGTACATCATACAGAGTAACTGAATGTTTTATAATTATTGACGATATGAAAGTAGAAAAATTGGATGAGTTTGTATTTTCAATTTAATTACCACGCTATTGAATTAGGTTAAGTCCTGTAATAATAGTGATGTTTGTGTTACGTACAGTCAGCAGCATATAGTTAGTGGCGTTCAAAGTGTCCATATTGTTAGATACAATCAAAGTGTTCAATAATATCGGCACAACCTACGTGTTCTAATTGTTGACAACATCTTAAACTCCCAAATGTCAGGACGTTCATAAACTCATAATGTTAATACCACCCAAATTGTCACCAATGTTCCGGCGTCAGTGGTAACCTAGCAACGAGACTGTTTGTAAATATAGGTACATTTTATAATATTAAACTTTATGTTGCGGATATGTTGTAAGGATCACTTACTGTGCGAGCAATGATAATATTGACATATGTTTATCTCATTTAGGGTTTTAAAATTTAATGAAGATACTTTTCATCAGTTTAAAAATGAGAAAACCGTAGAGGTTACAGAAAAACTATTATATTTTAGCTAAAATATATTGTTTGTGAAATATACATCAGTCTTTATTTTTTTTTTAATATACATCCTTTGAAACCCTTTGAACATCCTTGCTAGTAACGATCGAATAACTTTAAGCTCGTATGTGAAAACGAATTTCTGAGGAACTTCTTTTTTGTACGTCAAATAATTGTGAACAATGTTGTTGTGGTGAATCAGCATCAGATAGTGTCACTGGCAAACGTTGATTTCCGGAGAGAACAGGAAGAAGACTCAATCGATTGAACTTGTTCTTTTTCAAGTGTGTTATGAACCCACTTAGGCCTTCTTTTTCTTGACGAGGGTAGGTTTGTAGAACTTGACGTGGTAAGTATTTCAGGTGCAATATATGTGTATGTTTCCATATACAGAACATTAACAACACTTGACGCAATTAAGCACGGATGAGATACTAACTCTGTCGATGGAATTATTAGAATGCAATATAATGGTGTATGCCATTATGCCCCGTGACATTTACGCATTTTGCCCCAATTACTATGTTAAAAGAAAATATGAAATAACGGTAAGACTAAAGCAGTGTTAAAATTGCCCATCAACATCAAGGAAAACGTAAAATAAAGGAGAACATAATCATCAATTCAATACTATTTCTTGCTTGTTTCTGTAGTTATTAAGGATAAAAAATATTACATCAATTATGCATTTAAACTAAATTTGATTGTAAATCAACTGTCATGGTCCATTGAGTATTGTTTGAAAGCAGGATCTGATGGGCTGCAGCAACATCTCGCAAAAGCGTTTCGTTTCCGGTATGTGTGCATGACCCGTCTTACTCGTCCGTCCTCTCGTCTTGTCTTATCATGCCTCTTGTTCCCCTAGACCGATTCTATGACTTTGACAGTCAATGACGTCATTGCAAGATATGAAAAGGATAGTTGTTAATATAAAAAAGAGAGAAGAGTCATTGTTAGCATGTCCTATACCGTAAGTGATCAGGAACCTTATATCCGCAACATAAGGTATAATATTATAAAATGTACCTATATTTACGAACAGTCTCGTTGCTAGGTTACCGCTGGTGTCGTAACAGATGCTGAAATTGTGACAATTTGAGTGGTTCATTATGAATTTATGAATGTTCTGTCATTTGGAAGTTTATGATGTTGCGAACAATTAGAACACGTAGGTTGTGCCGATATTATTGAACACTTTGATTGTATCTAACAATATGGACACTTTGAACGCCACTAACTATATGCTGCTGACTGTACTGTGTAGGTACATTCCATGCTTACTTACCTATTAAAATAATATAATATAAATAATAAATAATAAATATAAATAATCAACTATACCTTGTTATTATAAATATATATATATATAATATACGAAAACACCTTAACTGCATGTTGTATCATATATGACGTCATATATATCGGTACCCCGACTGCTTGATGTATCAAATATGAGATTTTGAGTTTCGGGTCAATTATTTCGATTTCTAAAGATCAAAAAACAAAAATCTTTTTTTCTGGGCGTGCTATGGCACCGTAGAGTCATGTAAATTAATTTGAGCCAAATCTAAAAATCCATGCGGTAAAGGGTTAACGGAGCTTCATTTTAATTAAACCAAAATTGTAGCTTGTGTTTTTGAAATTATAGTTATTGTGTTAAATCGAAGTTCAATTTGCACCTAAATTAAGTGTTCAATAAATCTTATTCTTAATTTTTTTCTCGCTTGCAGTAGTAACGTTTTGTTACACCTTACACGTAATTCGTATAATATAGCTATGGAATTGGTGAGTATAGCGAAGTTTACGCCAATACCATCTCTCTGTTCTTTACTAACTCATGTTGAAGTAATGCAAGAAAATAAGTATTAAAACGAAACTTTGTGACTTTTAATTTTAGGAATTACGCACTAATGTGCTACAAGATAAATGTTAGGTTAGGATCGCTCTTCTCTTAACAGTTAATTTATTATAGATTATTTACAAAGATCCTGTATTATTATTGTGTGAGGAATGTCCTACAGATACATAGGATAAATTATTACAAAAATAACATTCGCTAAAATATACATTACATAAACAATGCCCATTTTGACATTTCTAATTTATGTTCATCCTTTTATGATCGTAATAATATGAAGCTAGAAAGTCTGACACCTTTAAATAGAATAATTAGTTAAATTTGTCAGTACATTGTGCATATTCTTGCAGTTATTAAATTGTTAAATGGACTCATTTGTCAATGTCAATTTCCGATCCAATTTAGTAGTGTAAGAAAAAAATGTAACTGACAATTTGTAAGGGCCTATACAAAATAAAGACATATCATTTCATTTCAATGAAACTTGAGACTTTAAACTATTCTGCATCAAATAAAATCATAATGTATGTTAAATATGGCATCAGTTTATCGTTTTGTTTGTGAACCACACTCAAAAGAGCTGGTTGAGTGCAGTCACTACCTACACAAGTTGATAAAAATTACATCCTATCATTAGTAACTGTTTATTGACACTTAGCGCATGAATCTGTTATCAAGCTTTAAAATAGTTGGATTTGAACAACATAGCTATAGCCTAAAAAAAAAAATTTTATTCTATGTTTGTTGAAAAGGTATTTAATTCAATGGAACATAAAGACATTGTGATTTATAATGAAAATAGTTTACCATACATTAAGCTGAGCGAAATTGAAAGTAATATCAAATATATTCCATTTTCTATTTCATTCAGAGCACATTTTTTCACTAAGACCATATCAATACATACATACTAGTTGCAGTTTCAATATGATTAAATGTGGCTGATTCTTATATTTATTCATTGTTATTTACCTATATGGTTTCGTATTATAAGTAAACAGATATCAAAAAATTGCACTGTAAAGCTCCGATAAAGGTTGAATGTAACCCATAATTTTATTATTCTACAATTTTAAGTTAAATATCTCCCTTCCTCTAATTTAATTCTGTTTGCAACAACCATATTTGAAAATTATCCAGCCTCTGTCATTACATAACGTAACATGAGTACAATTATCATATGTTGCAATCCATCAAAACATTAAGGGTATAAAGTTTGTCAACGAAATGGTTGCACCTACATATATGATACAGCTAGGTAAAAATTAATTTAATTAATTGGCTAAAGAGATTTCACACACAATATAATTTATTGAAGCAAAAAGTCTATTCAAGAGCCGACAAAAAGATACAGATGTAACATTATCAATAAGGATAAAGTTGTATATCTATACAATTTTTTCATATTCGGGTATCTACAAATATGGATTTGGCAAGGACTACCGTAATCATCAACAATTAGGATTAGGATCGCTTTTGTATATTTTTGTCAGTGTAAATATTTTCGTAAGTTAATAAATATCTGCTACTATTGGTTATCATTAAATTAGGATCATTGTAATTATATGATTTGCGTGTATATTGTGTAAACATTGTAGATGCGCAACCCGGGTCGGCCACGTAAGGCGTTTAACAGCAACGCGAGAGCTGCTTTGCTAGATCCGCGTAGCGGCGTCTGTCGCGAGAGCGATCCACGGTGACGTGTGTGTGTCTTACTGTCCGTTCCTATCGAGGCGAACCTCGGGACGGGACGCGGCGCTAATTAACTCGTCGAGAGGGTCAGTTTATTGTCGCCCGCTTCCCGCACGATTTTCGCCTCGGTTCGAACGGAGTCGGGGCCCGCCCGGCGGAAGACCGTAGAGGCCTTCCCCGCGGCCCGGCCTGACCGGCGACCGTTAGTTGCAGGGCGGCGACACGAGCGCGCTGCAGCCGCCGGCGGCGGCGACGGCGTGCGCGGGTGAGTGTGCGGGGGGCGGGGGGCGGCGGGCGGAAGCGGGGGGCGGCGTCAGCGTGTATCGGCAGTAACGGCCGGCTCTGCTCGCTGTTGCAGGCGCGGCGCGGCGCGGCGGCGGCGGCGGCGACGGCGCGGCTCCGCTCTCGCATTCTCGGCTCCGTCTCAGTGATCAGTTCTGCTTTCTGTTTCAGGCTAGATATAAGTTAGGTTAATGTGAGCCGTTAGCGCGTCGCCGGCGGCCCGGGGCGACGCGGCGCTGCACACCTCGCACAATGTACCTATTTCTTTATACGAGTCTCCGAGTGTGTGCGAGTTCACGCGCCCGTCTCAGCGTCCAAGCGTGCCCCCGATCGCGATGCGATGCCACGTCAGCGACATGACCGCTCGGAGTTAACCCTTTGAGCGGGTCGAGCCAAAGTTGCACGACACTTTAACAACGAACTTGAGTACCAACGGAATGTCTGTCACATTTCTTCGTTGGTATGATGAATATATCATGTACGATTCAAACGCAAATGGGTTAGGTAGCTGAAAAATAAAAATATGTAATCGAACGGCGCTTTGATTTTACAATGCCGTCAATTTAAACGCGGGCCACGAGAGCGCGGGCGGGCGCGGCTGAGAGCGCGAAGTATGCGAGACGCGCGGAGTTCCGCCGCGCCCGCCGCCGCTCACCTCGTTCCTGTTGCAGGTTCCTTCATGGCCGCGCCGCTCTACGATCTCACGCAAGTCGGCGATGTCTACACCGGTAAGTGTCTTAAGCATTTGTTTTTTTTTATGATAAGGATCTTCATGATAAGGGATCTTTGTTACCCATAGACAGCTGTAACCAACTCCATGCAGACCCAAGATTTTACCTGAAGTCATGACACATGCATTGCTCCTAAGGATTCAGATGGCAGCCTCATAACTTAAATATTGTATAAGTCAGTTGGCATCCACACTCTTCTATCGAAATATAGAATTGCATCACGCTAGAAATATGATTGGAGGTGACACCTTTTCATTGGACTCTAAGGTTTCCCCCTTCCTGCTCCACTAGATAACGATATATGTAATGTATGTGATAATGTAAATATATATATATTATGAGTATGACTATAAGCTTAAAGTAACGGTATGGGCGTGCGGCGGCAGGTCCGGGCGCGAAGTGCCCCACGCTGCCGGGCATCCTGGGCGGGTCGCTGCCGCGGCTGTCGGCGGAGCAGGCGGAGGCGGTGGCGCGCGCCAAGAAGTACGCCATGGAGCAGAGCATCAAGATGGTGCTGATGAAGCAGACGCTGGCGCACCAGCAGCAGCAGATGGCGTCGCAGCGCACGCAGGTGCAGCGCCAGCAGGCGCTCGCGCTCATGTGCAGGTCACACACACACTGCCACACTATTATATATATCACTAGATCATATCTATACTGCATTAGTTCACAAAGGCTTCTTATAATATTATAAATACTTAGTATTAGATTTACAATATAAATAGTATTTTAAGTTATGTACATATCTAACGCATTAGGGTTTCCTGTAATGTTAGGTATACGTTAGGACACAATAAATAAATAAATCTTAACTTGAACATGAAAATGTTGATTAACATTTGACAAAGGAAGATCTCCCGCGAGGCTAGGTCATCATACCTGGGAGGCGGCCGTGATCCAACAGTATTTGGTCGGAATTGAGAATACATCGATAGTGTGATGCAGAAATACTAATGGCGCCATCTATTGATGAGTTGCAGGAAGAAGTCACCATAGCGCCGTCTCTTGCAAGGCGCCACAACGATATGATAAATTCTTCCAACACCTTTAACTCTAAGCTTAGTCAAGGAATAATTCATTTTGGAAATTTGGAAATAAATATAAAAGTGTGCTAAAAAGAGAGAGAAAAAGAAAATAAAAAGAAAATTTTGAAAAACAAAACCATGAATTTAAATACATATTGCAACAGTGTTACAGAAAAAATCTACTAATGGCAGAACTTCCGAAGTTCTGCCTTTGCGCTTGCGACGGCGATACCACGCCAGCATGCATCCATCCAAATAAATCGGCCCATACCCATTATTAATTAATACAGTATCCTGGATTACAGTATCCTGGATGCTCTACCAGGATACTGTAATCCAGGATACTGCTGTACATTATATGATGAGAGCGATACAGGGAGGCTCCCGCTTCGGCTGGTAGAGCCAGTGAAATATAATAGCTGAAAAGATCTGACTTTAACATTGTTGTTCAGAATACCTCATATTATGTCTCTATTCTCAGAAGTCTACAAATAAACATGTTGGTTACAGGGTATATGTTGGCTCCATATCCTTTGAACTGAAAGAAGACACCATACGCCAAGCGTTTCTACCGTTCGGGCCTATCAAGTCCATCAACATGTCCTGGGACCCTGTTACACAAAAGCACAAGGGATTCGCCTTTGTGGAATATGAAATTCCAGAAGCGGCACAACTTAGCTTAGAACAAATGAATGGGGTCATGTTGGGTGGCAGGTTAGTGAAACTTATGCAGTTCAATACGATTGAAATTGATATTTGAATTTTAGTACAATTAATAGAGCTGAAATTAATATTGATTTACCTTTTTTGTAGGAATATTAAAGTAGTAGGAAGGCCATCTAATATGCCACAGGCACAAGCAGTAATTGATGAGATTCAGGAGGAAGCGAAACAGTACAACAGAATATACGTAGCATCTATACATCCAGAGCTCACAGAGGATGACATTAAAAAGTAAGTGATTTCTGTATTTACTATTACATAAGCCTAGGAGACAATGATTCAATATACATGTATAAAATTGTTTTCTTTGTAGTGTGTTCGAAGCATTCGGTCCGATCACATACTGCAAGCTGGCGTACGGCGCGTCGGCGCACAAGCACAAGGGCTACGGGTTCATCGAGTACGCGACGCTGGCGGCCGCGCTGGAGGCCATCGCGTCCATGAACCTGTTCGACCTCGGCGGGCAGTACCTGCGCGTGGGGCGCGCCATCACGCCGCCCAACGCGCTGGCCGGCCCGCCGCACGCCTCCGCCATGCCCACCGCCGCCGCCGTGGCCGCCGCCGCCGCCACCGCCAAGATCCAGGCCATGGACGCCGTCGCCAGCAACGCCGTGGCGCTCGGCCTCACCACGCTCAACGCGCTGGGCGTGCCGCCGCAGGCCGCGCTGCCCACGCTGGCCGCCGCGCTGCCCACCACGCTGGCGGCGGCGCTGCCCGCGCTGCCCGCCCTGCCCACGCTGCCCGCGGCGCTGCCTGCGCTGTCCGCGCTGCCCGCCGCGCTGCCCGCGCTGCCGCTGCCCGCCGTCATCCCGCCGCCCGGCGTCGTCATCCCGCCCCCGCCGCGCGCTCGTGCCCCCTCACAGGTATGCAATACATACTTTGAATGCGAATAAATTGCAGTAGACTCAGTGTTTAGAGGCTTTCCTTTGCGTAAATGATAACGCGACCAACGTGGAGGGTACCTTTTGAATATTTCCGAAGGGAAGTTATTTATTGAAGAGGAAATGACTTCAGATACCTTTGGTTGGTTCGCCCTTGAGAACTAATTATAGAATAACAAAATTAGGCTTATTAGATTATAGCTTATAGTATTAAAATGAGCACTTTCTATTTCGTATTTTGAGCTGAAAGTGGAAATGTTGTTATTTCCCAGGCGGAGGGCGTGGGCGCGGGCGGCGACAGCGGCACGCAGCAGGCGGCGCTGCAGCGCAAGCTGCTGGACTCGTCGCCCGACACGCTGCAGCAGCAGGAGTCGCTCTCCATCTCGGGCCAGTCGGCGCGACACCTCGTCATGCAGGTCGCCACACGCACACACGCACGCGCGCACACACACACACGCACACACACACACACACACGTATATACACACACACACACACACATACTCTAGTTGGTTTAGCTTTAATTATTTTGTTAATCAGCGCTGTCCTTTGTCTCGGTGGATGAGTGGGATACCTGTAACAGATCTTGAACCAAGCACAGGGCCCTTGCGAATAGCATATTTACGTTACTTGAGTTCTAATACCGCGGATCTCAAAAATTAACAACTTTTCAGGAGAGCAAACGAACTGTCTCAAATAGTTATTTTAATTATGCAACTAATATACTGCGTTTAAGATATGAATGTACTCATATTGAGTTATTATTTTTATTAAAATGTTCCTATATTATTTTGAGATGTCATCATTTCATTAACTCAAAATGGACGTTTTTTGAGTTATGCGATGTTAGAACTGAAGCGACGATATTTTTTTATTTATTTTTTATTTACTTATACAGAGTTACGTCTATCTTTACAAGTAACACCCAATACGATAGCGTAGGCAATTTTACATTTTTTAAAAAGCTTAACATTCTTTTCTAATATTATAACACATAATTACATGTTATTGTAAGACACTATATCAACAAGTTTAGCGAATAATGAATGTGTTCCGTATGAATGCAGCGTCTGATGCGGCGGCGCGCGTCGCGCACGCTGCTGCTGCGCAACATGGTGTCGGCGAGCGAGGTGGACGACGCGCTGCACCACGAGATCCGCGAGGAGTGCGCCAAGTGGGGCGCCGTGAGCCGCCTCGTCATCTACAACGAGCGCCAGCACGACCACGACGACCCGGCGCGCGCGCTCGTCAAGATCTTCGTGCAGTTCGCCGAGCCGGAGGGTAACGCGCTACACATGCTTGCCTTTTTTGACATTTTTTTATATATGATTAAAGTAGCAAACGAGCATGCAGTCCACCTGATGGTGAGTGGTCACTGCCGCCAATAGACATCTGTAAGCAACTTCATACAGAACACAGTTTCTATCGGAAGTCAATCACAAATACGTTGCTACTAGGGATTGCAATCCGGAAAACTGGATCCGGCAATCCGGCGGATCCGGCACAAATTTGCGCAAACCGGATCCGGTACTAATTCACCACCGGATCCGGATATCCACCGGATCCGGTGATTGTATATTTTGACAAAGATTTCACATTACAAAAATTATTACCGTTAGAAATCCATACTTTTTTTACACTGTTTTAACCGTTCGATTAATGCCGCCGGATCCGGTCGGATACGGCCGGATTGAGAAAAAACGGTCGGATCCGGCCGGATTGAAAATGAGACCGGATTGCAATCCCTAGTTGCTACTTACTTACTGTTGCACTATGTTGGGCAAGTGTGAATTCATAGACTTTATACACTTCTGAGTACTATATTTTGACATATAGGTTTTCTCTCGACATTTTCCTTCACCGTAAAGCAGTCATAATTATTTTCTAAAATGCACAACATTAAAAAAACAGTGATGTACACATAGGAATCAAACCTTAAACTTTCTATTGGGAAGCAATTACTCAACCATTATCTATATCATTATCGGCTATCATTTTTTTATAAATCTCAACGCTCTTTTGATAAATACTCATAACAATTTTTTGCACACCATTTTGATGTACTGATCTACTCATACTTGTAATAAAATATTGCATTTTGCAATATGCTGTAATAAAAATAAAAATGTGTGCGTGTACTAGCGTACATTCGTAAGAAGTGAAACTTCTTTATGACGTTATTTTTCAAAAAATAATTTACTATATGCAACATTACAGAAATTGGTTAAATAAAGTGAAATTACATAAAGTTTAATAAAAGGCTTTTATTAAACTTTATCTAATAATCTAATCTATAATAATCTATCTAATATCACGCGTGGTAGGGATAAGAAAAAGATGGCGCGTAACGGAAAAAAAAGATGGCGCGTAACAGAAAAAGATGGCGCGTAACAAAAAATAAAAAAAGATGGCACGTAACAGAAAAAGATGGCGCGTAACGAAAAAATGTTACACTAAATTTTTTTCCAACCCCGATAAAGAAGTTTCACTTCAAAAAGTGTGTGTGTACTTGAGTACACGCGTTAGAAATTATAAATGCTTATTGGAGTAACAAAATAAAAACTTAACATTTAAATTTTCGCCCTATTCTCATATTTTTTTCATAACGCGCCTAAAGAAGTGTAACTTCAAAAATATTACAATACAATTATATTTTAATACTACATATTTATTTTTATCGGGCCCTCGCGTCTAGGATATTGGGATAATTGAAAGTATTCTATATGTATATGTATCAGAAGATTAAACATGATAAGGTGTTGTCTCGCAGAGGCGGCGGCGGCGGCGGGCGCGCTGGACGGCCGCTACTTCGGCGGGCGCACCGTGCGCGCCGCGCTCTACGACCAGGACCTCTTCGACCACGGGGACCTCTCCGCCTAGCGCACGCACATACACGGACCGACCTACCTATACATGGATAATATTATTCATTCGATGACATGAAATACACACACGTGACAAATATATTGTATAAATTTACATTCTTACTAATTGTCTTCCGCAACGGGCGATGATTAAAGCGAATGATTTAAAAGATGATTACGAATATGGACCCGCTCAAAATGTGTTTGCTAGCCATCGGTTGTAATACCATAATTGTATATGTAATAAAGTAAATTAAGATTTAAAGTAATAAAATTCGTTACATATTTGAATGTGTTTTAATTTTGGGACCTAGAAGTGCTAAGAGTACCAAGCACACCGCTCGCAAATGATTAACCGGAGGACGTAGTATTTACGTATATTTTCACATGAACCTTTTGCCACTAGTACAGAAGGATTTAAATTTTTATTAAAAGACTGAAAAACTACTCGTTAGGTTTTGTATAAAACGTGTTCGTCCGTCCGTGAGTTGCTTATCCATGTCATCCACCGCTTTATTTCCATTTTCCTCGTCTTTTAGTTTATTACCTTTTTATTTCTTAACTTTTATTCTTGAACATGTGTTATAAAAATTGATTCAGTCATTTACCTACTAGATATAGGGTGTGAAAGTGTGGATCAAAAATAATTTTATCAAGTGTAGTATCAAATGAAAAGGCATACCGTGTATATACGTGACCACAACGCATGAAAATAAGCGGTTCTGTACCCCGCACCTCGCTTCTGTCCCCGCGCATGCCCTTGTGACGTGCAATCGTGTATCGTCTGTATTTACGTTAGCCAGCACGTGTTTAAGTTGCTCTTTGAGATTATTTAATTACGATTCATTGTTACATGTCCACCAATTCGCACTTGGCCAGCGCGGTGGACTATGGCCTAAACTCTCTCATTCTGAGAGAAGACCCGTGTCCAGCAGTGGGCCAATAATGGGTTGATGAGAGTTACATGTTTATCGCTATAATGTTAGTTTAAGTAAATGTTGAATTTTTAAATTTATTATGAAATCAGTTCATTATTTATCAATAAACCGCAAGATGGGTAGGAAAAGACTATTCGTGGAGGAGAAATAAATTAAAAATATGCATTTTTTTCAACAAGAGAAGATGCTTGGGGTCAGTATTCCGATCTCCCAAGTCTAAAATCGAGTATGTATTGTTTTGGTCTAGTAGACCAAACTACTCGACCAAATCAATTACGCGCATGACAATTGAAACGTCATTAGAACTAGGGATTTCCCATGCCGATACGGAATATATTCTATTACCAAATACGTACAATATGTTCAATAGCCGTGTTTTTATTAAATCACTTTCATTTGTTTAATATATTCGCTAACTTATTTTCCTTTTTTTTACTTGTGTAAGAGACTGATGCCTGTTGATAGCCAGCACACACTCGATTTTCGGCTTGGGAGACAGAAATACTAAGCCTATGCATCGTCTCTTGTTAAAAAAATGCATATTTTGAATGTAAGAGTCCTTTCTCCTCCACGAATAGTCCTTTTCCTACCCATACATACTTACCCACAAACATTGTAAGTTAAATAAAAGCTTATAATAAAAAAGATATGATGTTTATATAATTATAAAAACAAAATGCTCAAAAGGTGTCTCTATGTTCCCTTTTTCTATACGGTTTTTACTAATAGATTGTGCAATTCTTGAGAATTATCCACGTCGTCTATGTTTAAATGTGGAGGAGTTGTTTGCGTGGGGTTTACAATATGCGAATTCGTCTATATTAAAAAATATTTTTATATAACATTATGTTCTGTTGATGTTTTTCTTTTTATTATTATTTCCTTTTTTTTCTTTTAAGTTTTTTTTTTCTTTTTTTTTTGCTTTGTAATTGTATTGTACTTACTCTATTTAATTTTATTCTATTTAATGCCTACTGTATTTCGTGTGTGCTGCAATTTTACCTGAATAAAATGTTTCTTTCTTTCTTTCTTTCCTACTCACAAATAAACACTATACATTCGTTTCTTCAGTTTGTGTTTGTCTGGATAATCTTTGAGCGGCTAAACCGATTTTAATGAGACTTAGCATATAAAAGTTATGGGGTCGGGTCTTGAATCGTGCCACCTCGATCGGAACTTCTGACTATGTGGAAAGGCTAGAAGGGGTCAGGGCGAACCCCCTAATATATTTTTTTTGCCGGAAATAATAAATAATATGTTTTTTTAATTTTTTAAACACCGAAAATTCCGATTATATCGATTTCGTGTCGGTTGTAGAATCGTGAAATCTTGATTGGGAATATATTGGAAGGCAAGAAGAGGTCAAGGCGACAGCCCTGACATCTTTTTTTTCGGAAATGAGCAATTTTTTTTTTTTTACTAAAATAAAAGTCGAAATTCTCGATTATATCGATTTTTGATCGGGTGTAGAATCGTGTCACTTCGATTGGAACTTCTGACTATGTTGGAAGGCTAGAAGTGGTCACATACCATTTTCCAGATGAAATTAACATATAGTCCATTTTTTCAAAGTTATGGTTGCCAAGTTATGGAACAACTATTTTTTATCCTAGAATTTCTACGGTGTCAAAATTTGCGCGGGATTTGCGGGGATTTGATTTGAGCGCTGGCGAGGCTGCGGATACAGCTAGTATCACAATAAGATATATTTTTATAAGATAAGATAAGATAATTATTTATTCGATCTGCTTACACACCAATTTGGTTATTATACAAGAGTACAATATAACAAAAAAGAAAAATCAGAAAAGACGGTGCAAAGCATCACGAAATTGACACTGCTCAGCATTATGTTGGCATCCGAAGACGGCCAGCGCTAATCTCCCGCAGTATCCAATCACTCACTCACTCACTCACTCACTCACCACTCACTTACTCACTCACTCACTCACTCACTCACTCACTCACTCACTCACTCACTCACTCACTCACTCACTCACTCACTCACTCACTCACTCACTCACTCACTCACTCACTCACTCACTCACTCACTCACTCACTCACTCACTCACTCACTCACTCACTCACTCACTCACTCACTCACTCACTCACTCACTCACTCACTCACTCACTCACTCA
>OX453069.1:21024704-21027237 GCA_949699795.1 Spicauda simplicius
TTCATAATATTAGTGACTATACTAGTGTATTCGTGAGTGAAAGCCAGGCAGATGTCAGCAGTAAGGTGATCCGGACCCGGCGCTTTCTTACTACTCATAGACTTGAGACAGCTAATAACTTCTTCATCTGTAAACTGTTTATCGTCATGCGTGTCTGGTGGTACTGTCATTTGAGTTCGTAAGTATTTTTGGAGATCACTCTTATCGCTGACATCGTCT
This sequence comes from Spicauda simplicius, assembly GCA_949699795.1. NCBI lineage: Eukaryota > Metazoa > Arthropoda > Insecta > Lepidoptera > Hesperiidae > Spicauda > Spicauda simplicius. The sequence goes on from OX453069.1 coordinate 21,024,924, forward strand.
GGAAAGAATTTCTGAAGAAGGGAAAGGGCCGTATCTGCTGCTGAGGTAGTATATGTGGAGTCCGTGCACACCGTAAGGCAGGGTTTAGCTTGCGGGCTGTTCTTCAGTAGCCTGTTAGTCAGAGACCAGACGTTCTCCTTCCCCTGTTTTGTGCAGAACTCTCTGAAATGCTTCGTGGAAGCTTCTCTGATGGCAAGAGCGTACTTTTCCTTGGTAGAGTCTCTCTCTTTGATTATATTATCAATGGGTTTGCCGGCGCGTGAAAGGTCCTGTAGTGTGTGGTGGAGCCTGATAACTTGTTTTTTAAGTTGGTCTAAATCAGAGTTCCACCAAGGATTCCGTTGATTATGATGTTTTTTAATTCTGAATGTTTCATCACACACGCCCTGTATGGTCGTGATAATCTGTGTAACATGTTTATCGAATTCTTCATTATTAAAATTGTTAATGGGTTTATTAGATATATTATTTAATTGTAATGAACTTTTTAAATTATTTTTGAAGATTGTCCAATCCACTCCATCTGTCGTGTACCTGTAAGTTGATTGTTTTTTAGTTTTACTAAATTTAATGTCTCCTAAATGCAGTGTGAAATCAATGGCTTCGTGCTCGCTTGAGGGGCATGCATGTGTATTGACTCTCCAGTTCTTGATTCTATTGGCTAGGTTATCGGAATATAAAGTAATATCGATGATGGAGCTTCTGGACATTCTATGGGTTATTGTTGAAAAAGTAGGTGTGTTGCCTGTATTGCCGACAAAAAGGTCTCGAGTGATTATAAGGTTGTTAATGTCGCGGCCTCTTTTATTAGTTTTGGCTGAGCCCCAAGCAGGGTGCCAGCCATTGAAATCGCCTCCTATAATAATGTGTGCGTGTTCATTAGCTTTGAGAAACAATTCTAGGCGATTCAATGTGCTGGCCTCATCTGCTTGTGGCTCAATGTATGCGGAAACTAGAAATAATTTACGACCTTTAGTTATCAATTGCACGATGCTGAGGTTAGGAGAAGAAAATTCGGAGATGCCAAGGGTCGCCGCGATGCCTGACTTGATAATAATGCATGCCTTGACCCGGTCGTTATTATTATTAGGGAACTGATGTACTTCGTATCCCGGGATGTTCTTGACCACACTGGCATTGCCGACATAGGGTTCGCTGACGAGGCCCACGGAGTAATCTTGTGTTATTAGGTAGTTTATAAATTCGTTGTAACTGTTAAAACCCTTGTCAGTGTTACATTGGATTATCTGCAGTAATTGCTACGATCCATAATTAATTTTGTCGGCAACTCTGTTCTTCATAGCTATCCTGATGGGACATCTGTCGGAGGTGGGTGAGTGCTGAGTGTCTGTGTTAGTCTTAAGACGGAGGTTTCTGTTTCGGCAGTTTAGGCAGTCAGCCTTATCCTGAACGTTTTTAGTAGGGCAGGTGGCGATGTCGTGGCTATTCTCTCCACAGAGTGCGCAGGAGTCCACTTCGCTGGAGCAATATTTTTTAAGGTGGCCGTATTGCATGCATTTATAGCACTGCAGCAGAGGAATGAATTCTTCAGCGTGGACTCTCTGGTGGTCAATGTTCAGCCTACCCAGTTCCATGATCTGTTTCCAGACCCGGGGTGATGTGATGAAGACAGCATTATACAGTTTGTCATTTTTGTTACGACGCTCGAATTTAAATTGTAGCTCATCTGTGCCCATTTTTAAAGCTTCCAGGTCCGCATTTTGGTTAGTTATGAGGTTGGCGAGTTCCTCCGCAGGGGTGTGTCTGAGAATTCCCTTAAGTATGACCATCGGCCTAAGCTGCCGAGAGGGTTCCGCACGGATTTTCTCGGAAGACTGCATGCGCTGCAGGGTTTCGTCGCGTTGGTGTGTAGTATCGAATTCTACGCGCAGTCTGTTCCTACCAACGTTGCGAATGCCCGCAGGCGCGTAACTAACCTGCTTGAAGTGGACGCTCTTGCGCCATTCCTCGGCGACTTCCTGTCTATTATTTTCCTCAGCAGTCGGGTATACTATTATTGCCGGTTTATTTTTACGTTTTTCGGTTACAGGTGGAGAAACTGTGCTGGCGGTGTTTGTGATTGACGCAGAGGATGCCACCTGGGCGTATGAAGGGCGGCTTTCGCTAGGCTGTGCATGTGTCTCCTGCGTGCATGGCGTCCGCTGGGAGAACTTTTTGAGTTCTTCCCGCACGCAGGCGACAATCTCCTGCTTTAGGTCGGTGGTCAAGGGGGAGGCGGAAGCGGTAGGGGCGGAGCCGGAGGCTGAGTCATCAGGTACTATCAGATTTTTAAGAACTTTAGTTGCCTTTATGA